>VZTX01000322.1:67924-153098 GCA_013400915.1 Pardalotus punctatus
CACCGCCCGCAGCCGGGCCTGGGGGAGCGGCGGCGTCATCGCCGCTGCCTGCAACTTTTAACGCCCGGCAGCGGTAAAGGGCTGAAAAACCCCATCAACACACACATGCCAAGTTCCTATCGCCACTAAAAAGCCCTCACCTTCACCAGCGTCACACTGCCTCCCTCCGAACTGCCCCTCGGCGAACACGGGCACAGAGGAAGAAGCCCCGTTGCCCGCGGGCTTTGATGTAACGCAGACAAGCATGAGATTGCATAGAAATGCTTTATTCTGTTTATTTGATCAAAGAAATTAAAATAAGGCATTCCAGGTGAGCTGTAAACATAGAGATCAGCTGCACAGCAGGTGGCTCCTGCACAGTGCCCAGGTGTGTGACAACAACAGCGTCAAGTTCTACTTGTCAAGGGGAAATACAAATTCAATGTTATGTTAACATTTCGTTCTGTTTATTTGTTAAGAATATGGTTTCTCGGGAGATTTAATTCCAAAAAGTGAGGTTTTGATTCAACACAATGGGTTCAAGTCTGAAAGACCAAGCTACTCAACATTCCAGACATAAAATTGCCTTTCACTACTGGGACTCTTGTCGCCCAGAGACCTACTCTGTGTTGTCCAAGATATTTAAATTTTAAGTTCGTTAAATATTAGATATCCTGCATATGAGCACCCTGTTGTTACTAACACAAGCTTTAAGTGTCACTTCCTCTAAAGAATAGGATAAAGCACATTTATTTTACTTACATTCTGATGTCTGATTTTATGCCATATATTTTAATACAGAAAAGGATTCTGCAAGACTCTGCCAAGTAGTAAGCATCTGCCCTACTTGTCACTGACAATGTCTCTAGCAATAAGTTCTTTCATTATTTCATTGGTACCACCATAGATGGGCTGAACACGGGCATCCACAAAAGCTCTGAGGGAGGAAAAAACAAAACAAGGAAAACATTACAACTCCTCAGAATGAACAGACAATCAAAAGAGCATTTTATCTTTAGATAAATCCTTTAGAGATCTCTCTTTTCAAAGTATACTATTTCCACTAAGAAACCAGTTCTTATTTTCTAAGAGGTTTCAACTACCTAGAATATTACAACTTTCCACAGTGCTTTGCAGCAAACCATGAACTGGGTCAGTATCTCTTCCCTGTTTTTTTGTTTATAGTGTAAAGTCTCCACTATTGCCTCTAATTAAACAAAAAATTAAAGCCCTATAAACCCAGACTACTGCTACTTCTCCACTCCCAAATCTTGTTCCTGGTGACAGCACACACAGGACGATGACAGAGAGCTTTTCCATCTTCATTCTGCACCACCATACAGAGAGCAGCCTAGGAACAATGTGGCATTCTCTGGAAATCCACATATTGTTGTTCCACAGGGATAATAAAACCCCATGTGGGCAACTGCTGTACACACAGAGATGCAGGGCTTCGAGGACACCCCAAACAGGGCTTGCTGGCCTTCCTTTAATAAGACAGAACACTCACAAATTATACTCATTGGGAACATGAAGGAACAAGTTATTTTAGAGCAGTATTTCATACTCAATGTATTTAAAATTTTAAGAAAATCTAAACCTACTTATTTATGACAACTACACAGCAGTCCTGTTTTTGCTATTTCTACTGCCAGATTACCCCCCTTTAATCTTTTTTAAAATAAAAATAGCACCAAAACCTCTACTTAAGTGTGGCACATGGCCTGCACACGAACTTCACAAATACACAAGGAAATATACGAAAGCTCCATAAATGTCTCTAAGTTCACAAGGTCAGAAAAAAGGTAGGAATGGCAAATTCCATTTTCTACATATAAGTCTCTTAACTTTTTCATTTAAAAAGGTCTAAAAAAGCTGAATGTAGCCAAGTATGCTCTTGATTTGACAATTTGCTTCTCCGTGGTATCTGATCAACATGTTTTCTTCCTACACATGAATTTAATTTTCCATAAACTAGCTCCCCTCATTTCTACTTTTATAGTTTTGCTTCTGTTTCTTCAATTAAGATTTTCTTCTAAAAAACCAACTTGTATTCTGTGAAAAAAAAGACAATAATTGCTGAACAGCTTATGAGTTATTTGGAGAATCAAAACAAAGCCTTCCTGCAGACCACAGATTCCCTTTCAATTAAACATGATGAGAAAAGGAACAGTAAATCACTACTAACACTAAACAACTGACACACAGACATAAAGGAAGTGCCTCATTTGACTTTGCTGGTAATCTTTCATCATACAATCTGAAATGTTACACTTACTTTGCAATTGGATACTCCCACATATACCCCCATCCTCCATGCATTTGTACACACTGAGTAGCTATGCTGTTTTGGAGATCAGAACACCTTAAATGGCCAAAAGAAAAATTGGTTTTAGAAGGACATTATGTTGCAAAACATTATAAAAGATAAATACATGTTAACAAGACAAAAACATAACATTAGTAAGAAATAAATACTGTTCAATTTAATGCATTGAAGATTTGTTTCCTTTACGGAACAGCTTTCAGACAAGGAAAGGTTTCAAAACAGACAGGCTTGTTTACCTTTCTCACAGGCCAAGAGAATCCTTTTGTGAAGCAAGTTGATACAGTCTTTTTTCTTACCAAATCCCTCAGCTCTATCAGAAATTAACAGTAAGCCAGGCTTCCCCCCCACCATTCCCACTAGCGACACACCAGGATGCTCTTTGAGCATAACCATTACCTGGGCATAATTTATTTTCCTCAAACTTTACAGCCTTCAATTCTAAAACATACTGTAATTCTTAAACAGCTTTGTTGACTGCCAAATATGGATTTAATAGAAAAAAAACCCACTTAACTGCACTGGAAGCTCAAGCCAAGGTTAGAAGACATGAAAAAACCCACTTTCTAAGCACACAGCTTATTATTATTGCCACTGAAGTGGCAAAAGAAGAAATGAAAATGACGAGTCAATTACTTCTCCTGGAATAATGGCCTTTTCCTCAAACCATCCCCTCACTCACTTAAATCCTTACAACTTAGTATACTAACTTTAATTCTGCAGCAGTGAGTTACTGCAACTGTCTTTCCTAAACATATTCTCAAATTCTTTTAGGTATGTAACTCAACCCGCCACAAGAAAAACCAAGCCAAAACAACCCTACAGATCTTTTTCCAGATATCAGAAAAGAGATGCAAAACCCGGGTTTTAAAATCCTTCAAAGCTCTAACTTAAGTCATTGACTATACAAAAGGTTTGAAGGAAAATTAGAGACTAGACAGTATCTCCTATTACGTTAGGGAATACAGCAATTTGACTTCATGCATTTTCTAGACCATTTAAGAGTTTTATGGAAGGGAGTGACAGGGAGTCTACTAGGGAAAGAGGAAATCCATAACAAATCATGATGGTAAAGAGCTGGGAAAGTGAGGGAGTTTCAAATGCCTTGTTTTGGGAAATTTGTTGAGGAAGTGAGTTTGCATATCTGAGCCAGCATTAGTTGTTTCCTCCTCCTCAAAACTGAATGCCACTGCTTCTGTACCTCATACTTATAAGTAATCACTGCCAGAATAGCACTCAAACCCCCTCCTTCCATTGTAAATACTTCTGTTCATTTCCTCTGTGCTTATTTTGAAAAGCCTAAAAACTGTAAATTGGTGCACCTTCCATACATTTCTTTGCTTGTGTCTGATGTGCTTTTTTTCTCCCATCTTTGCAACAAGCTGAAACTACACAAATTCATGTACCACTATCTTAGATGTTTCCAGTTGTTTTTCTCTGGTAAAACTAAGTTAACAGATAACACCACAAAGGACAGGGTGAGGGAGAAGTAGTTCTGGACAATAAGGGAAAGCACTGTTCAGTCTCAGTTATAGCAACAGCTGTAGCCAACTATTTCTTCCCAAAAACAGATAGCTTTGAAAACTGGCTGGGCCAAACAGTTATTGTCAAGTAGCATTAACTAAACAGTACCATAAAGCTTAAAATATATTCAAATTTTGCCTCAAATACTCAAATTTTGCTTTAAAAAAAACCCAAACCAAGGCATATACCCCATTGAAAAAAACAAACGAAACAAAAAAAAAAAACCCAAAAACACCCAATAACAAATTGCCACAGTAAAATGTAAATTTTTGTCTAAACACAAATGGAGGACTCGCTTTTACTTAAAGCTAAAGCTGCGTCGTGATCTTGTCATTACTGGAAGCCTATTTTAAAAGCATGCCTTTATTTTGAAATTGATCTGGTTAACCAACACCGGTTTTTAATGTAACTGATTTTCCTTGAGCACACCATTAGAGTTAAGATCATGCAAGTGACACTTCCAGATGACTGTAAGCACATACCAATACTTTGCCATTGAGGCTGTGGCGGAGTCGAGGCGTTTCTCTGCATGGAGTTGCAAACAGTTGTCCATAAAAGCTCGGGCCACACAAATCTGTGTTTTTATTTCAGCCAACTTGTGCTGTACGGTCTTGTTTTGGAAGTGCATAAAGAGGGTAGAGGAAAGAAGTACAGCGCAGTTTAATACTTCAGGTAGGAAAAAAACAACTTCAGATTGCTGTTATAAATCACTATTTCAAACAACTTTGGCTCTATACAGCAGAAGACCCCTTACTTTCCAGACAATTATGTCTTCATCAGTCTTATTAGACAAAATTACTGCTCTTTACTTCTCCAGGTCAACTCAAAACATGAATTTAAGAGAAAAAGCCCAAGAGAAAGAGAAAACAAATTCCTAGAGAGCGCATGGCAGGAGGCCCAGAGTGCTCTGTCGCTCTCAGCTCCCTCTTGTGAGGGCACATCCTTTCACTCTGTAGAGCCATGGATTTTCCCAATTAATAACTTTTCACCATCAACTGAATGCTTGTTCTATGCATTCTTCAGAGTTTAAGCTACATGCAAAGAGACAGAAGCAAAAAATAAGAGAAATATGAGAAAGTTTTTCAGCACAAGTGTTCCATCACAATGGAAAAGAGGTCTAGGTAGAAGAGGTAAAATCTGTCAGAAGGTTATGTAAAACTAGACCAAGCAGGCATTTGACCACCTTCTTGTAATTCTGGGAGGGAGGGGATAAAAACATCACCCAGTAACAAAAGTTCTTTCTTATTTCAGTTCTAGAAATGTATCCATAAAAAAAAAACAAAACAAAACTTGCTTCCCTTGACAATTAATATACTGGACCACTGTACTACTACAAGGAAAGAATTCATTTCCAACACTGTAAGGTGGCATGACTAAAGGAATTAGCCCAAGGCAGAGCTCCAATTAGAAAGGATTATTTGTAATACGCACAATCGAGTCATCACCAACACAAAAAAGAAACTGAAGAGATATGCAGAAATTCATTATTTTAGCAAAAATAATATACTTTATGACATTTGTTGTCCACCTGCTGGTTGGCAGTGGCCTAGCCTAAAAAAAGAGATTATTCTGGAGATCTCTGCACAGTGAACTACTACAAACAGGAAGCATCCCTTACCTACATTAAAAAAAGGCAAAATACAGTTCTTTTGTGTTACAATCGCACAGTGCACATACTAAATTCCATCTGGAATTATGGATTCCTGAAAGTTAGCTTTAAAAACAGATGAAGATCATAATCCCCTGAAGGATACCTAGCATTCCAGCTCCTAAAAGTTCCAGTTTCGGTGCTCTTCACAACTAAAGATTTGAGTTTGACACAGAAACGGGTATTTTTGTTAATTATTTCAACAGTATATCAAAAAAAGGGGCAGGCAACATCTTTAGCCCGTATGAGTCAGCTCCATCCTATAAATCAAACATGCAGGAGCTTGGCGTGCTTCATCCCTAACAGTTCATGTCGTTTTCAGGAAAACTGTAGTATCAAAATCCTGTGGAAAGCAAAATCTGTTTTATGACTAAAGCTAAAGATTGTAGGCACAAACATCTCAAAACTCAATTACCTACCCCCATCAGGAGCAAATGCCCACAGAGCATGACCCAACAGTTTTACACGCAGTCACACAAACACCCAAACTGCTGCTGCCTGAGGAATCTCGTTACACCCATGAAGCACCTCTGCAACACTTGGGCAGCAAGGTCACTGCTGGCAGCCCCTACCACCAGCAGCCTTCAAAGTCATTTTTCTGCAGAGGAACACAGTACCTGCACAGGCAGTCCCCAGGATTCCAGGCACAGACAAATACATGCAGGTGTCACGGCCCCTGTTACCAGGACCTCTGGCAGTAAAATGCAAGGCTAAGTTCAACATGGGAATTGTTCTTCAACATCAGCAAAGAGCCAGTACACTTTCTGCCTGCCTATTTCCCTCCCAGAACAGCACTGCTGTATGGTTACCTACCCAAGTCATAAAATACATACATTAAGGCTTTTCTGATGCTGTTTTTTAATTATTATTTTTGCATTCCAAAAACAAACTATGGGCATGGAGGCAAACAACAGCCACAACAGTCCAACAGTGAAACCTGTGCAAATAATTCTTTCAAAACAGCTCAATTATTTTCATTTGGTCACTATTTCACATACACAGAGGCATGTGAAAGGAAACACACACTATTATCTGTACACAAGTGCCTCAGTTCTAACTCACCTGCAAGTGTGCAATTGTCTTCCCAAAAGCTTTTCTTTGCTTCACATAATTCCTTGTTTCTTCAAACATGAATTCACAGCCAGCAAGAGCCATATCAGCAATTAGCAGTCTTTCCTTTTGAAACACAGATTACAGAATCCAGTTGAGTTAGTCCTACATTTCTCCACATCAGATGCACAATTAGGACACAGATGTTCAGTGTTGTTCATTAAGGGAGTGGGAGCAGAAGTCACACAAAATATCAAACCAGACATACTGCATTACTGCAATTAATGAGTGGGACAAACGCCTTGCTGCCTAAAGCTAACTTTTAAGTTTTTATTGGGGTAATGCTCCATCACGATGACTCAAAAAAGTAATTACAAATTGACCACAAGAATCTTACCAACTGAAAAATTCACATCACATTCTGTTTCAATTACTGGCTTTCACTGCTCAGTTTAAACAACAACTGTATTTAACAATTTCAATAGGACAACTCTAGAAAAAAAACCCTACAAAACATGGCTGGTTTTTCCTTCCTCATGGCACAGTGAAAAACAAAAACTAAGCGCAGAACAAATGCTTCCGGCACTGTTGCATTACATTGAATCTGTTCATGAGCACACCTCTTTCTTTAAAGCAGTAAATTATTTATTTTGATATGGTTTTGTATTTACTCACAGCATAAAATTAAAAAAACATGATCCCTACCAAAGGAGGAAAACACAAAGTCAAAGCTTTGACAAAGCACAGACACATTTTGAAAAACCACATTGCTTCCTTGTCCTCCCAAATAAATCTAAAACTTCATAAACTAAGTCATAAACTAGCAAGGTATTTTGGCAACTAAACAATTTCTTTACTTTGTTATATGAACAGAGTTCCATGTAACTTTAATATGCTTCTACTTGCAGAAGAGCTAGACCAGCAATGCTTGCTTCTTTAAAGAGAAAGGCAAATGCACCACAGACCTCCAAGCTCTATTTAATTTACTAAGCAAAGTACTTCCATGCTAGAAGTACACAAATCTGTGGTATATGCTTTTTAATACACTACCCTCAGGTTCTTCAATAGCTGGGCTGTTGTTTAAGAGATCTGGCTTTAAGCTGGTGGGATATCACCATTTTTAGGAATGCCCAAAGAATTACACACCTAGCACTGCGTGTTTCAGTTAAAAATCATCAGTATCAACGCAACATTGCATATGAGACTGCCAGAGACTGGAAAGGATTGACGTCTCGAGACATTTTGGGATGCATGTGTGGGGGGAGAAGAGCCAGGGTGGGCCCTGCTCTGGGGACGTGTGCCCTGCTCCACACACCACACCCTCCAGCCCAGCCCCACAGCGTCTGTCAGTCATGGCACACCAGAGGCAGTGCCCCAGTCTTGCCTAACCCAGCTCCTGAGCAGCCCAGTGACCAAAATCCCATCTGGGGGGAGGGCCACAGACACTCTGGGGTGTGAAAGGCTGACCACAGGATGAGCACGTCTTGACCCTATCAGCCTCTTGGAGTTTCTACCTCATCATTGCTGGAACTCAGAAATTGGTAGTTATCTGTGTGTTTATCTTTTCTATCTGTCTTTCTCCCTTTCTTTTTCTAATTCTCTTTTCATGGAACATTTTGGGCATTGTAACATTAAACAGGTTTAAAGGTTGGTAACTTAAATGGATTAAGTTAATGCTATGGTGTTTTATGTTAATTGGATGTTGCATTACATCCATTGCCAAAGTTCCTTGATTTTCTGTATTTTAACACTGAACTTGTGTAATTGTGACCTCTTGAGAATATCTGGTCAGTATTTCTCCCGTGGGCTTAACCCACTGAAATGTTTTGGGGTGTGACAAAGACATCCTGCTTTGGCATCCCAGGTGGCTCACCACAATACAATAAACTTCAGGACTAAATGACAAAAGCTGTCTCTGTATTCTTCCTGCAGACAGCAAACACTCACGTTCCTTTTACCTGAGGGAGCTCTGCCATCAGATAGTAGAAGCCTTTGTTCTCTTTTCCAAGCAAGGCACTGGCTGGCAACCGCACATCTTCGAAAAACAGCTCTGCTGTGTCCTAAGAGGATTTGAAATGCAGCAGTTGAGAGTATGACATTCTCATCTCATTACACTAATTTCACCCTATTTTTCTCCTCCTATTACACACTCTAACTTGAAAGCTCAGAATTGTTTAGCCTGGAAAGATCCTCTAGAAGTCATCTAGCTTATTTCCTACTCAAAGCAGCTCCAGATAAACGATCAGCTGAAGGCCTTGTCTAGTTAAGCTTTCCAATCCTTGAAAGACAGAAGGCTCCAGGACCTCTCTTGGCCCCTGTGCAACTATCCAATCACTTTCATGGTGGACTTTTTTCCTAATACCTGCTTAGAATTGTCTTTAATGTAACTTGTGTCCTTTGCCACTTTCCCTTTCACTGTGCTCCTCAAAGAGGAATCGGGTTCCACCATCTCTACGGCTACCATGAGGTAGCTAAAGGCATCAGTAAGATTCTGTACTTCCAGGCTTCTTCAGCATAAACAAATCCAGCTTCCTCAGCCTCTCCTCTGCACATCACATGCTTCAGACTTCCACAGGAAAAATCACGATACATTTGTTGCGTGTTTGTGCTCTAAAGTCTAACAACTAGAATAGCACCATAGTGCCATCTTGCATTTATTTAGCTATCGCCAGGCATCAAGGGGGTTTAGACTTCCTTCAAATCTATTGCATTAGGGGCTGTATGAACTCACTTGAGCTTTCAGGCCAATTTTGTTCAGTTTGCGTCCTTTGATGAAACCTTTCATTCCATTTTCCACCAGGAAGAGGCTGATCCCATGAGCAGGGGATCGGGCCTCTTTGTTTGTAACTGCAACCACAATCACTACGTCACTCATCCAACCATTAGTGATGAACACCTGTAAGAAAAGGCAACTCGGAGTAAAGCAAGGCGGACAGAGGTTAGGAGAGACCACCAAGTAGCAGAAAGAAAAATTACACTGACACTTTCACAGGTGAACTGAAAGGCAAGGCTCAAGTGCCCAGACAAATTTTAAGTTTTAGGTATCAAATGTTTCAGAACAAGGCAGACATTAATTTGAGAAGTATTGTGTGGGGCAGAAACGTGTATTTAAAGAAGGCACGTATCTGTTTCTTTTGTCTGTCCCATGATAAAGAATACAGTATCTCAAGTAGATATTAAATGAACACAGAGGTTCTCGTCTAAAAATTAAATTAGTAAGGCATAACACTCAAAACTATCAACAGCTTCTTGTCACAACTGCTTACTATTACCCTGTAGAACAATTGATGAGCCTGTCAAATGGATCCATCTTAAGTCCAGCAAAAGAAAAGAGCTTTCTGTCCTGCTTGGCTTCAAATGAGCAGCATGAGCACCTTTTTAGCACCTGCATATACGTACTTCCTCACACACACTCTCACCACTTACTCTGCTAAGAGCAGAAGTCTCTATCAATACTATGTTATCAGCAGCAGTACAAAAGAAGATTAAGACATTTCATAGCTTTTAAAAAAAATGCTGTTGAACCCACACTCCCACTTCAACACTATTTCTGCCTTCTTGGTTTTTTATTGTGGTAATGGAAAAAGTGGTTAATGCTATGCCACAGTCTGACAACACAGTCAGAGCATCTGATGCAGATGTTATGGTTTTTTTCTAACATGATCAGCAAGCTCCTGAATAGATTCCATAGCTTGATTTGCAGAAACCCAAGTTTTTACTTAGGCCACAGAGTTCACAGCAGTAGTGTATATATTTTATTGCTAAACATCAGTACTAAAAAGCAGCCCCAGTCCTGCGTATACAACACAGCACCTTTTCCCCCCTTTTTCTTCATAGCTTAAGGGGAAAATATGCCTTTTAATAGGGTTATTTAAAAGCTACAAAAAGAACCTATACAAGCCCTCCCATAAATCAGTTTGTAAATTGCCCGCTACAGAGGTATCTCAAGACCTGTTTAAAAAAAAAAATCTAAAAAAAAGTTACTGGAATAAAAAACCCCACCTACAACATAACCCACACAAAAATCCCAAACCAAAGGCAAAAGGATTGGGAGGAGATGCTGAGAGTGGTGCACATCCTGTTGTATTCAGCTAAATTCATCCAGTTCCCAAAGCCTATAAGCAGCATGTATGCCTGTGCACTTACCTTACTCCCATTAAGAATCCAGTCACTTCCATCTTTTTTTGCATACGTCCGTATTCCCTGCAAGTCACTAAAATGAAATCCAAAAGGACCTTCAGAAAACCATTCCAAAAGCTGCAATTTTTATCTTGAATTCTATCCAGTACAAAATAAGGCAGATTTTATATCATTCAGGCATGGGCTCAGTGAAAACAGATGAGGATAGTGAGACACAGTGAAATAGCCAAGTATAACAGAAACCACAAGCACACTGTGGAAAAGGATGATAAATCTATGCAACCGTAGAAGAGCACAAGGTCCCATTTCCCCATCTCTGCATGTGGGAGGCGGCGTTACACAAGCGCTGATATCAACAGGTCAGCATCCCCCTACACCAGTACGCCTCAGGTGACAAATGCCAGACAAAACCATATCCTCTAAGGAGGCTCAATCCTGATCAGGAGGCTCTGTGAAAAGCCACGAGCAACATCTACCATTTGTAGAAACACAACACCAACAGGTTTTGCGTTTCATGTGTCCCTTTTTCTTTTGGAAACTGGTCAGATCAGCAGTGTCTACTCCAATGCATGCTGGGAAAGGGGGTTATTTCTCTAAAAGGATTCAGAGGAAAGAAAAATAAGGTGCTCTGTTCTACAACCACAACAAACACTAACAGTAAAGGTAAGCCTTCTTTACCAAGCTACATAATTTCCTCCAACTGCGCTCCATATCATAAGCAGGGTCACATAACAAGCAAGTTGGTAACTACAAACTCAGTCTACAAAAGCAAATACCAAGCATAAATGCCCACAGTGGGATGATACAGAAATGGATTCTGAGCTACTATATTGAAAGGACAAGGCTGTAATAAAGTAATCTGTAATAGGTTTTTTGAGTCTTACCTATAATGTAGGATAGTCTAAAGTAACTAACCAGGAGGCTCAGAACGTTTTTTACTGACAAATCAATAGACAGCAAATGATGTTAAGACCATTATTTGAATATTTGGCTTACCTGCCAGCCCCAGGTTCTGTCATGGCAATAGCTCCAATGCACTTGCCTGTAATCATTTGGGGGATAAAGCGCTTTATCTGTTCTTCAGAGCCATAGTTTGCAATGTAGGGCATGACTATATCTGAATGAAGGCTGAACCCTGGGCCTGTACAGTTAACATACATCCTGGAAAAAGAATGGGAGGGGGGAAGTTCAGAAAAAAGTACTACAAAAATCTGAACACTGAACTTTGCACTGTTACAACACAGACTCAATAACGAAGAAAAGCCCACCACGCAGAAGTCTCAGAGAGCTTCAGGCACTCCTACCGTTAATTATAGAATGTAATTTCACAGCCAAATGGGTACATAACCTACCAGGCTAAGAAAAATGCTTCCCCCAGTCACAAACAGTATCACTGAAATTCTTCCTGGAGCATCTAGTACTCACTGCTCCTCCCAGACGATGGCTGAAGACAGAATATCTGCTCCGATGCCTCCATGTTTTTCAGCGATAGCAACACCCAGCAAACCCTGCTGTCCAGCTTTTTCCCAGAGCTCCCTGCTCACTTGGCCATTCTTCTCCCATCTGCAAAATGAACACAAAACCAGGGTCACACACTGAACCTCCCATGTGCTACTGTTTATCTGTTAGGGAGGATACAAAGACAACTGTATTTCACAGCCAAGAAGTGGTGGCTTCTAATCTTCAGGGTTTCTAATATTCGAGCCCACAAATGCCACCAGCATTACAGGGACACCAACCATAAAACAAGTTTGAACTCCTGCTTCCAACATGCAACCTGACAGGATCTCATTAAGACTTGTTATGACCGTTATACCAGACTGGTATTCAGGAAATTTAGCCCTAACCATCTGGATAATTACAGGCAGGTCTTTATCCTCCTGACATTCCATTTACAAATGTACACTTACCCACATACAAAATGAGTATAACACATCAGTATCTTTCGTGAAAGACTTCAACTCTACCAATGAAAAATGCTTTACCAGATCCAAATGATACCATATTAGCCAGTTTTATATAAAAATCAGTCCCTGTGCCCTTCTTACAAGTCAGTACTGTATCTTGGTAAATTACTGCTTTAAGTTACTTTCGAGTTTGTGTACATAGATAGTTGAGGCTTAGCTGCTGACAGTTTGCAAACTTTAACACCACATGAATCACCTGGTCTTGGAAAAATAGCGCCTCTTTATGGGGTCTGCCAACTCAGTAGAAAGTTGGATGGCCATTAACAGTCCAGGTTTTCTTTTTTTTTAATGCCTTTTTTTTCTAATGCCACAATTTCAAAATGATATGGTAAACAGATTATATCAGAGACATTCCTCTGATGCATCTGCATGCAGCAGAGCTATACCATAGCTCTTTACCCACAGTTAATCAAGTATCTTATTCTACATATAGAACAGAATCCTAGAATCACAGAATGGTTTGGATTGGAAGGGACCTTAAAGTTCATCCAGATCCGACCCCCTACCATGGGCAAGGACACCTTCCACTAGCCCAAGCTGTTCCATGCCCTGTCCAACCTGGCCTTGGACACTCCCAGCCATGAGGCAGCCACAGCTTCTCTGGGCAAGTTGTTCCAATATTTAAGATGATTCACAGAGCTTTTGCTCCTACAAAAATCCTACTGTTTCCTCCTGGAAAATTTCCTCCTTTTACCATCTTTGCTTTCTCCCTGATCCTCACTTTCAGGGACCTTCCTGTCTCTACTTCATCCAGCACCAAAGCTACTCCTCTTCACAATAATCCACAATTGCATTCACTGATGACACATTTGTCTATTCACCTCAGAACAGACAATAAATATACTGTGCCTGAAGCCTCCTTGTTGAAAGGTGTCAGAACAGTGATTAATCAGTCAGTGAAGTAATGCAAGAACATAGGTTAAACTTGTTCCAACCTCTCTAAGAAATTGTTGTGTCAGCAAGATGGCCAACAGGATCTTCAGCAACCTCAAGCAGAGGCAATACATGTTCACAAACTTGCCCTGGAAGTCCTTCTAACATAAAATGAGGGAAAACATATGGTTTTATGGACAGAATATGACTCTACAGTGGAAGAGCACACTACTATGAGGTTGTGGTGCAA
Source organism: Pardalotus punctatus (assembly GCA_013400915.1). Taxonomy (NCBI): domain Eukaryota; kingdom Metazoa; phylum Chordata; class Aves; order Passeriformes; family Pardalotidae; genus Pardalotus; species Pardalotus punctatus. The sequence continues at coordinate 81,682 of VZTX01000322.1, forward strand.
GGATTAAAAAAAATAGTCACCAACCCTGATGTAAGCCTCCTGCTTCTCATTCCTGCTCCAGAGCCATAATGCTCCACCCCACTCAACTGAGGCACCCCAGCTGTTTGTGGATACACACTTGAGGTGTATTGGGATACTCTGGTCTAGCAGAGCATTTTCAGAATAGGCCCTTCACTACCTCTTGCGGTTTTCATTTCAAGTAAACTAGAAATTGCTTAAGACACTACTACAGCTTGACATTTTCAGGTCAAAACCAAATCCCAAGTTAATTTCTTTCCTTTCCACAACTATAATGTGATTGGATATGGCTAAAATAAGGGCTAAAACCACCCTCCAGCTCCAGTTTAGTGGAGTTACAACACTTCTACTGTGTACACAAAACGCACACATTTCCACAGGAAAAGAAAATAAATTAAAACAAAGATGTTTTGTGCAAGTTTCTTAGTAAAACATAATTCACCTCAACATACTATATGTATATGTATGTAGCTACAAAATCTACTGCAAGAGAGACAGTAACCTGGACACACAATCCAAGCCTTTTTCAATAGTGTGGGAACTGAACCGACCCCCAGCTCTACCCCAAAAACATCAGTGTCAGTTAATCCTACAAGCAGGGAAACTTTGCTGCAACTCTGCAAACTGCATTTGTCTGCTCACAGGCCTAAGCTGAGGATGCCAGATTGCCTACACTGGAGCTCAAAGGAGCATTCAGTTTTGATTACGTGTGATTTTCCTTCATGCATGACTTTCACAGCTTTGTTTTGAGTCAGTAAATTTGAAACACAAAGCTTGTACATGAAAACAAATAAGCTTTTTATCCTATTGTAGCAGGAGTAACACCCCAAAAAGCATTTTGGGGAAAAACGCATATTGACAAACCAAAATGTTTAAGAGGTTATCTTACTCTGCGTGAAAAGGCAGCACTTCTTCCTGAAAGAACTTCCTGGCGCTCTCCCTGAAGATATCATGGTCTGATGAGAAGATCCTCCGAGTGCCTATCTCAGTCAAAGTTTTAGCAGAGGATGGTTCCAGGCGCTTAGTGCCATGCTGTTCTGTTTGTAGAGGACTAAAAGAAGACAAATTAAAGCATCTGTTAGGACACAAGCACCCTATTTACATAGCCCTTTTAAAGGGGAGGAAATACCCGTGTTATTAAACATAGTTCACATCCCAACTCTGGCACACCATTAGGTCTAAAGGACACAGAGTAAATACGGTAGTAAATACAGTAAATACAAAAAACTAACATACACCGTGCTCTACTGGGTTGTTAACAGAGGTAAAGCAACCTCCTTAACACTTCAAATAAATTAAAAACAATAATAATACACATACAGTTAAAAGAGTAAGGTTACTCTAATGAAAAGATATGTAAAAATAAAATGATGCTTTAACAAAAAAAACCCAACAAACTGAAGTGGTAAATGTCAGTATAGAAACCACACAAGGAAAGTATAATTACAAAATAAGAAAGAAGGGTTTTTAAAGCTTTTGTAGCATTTTGGAACATCAAGGATGACATACTACTTTTAAGGCGGAAATGAGAATTCACTTGTATTTGTGCATTGGATTCTTTGACTTGCTTTTATTTTACTGCCATGAAACATCAGAAATTTTAAGTACAGAGCTGAGTACATGGAAAAGGCATTAGCTTTTCCTTTCTCAAACTATTTTGTTAATCTCTTAGTTCCTCAGCACATCAACTGTGTGTAGTCCTGCAGAACTCAGCTGAGCCTACGCTTATTTACTCTGCTATAAAGACCAAAGTTGTTATTTACTATCACATGTAGTTACTCAGGCTCTGCCAGTGCAAATAATCCCCCTGAAACACAGAGTCTATTTATTTCTAATAATATTTGGAAAAAACGCAATACAGCAGCTTGCTTCTTGAGTATTTTGCACTCTCAAAGCTAGGCACACCGTGACTCTCTCAAAAGCTCCATCTTATTTTTAAAGCTGTTTAGACGAGATTGAACTTTATTTAAGCCCCCCCTTTTCTTTAATTGTGGCTCACACCCCACATGTCACCCAGGGAAAGGCCTGCCTGCTCCCTCATGCTCAATCGACAGTCTGGGAGAGACAACTCCAAAGTCTTGGGAGGGTGTGCTCCCACTCCTGCCCTTCTGTCCCCCCCAGCCCCCGGTGCCACGGGGGACGCGGTGCCCCGGCAAGGACACGCCCGGCTGTCACCTGCTGCCACCACGGGACCCGCTGTTCCCGGGAAGTGGAGCAAAGGTCGGGCCATCGGGGATGCGCTGGGGCTCCCGGGCCCGCGCCACTCGGGGGGCTCGCCGGGCCCAGCTGCCTCCTGCGATGGGGGCACTCGCACCCACACATCCCCACCCTCCAAACACGCGCACAGAATGCGAGCGCTCACAGCACATACAGCCCCATCGACCCGCACCTCCCGCAGGTGGGCAAAGACATTCACCCCGCTCTTTAAGGAATCAAGGTCGGGCGCTGTCTCACCCTCACGGCCAGTGCCCCCCGCCCAGCGCTGCTCGCCAGGGCCGGCCCCGCTCACCTGGGCTGGGTGGAGAAGGGCCGGGAGCCGGCGGACCGCAGGACGCCGCGCAGGCGGAGCAGCCGCGCCGCCATCTTCACGGGACAGGGCGGGACTGGACAGGGCGGCCCCCCGGAGCCCCGAGAGTTATTCCTGTGCCCGCCTACGGCTGTTGATCTCTTCCGGGTGGGAGGGGGGACTGTGGTGAAATGGATATGTAATTAATATTTTTCTAATGTAGCCTTGCAGTCACGTCACGGAGGGGTGCGGGAGCAAAGGTGACACCCGGACGAAGGGGTTGCGCACTGAGGGTGGCTCCTGTGATGGCGTCCCGCGTGAGGCGGGACCCTCCTGGCCATGGCGCCGTCCTCCTTCTTCAGAGCCCTCAGGGAAGGGGCTGTCACCCCCCCGGGGCGGCATGGCGGGAGCCTGAGCCCCCTCCCCTGAGGGCTGCCCCTCATGGGCCTTCCCGCCATTTTGCCTTCGCAGGTCCGGTCCTCCTGGTGTTCAGTGGGTTTTGGTTTGCATAACCTGCGCACCCAAATAATTTAGCACTCGTGTTGTTTTGCTTTTTGTTTTTTTGTTTGTTTGGATTTTTTTCTGAATTTTTTTGGTTGGTTGGTTGGTTTTTGGTTTTTTGGTTGTTGTGCTTTTCTGTTCTGGTTTCCTAAAGTAGGCAGTTTATGATTATCATGTGCAGGGGCTTTCCAAAGGATTGAGGTGTTGTTTTGAATGTTACCCATGGCACTGTACAAATTCACACACTGAGGCAAGATATTTCTATTTTTTTATTCTAGTTTGCACAAAGTAGGTTGCTAGGTGGTAACCCATAAAAGGCTAGTTCCCCATTCATCAAAGCTTTACACTATTTATAGACTTTAATAGACAAAGGCATGCATTTTATTATTTATGTAATTAGTACTCAACACCTTACTTGCTCGTTATATCTCTCACTTCTCATGGTAATTGGTTCTCATGTGCAGTTTTTCCCTCTGAGTCTGGAGTCTGTAGTCTGTTTTGAGGAGCTGGTCAATGAGTTAGTGGTCACAATCTCCCAGTGCCAGATTAACCTTTCCCCCAGTTACTGCAATGCTGATGACTGTACTTATTAACAACTAAAAAAAAAACAACCAACATTCAAAGTTTTACTCAAACAGTTATTCACAGTTTGGGGGGCTCAATATCAGAGCAGGCATCACTTTAAGGAAAAGCAAACCACTGGAGGTGGGGAGTAGGATAAAGATGTAATGGTCTGCTCCTAGTTCTTCATCATTTTGGCTCCTGAGATCACCCTGCTGCACGGGGCACAGTCCTGACAGACGATGCTCTCCCAAGTCAGCTGTTTTGGGAGACTTTTGAGCCATAAATGGGCATCTTTCATCAAGAAAGGAGCTCCTATCAGCTTCTTTTATCAACAATACCCTGAGCTACAAGCTGATAGGTATAACTAGACGTGATATCAAGATCTGATATCTAGAAAATATGTGTTACCCATCATCATTAAATATGAGGTTAAAATTATGTACAGGTCCCATAACTGGGGTTTTACATACCTTCCTCACTTCCTGTGTGGTGTTGTGGAACTCTCAAAAATTACCCTCTGGAGTCATAAGATGGCACAAAAAATTTAAGGAAAAAAGAAGTTTTGAACCTTGATGTTTGTTGAGAAATAAAACAAATGCTGAAAAGGCTCAAAATGCAAAGCAGATTGGACCAGAAGATATGTTTTGAAACCTCATCATTTTAAACTAATACTTTATTGAGAGTGAATTGTACAAAATCTGTTGAGAGAATGTCCGTGGTTTGGGTGGTTTTTTATATTGATCCATAGTCTAAACCTGTTGTAAAGTTTTTTATCATATATAAAAATATTTTCAGCTTCTGTGTTCCTACACCCTACGCCAGGAGATGGCACTACAGGAATAACTATTCCTATGGATGGGCCTCTCTGAAAGCAGCAATGCCTCTCCACAGGGTACAGTGTTTTCAGTGTGACACATTGGCAATGCACAGAGATGTTTATCTGTACTCACAGACAGAAGCAGCTGCATTACAAAACAAGTTGGAGCCTGGAAACTTGTACAGTTTTTTCATTTGGGAGTGTGATTGCATTACATCAGAGTAGGCAGGAGGGAGCCATGCAGGAGCAGTTGAGAGGGAAAAAGTAAAAAGGAGATTATTGGGAATTACTGAACTTGGATGCCTGGAGGTAAAATTTGGCTATGCTTATGAGGTCCTGTTGCATACAGCCTCCTGGGAAGTGCCTTCCTTTATCTGGTGTAGGTTCCTGGTTAAGCCCAGCACCTTGGTCATAGGTCTGTTAGCGAGCTGGAGGCTGACAGGGAGATTTGTCTTCCCAAGGGTGCCAGGTCACCTAATTTACAGTCTTGGCAGCTTTGTTGTAGCAAGAAAATCTGGTAGGATGTATCCCATCACCTGTGCACAGGGTGAAGGGATAACAGAGCTGAGAGATGGTAGATCTTGTCCTAAATCACAGAAAAGTAAACTTTATCCAGGTTTCAAGTATTGGTTTCTGGGATCAGGAAATACCTTAAACAGACAGTGGCAATTAGATTGACATTTGGCACACTGGTTTTTTGGGGAAGAAGGGTGGCTACAAAAAATTGGACATTAGGAACAATTTTTTTTTTTTTCCTTTTTAATGTGCTTGCATTACTTCTACAGAGTAGAAGCAGATACTGGAACAGGGCAGTGAGTGTAAATGTGTTGTTTCTCCTTATAGATACTGTTTCCAGTTCAGAATTGTGCTTTTCTTGCAACAACCTAATGGGTCTTTACAGAGACCCAGCAGAGCCAGGGTTAAGTGACCCCTTCCTAGTGCTGTCTTGTCCCTGCACCTCTGTTCCTCCTGGAGGCATAGTCACAGGCTGAATCTCTAAGTCTTATTTCCCACCCTTCATGGTGATGCTTTCTCTCTGTAATGGTCATCTCCTGTGTCAGTACATGGCCTGTCCCTCCTTCCTGACCTCTGATACAGATGGCTCAGGAGAGGATATGCTTTGCCATATGTTATTGGGTGTAAATTGTTCCAAATTAGTAGTTCTCCCCTGCTGGGTTAGTGGCAGATGTTTTCCTTTGACACTCCTAACTGCTCAGATCTCTGTTACTCTGTGATACACGCGGTGTCCCCCTGTCGTACCCGGAAGTAGCAATATCCAGTCCTCTGGTATGAGAACTGTCGCCAGTGTAAAGACACCAAGTCAGACGGCTCCCCTACAGCGTGTACAGCCCTGACCTGAGGACTTTGTGACGTTTGGGCTTTCCTACAATTTGGTTTGGTTGAGCAGTCTCTTTTCAGTCACCCATTTATGGGGTTTTTTCCGTTATTTCCAGTGTTAGTAAGTCATTGCTACAGTTGGAAAGGATCTGTATGTGCTTCAGTGTCTGCTTGGCAGTGAACAATATCTAACATATTTACTACAATGAATGTATTTTAAAGCGTTATCTTGCTGGAAAAGAAAATGCACATGGCCTTTCTAGATACAAATTTAGGAAATAAAGGAATTGTAGGTTACCTGGAGAAAAAGTGTTCAAAGCTCTGTGGGTAAGAGAGGTTGAAATGAAAATCGGGTTGGTTTTTGTCAAATTTAGTATTCATCTGAGAAATATGTATTCTCCGGACATGAAGACTGCACAAGTATATTCAGATGAGAACAGCCATATAAAAGGAATTACAAGTCTCATTGTATGTGTTTTTTCTGTAGATAATTCACCTGCAACTTTCCATGTGTATTCCTGAGCTGGGATATCATAATTCCTATTATGTCTGCAGGAGCATCTGTTGCTGTGGAAGGGTGTTCTCCAGGGATAGGCGTGTTGGATTTTGTTTTGATAATAGACAACTTAATGCGAAAAATTACCAGTTAATGCAGGCCTTGGATTCAACTGTCCTAATTTTTCTCAGAGCTTTACTGTTGTGTGCTTACCTTTGAATAATGTTTGCTCTCCAAGGTACAAATGTGAAGTGGATGATCTGCTTATAGGTATGTTCTTCTTCAATGATCAGTCATTCTGAAGAGCTCCCCTGACAGCTGTTGCCACCATGTCCCAGCCCTAGGGCTGATTTCTGACAGATGGCTGGCTCTGTATCTGGGTAATGGAAGCTCCTGTTCAAACAGCTGTGGTTGCTTGTGTTCCTCTGTTTTGCCACATGTAGTGGTGATACTTGTCTGTAAAGCCAAGCTGCAGGATCTGACCACAGGTTTTGAAAACACAGCAAGGGACAGCACTGGCCTCTCTCACAAAGCACTTTATTTCCCTTTCAGACTTTCAGTCTGTGGTGCAAAGAGTGAGTCCAACTGTTCATGTCCAACATTCGTGATATGAATAGCCTAGAGGTTTGGTTTCTGAGAAGGTTATTTAAAGCTGATGTGCTGCCTTTTTTCAAGAAGAATACAGTGCCAATTTAGTATGTGTGCCCATCAGGGGACCTCCATGTTCTTCATCCAACTTTTTTATGTTGGCATTATAGTGCAGAGAGAGCTGGAATAAGATGCAGAGCTCTCAGCTTACTGCTCCCTCGATACGTGACTCTCCTTAGTGTGCCTTTGCATGGGGTCACACGGTGTCAGTCATGTGGGTGTGAGGCGATGTGACAGAGAGAGACAAACAGCACCTGATGGTTGTGTCTTCAAGTGGCCATGGGCCCCTGGTAACTGCTTCTCGTTCCTCATCCTGGCAGAGCAGCACAACTGTGCTCTCACTGTCTGACCACATGTAGCATATAGGCACATGGCTGGCAGGTGAGCCATCTCCTTCAGCATATGCCTAGGAGCACCAGAGAGATCCCACAGCCCTCCAAGGCCTGTGTGTGAGGCCCAGCATTAGCTGGGAATCAGCAGAAAGAGGCATGTGAGAGTCAGGTGTGGGAATCTCATGAGCTGAGAATGTGACTTGACGGGTCTGAAGGTGATGGTGGCAGGTGATATCTCACCATGGCACAGATTTAGTTTTCCCTGGGTTTTCCAACATGAAAGCTCAAATGAACATGTTGAAAAAGGGTTGCCACTAGAGTGAAGCATGTGCAGGCGTGTGTTTTTCTGTTAGATAACTGTCAGCAGTTTTCAGCATGCAGCAGTGCCAGTTTGGAGCTTGACCACACAAGTTGCTCAGTAAATTATTTCAAAATTGCTTCTACCAAAGCTCAAGAAGAGCAGCAGTTTCAGGGAGCACTCCCAATGAAGAGAGAAGTTACAGACTGAAGTCCTGGTTTCCCCTGTGGGAGAATTTCTTAAGTCTGAAACCAAAGAAGGAAGCTTCAGCTACTCAGGTGTTCATCAGTCTGCATTCACTTTAGGATGTGGCACAGGGTAAAAGCTCTCAAAGAGGACAGTGAGGAATTCAGATTTTCAGTGAAGTTTGTCTCTTGATCAGTTTTGTCCTGTGTAAATCAGCTGCAGACCATTAAAAATGCACTTGATTTTTGAGCAGTATAGATCAAAGCAGCAGTTTGTGAATGTAAAAGGCGCATCAAGGCATTTGTGAACACAGCAGACATGAATATACTTAAGGTGTTGCTGAAAGTTGAAAGCATTGCATGATACAGCGCTGTGCAAGTAAGACATTATCTCCCAGAAAAGGGCTCCTCCCTTGATGTGTCGTAAGTATTATAGGTGTGTTAGGATGAAATTGTACTTCTGTACTTTTTATTATATCAGAATTAAAATGAGTGGCATCTTGTGTTGTGGTATTAAATACTTCTAATAGTGTTTTACAGCATTGCTGTTCAAGCAGTATCAATGCTTACAGTTTCAGACTTCATGTTTATTATTTGTTTGGTATTTAGGAGAAAGCTGCTCCATTTGGCTGATTTAATAGAGCTCAAATGATAAAGACAGCACTGAGATCAGCATTCATGAACTACTTTTTCTTCAGAAGTACCAAGTAACTTTGAAGCTAGGGTTTCCTAATCCTAATAGCTTTTCTCTTCTTCTAGCACTTTTTTTTTTTTTTTTAAATGTGCAGAATACATATGTGTCATTTTATGTACCAATCACTGGGGTTTTGGATACAGTAGCTCTAAGGAGCTACTCGGTATTTTCTTCCAAGGTCTTCGGCTGAAACCCGGCTTAAGTCAGCCGTTACCTAAAAACATTTTCACTAGTTCAGAGTTGGTGGTGTGAAAGGAGATTGAGAGATGCGTGTTTAAGCTGTTGGTGTGGACTCATTTCTATGTTTTGCAATAATTGTGTTAGGTATTGAGACCAAGAGCTGTTTATCAGCTGTGGCTGGACCTAGGCAAATAGAAAATTATGTTTTCTTATCCCCAGTTTAGCAAGGGGTTGAGAGGATTTGTCTGTGTCTAAGAAAGTAGCACCAAATTTGGAAGGAATAACATGATGGAAGCTACTACCAAACTGTAAATTAATGTAATGGGTTTAACCTGAGGGAAGAAGGATTTCTTTAACAGGTGCTTTCAAGAACGTGAATTAGGCAAGCACCGCCCTTGCCCAGGGGTAGGTGTTGAGCTCAGAGACTGTAGGAAGGCATGCTGGAATGGTTGTATTCCTACTGTGGTGATTAGCGAGGCTCCTTTGTGATTGTGGGGTTGTACTCAGCTTGCATAGATACTGGCCTGCCTTCCTTCCATACCTTGCTTCACAGCCTTAGCAGACTTGCTAACAAGGTAAACAAGTCCTGCTCTTCTGAAAATGGGTTCTTGCTGTGTGGCCTTTGTACCACATACATGTTCAATTAACTGCTGCATTTTATTCCATCAGGGTGAGCGAGAGGTACAGTAAGAGCATCAACCTTTGCGCTGAAGATCAGGTACACTCCTGAATGAAAAGGGACAGACCAGAAGAAACCTTGTAAGTGAAGCAAAGGCAGAAGTGTTTTATTTGTTGTCTTCTAAAAACCGACTGAGCTTTTCAAATAGGAATATTACAGATGAGAAACTGAATGGAAACCACTTTTTAAACTAAGGAGGCAGTTAATAAGCACTGTCATTTGCATGAAGGGGAACAACTTGAAAAATGGTAGTGTTCAGTATAGCACGGAGTAAAAGAATATCTCTGTTTTTGTCTCACAAAGAGCCAAAGGAAATGCCTTTCTAAGCAAATAGTCTGGAGAGCTGATACTTAGAAATATGAAAGAGAAAACTTATTTTGGTTTTGTGTCTCTGAGTTGGTAAAGCTGAGGAATGTAATAGCCTAAGAAGAAGCCCAAGCTGTGGTTTCAGGTGTATATGGCATGACATACACAGTGTTCTCATTGTTCCTTGAATTATACAGAATCCTAAACTGGGTAACAAAAGCATAGGAGGCAATAAATCCCTTTTACCTGGAAGAAGGTGTATCTTTCTCTAATTTTTGCTGGTTTTGGAATTCAACAAAGCATGTGTTTGTTTGAGCCCTGGAAAAGAGTTTAGTTAATGGAATTGGAAAGAACTGCTTCTCTTCAGACAACAGAGACTTTTTAATGAGTCCTGAGTGCCAGGAACTCTGGAAAACAATCTAGAAACTTTGTTTACTTACTGTATCTCTACATTATTTTGCATGTTAATGATAGGGTGGATCGCAATTCCTTTTTAGCAGCTATTTTAAGGCTTTCTTCAATCATAATTTCTTGTAAAGTTTTAAAATTGTCCCACAGCCTCTCTGTAGACTCTGCTCCAAGCATTTAATACTAAGGGGTGGTCCCCAACACACTCAACTTACTGCAGGGTGGATGAGGGTCATGTTCTTATGACTGGCTAATTAGTTAGGCTCTAGGAAATTAAGTATCATCATCCTCAGCATAGCTGTGGGCAGAGACAATCACTGTCATGCAGCCTGAAGTGTATGCAGAGGATGTTACTGAAGGAGACCCCAGTGGGGTTTCCTGTTACAACAAAGTTTAGCTTTTTGAGGTTGTGAACTCTGTGCTGTACTGACCTTCCTGCAAGGTATACCTGACTACAGGGTTTCTTTATTATTTTTTTCTTCCTTTACATCCAGCCACAAGAAGTACAGCATGACCATGCTCTTGAGATTTTTAAAAAGGAGTTCGTGCAACTCTGCCAGTTCTAGAAGGGCTTTGAATTCAGTAGCACTTATATAATGAAAAGGAACTCTTTTTCAAATGGGTTGTATTGCAAGGCTCCTTCCCTGCAGTGCAAGCATTCTGTGGCTGCCAGCTGCAAATCTGCATGAAGTGTGAATCAAGTTTCAAGACCAAAACCCACAAAATATGATTTGCTTAAGGGCATGAGACTTGTTTTTTCCAACTGTTAACAAATTATAGGTGCTTTCTTTCTTCACATTTTCACTTCCAAGCCTGCTTTGCAAATCTCACGACAACCACGAGAGAGACATTTACTCTTCTTATTCCATGTTGTGCCTGGGGTTTACTTATGATTTCTTGGTTCTCATAGCAGAGCCATGGAAAAACGCTCTCCAGTGTGGCCAGACTTGGTGAGGTAGAAGCATGTTAAGAGCTCCTCACTTTTGGTTTTCTTAAGCATCTGCCTTCATGGAAAATGGATGTGACCCATGCTCCATAGCCCTGTCCTGCTAGGTAAGGTCAAAAGAGGTTGGAAATTGTTCAAACCTATGTGCTCTAACATAGACCAAAGGCACAACAGCCTGCTCCTGTTGCTGCCTGGCAGACAGCAGGGAGGTGAGAAGGAAAAAGGTCAGCAGGGAGAAAAGTGCACTGAGGAGACATGTTCCAGTGGCTATGGAGAACACAACTGCAGAGCCACTATGAGGTGCTGCTTTTATCACTGGCTTTCTCAAGACTTTGTGCTGTCTCCCTGTCCTGGTCCCTCACTTAATGCGCTGGTCATTGACCAGTTTTACTCACAAGACCATGAAGAGGCCAAGTGAGCTTCAAAGGATATTTGTGAGGTTGAGCAGGAACTGAATTCCTTACAGCCACTTGTTGCAATTCACCCTGTGACATTTCTCTGTGCCTAAATGCCTTTCATCCAGCATAAGACTGTACTCTCCAACAAAATAAATGATGCATGTAAACTGTGGCGACATGGTGAAAATGAATTTTTCTGTTTAAAAGTATATTTGCAAATAGCTATTATCACTGCTACTTCTTTTAAGCAGTGTGAATAATCCCTCTTGAAATACTTTTCATGCTCCTGAGGAAATACACAGATGTTTTTTATTGCTTTTGTCAGTCTGCCTCATTCATTTCTTAGTGCAAGGCCTTTCCGGAGGGTTGGCAGTAGCCCTTCTTTTACAACAAACAGTTTGATTTAGGAGTGCTGCTACCCATTATTGCTACATTGGTGGAGAAATAGTAGTTTATGAACTAATCTATACTATCCTCCCAAACCACAGATTTTGATAATGGAAAATTCAGTTTAATGCTCTAATATGGTCTGATATGTACTGTGCCAATTAGTCTAGAATGTAGATGTGTGTGAAATTCGATATTTTCAGCAACATTTAAGACTTCATTTTGAAGTAAATGTAAATGCCTGGGTAAGTGAAAGTATTGCATTTTTTTGTTATAAAATAAATGAGAAATAACAGGTTACTAAAGAAGTATCTTTTCTCTGTAAAATGTTTGAGCACTTCCTTGTATCCCTGTAAAAGTCAGCCTCCCTGCCATAAGAAGGGAGTAGATTTTAATCTGTGGGAGGACTGCATTGACAGTAAGGTAGTGCTTGTGTGGTGGTTTAAAACCAGCTGGAAATTAGATTCCAAATAAGCTGCTCCCATCCCCCTGCCCCCTCTGATGGGAGAGGGACAAAGGCAGAGACTATGGGTTGAGATAAAAAAACAGCAATAGGATGAAAAATTAACAGTAACAGCAACAGTATTAATAACAAGTATACATGGCTTTAAGCTTTGCCCACTTCTAGACACCTGCAAGCAAAACAGAGTCAACTTGGAAGAAGAGTGCTTGAATGCGTTGTGTTTAAAGTCTGAGATTTTGTTGACAAAATGCTGAGGGGGAATAATTGTTCTTGCAATTAATGGTATAGAGTGATGTAAGAGGGGAGCTATGTGAAAAAGGAAAATATTTTACTGTTGGAAGCAAGTTTACTTCACTGGGGAGGTTACATTTGTGGAGTTTGTTCAGACAGGAATGTTGTGTGTACTGTGGACTTTTAAAAATACCTCAGTACTGATGTAAAGAAGACAGATATGAAGGCTGAGGGGGCTTAATGAAGTGAATAGTGAAGTCTGCCTGCCAGCAAGAGGATGTCTTTGCCAAACTTTCTTCTCCTGGGTTCACCCTCGCACCGTGAGGGTCAGGAATAGCAGATCTGTGTGAAGGACCCAGGTGATGGTATAGTCTGTTGTGCTTCCTCAGGTTCTTGGTCTATAGGTGGGAGGCAGAAATGCCCAGTGTCTAGCAGCTCCTGGAAATGAGACAAAAGAGCCACACAGAGAAGGTTTTGAGGAGACATGTCTGAACAACTTTTGCCCAAATGAGTTTGGGGCAGTGGGTGGAGCCCACTGTGTGCAACGCTGGTGCTGTAAGACCAGTAAATAACTCGACACATCAGGCATACCTGACCTGCTGTTCTTTGTTGTCATGGATAAATGCCCCTTTCTGTCCATATTGTGTCTGTTTCTGCACAGAGCTGCACCACCCACTGGCTGAAAACCAATTCTTCTAAAATAAATTAAAATACAGGCCAAGACTAGGGAGAATGTTGATAGAGTGCAGAAACAGTTCTTCCTTTTAAGAGTTGCATCTGTGTTTCTGATACGCAGCTCCTGCATGGAAGAGGTCTTTCTGTTGATAACATGGTTGACCCTTTCAGAGAAAAGCACTGAGTAGTAGAAAACAGCCTCTGCCTTTTCCTAGGTAGGGACCTGGACCCTTGAACCGTGCTAGATTGAAGACGTTGCTCCTCTTGCAGTTCCCTGCTGTCTGAAATCCATTCTGCTCTGTGCACATGAATCCCCCTCTTTGAGGGGCTTCTTGGCTATTCCTGGCCTGGCAGAAGCAGTTGTGGAGATGTGTGGTAGTGGCTAACTCAATGAATACAGCCTCTGCCAAGAGCAGAATTACATCCTTGGAGCCGGTGACCACCTCTCCTCAATCCCTCTGACACTTCCACCTCAGTTTTGTAGGCTGCCTGCTCCCCGTGCCAGTTGCTGAGTGTAGTGCTATGTACCAAGGACTGGTGTTTTGCAGTTTGACCTTCCTCTGGGAATTTAGCCTTGGTCCCGAGGAGTTAAACTGTCAATTGGGTTGAGTAGTGGAAAGTATGTTCATTAACCATGTTCTATTTAAAATACAAAGCAAATGTAATGATGGCAAGAGGTGTCAGATGACAGGGATTGAGACTTGCTTTTTCTGTTCAGAGCCTGAACAGATGCAGGCTGGCTTTCCTTCCCCAGCTGCTGGGGTCTTCAGTCACTCTCGGAGGAGTTGGTTGTGCAGAGTATTTCTTTCCTTAGGTGAACACAAAATTTGAGAGAAAGCAGCCTTCTCTGCGGAGCATTCCCCAGGATCAGAGCTCTGAATGATGCTCGTTTTACTAGTATGGAGGCAGTAGGTTGAAAAAAGTTCAACCTTTAAATGGCTTTGAGGCAAAGCATGAGGTTTCTCTGCTCTCCTACAGATAAGGCACCAAAGCTGTTTAGGCATTTCCAAACTCTGCTTTCAGATTGGGTATCATTTGGGTGGGATTTATTGATGAAATTAAAGCTGATTTTAAGACAGTTTTGTGTATTTTTCAGAAAAGCCCCCAAAACCGCTTGGCATTAGGTTTCCAAATCATCTTGTTTCTACAATTTCAAAATGGATAAATAAAAAGGTTTATGTTGAAGCTGTCACTAGCTGAGAGGCTAGTAGTATATAAAGTATTTGCTATTCTTTATAAATGCCTCAATTATTTAAGATCACCACAAAATGTTTTTCTTATGAGAATGTGAACTTTTTTTCAGATATTTGTCTCATTTTGGGGTGGAAATTTTTTAAAGTTACTAAAACCCTTGGATAGCATAAAAATCCATTCCCTTTACAGCTCTATGAAATACTTTGAGGCTTGATGTCAGTTTAACAGGAAAGGAGTATTCTCTTTGTTTTAATCTCTTTTATCTGTAACAATTATTTGTACTTTAATTTTTGAGGAGAGTAATGTAATTAGGGTTACCTTGATTCCTTGCAATTAGAGTCCAAAGAAATACTGTCAGCCTAGTTATGTCTCATAATCTCGCATTTTGTTTTAAAGAGAAATATGAATGTGAGTTTTAAAAATACCCAGCTTATAAATCTGTCTGCTTCTACAATGATAAGTCACCCTCTTGGTTAGTTGTCAGGCTTGAGTCCCAGATATTTTAGAAATTAGTAAAACTTGCAACTTCAAAAAAAAAAAAAAAGTGATGGAAAATTCAGCCTTTCTGTTAGGGCTGTGTCCAGCCTTGGACTAGGCAGGTTCTGTGACCATGTCAGTGCAGCATTGACAGGGCAGTGTGGAAAAGAGGCTGACAGCATATATATATATATATATACACATACATACATACATATACATACATATATATATATATGTATATATATATGTGTGTATATATATATATATATAGATATAGATATATGATTAAATGTTTTGGTTTTTTTCTTTCCCACAAACTGAGATCCACAGTTTCTTGGAAAGAGAAACTGCCTGGAGCATGGATTCATAGGCAGGATGTTGAGGAACAGTAGGGCGTGTAGCAGTGCCTTGAGTCTGTTTATGTATCTCACACTTTTTTTTGATTGCCCTTTTAGGATGAAGGTAAATAACTCCCTTTTTTCTTCTTTCTTCCAACGAGGGTTTTTTGCATTGTGAGTGTGGCAGCTGCAACTCTTTGCAAGCTGCCTGCTGGCATAAGTCTCTGGGCAGGGTAAAATTCACAGGTTCATTTGGCCATGTACCAGCATGGTGAGGGTTTAAATGGGAGATTTTTTGGGAAGCCTCAGAAAAGAGGCAGCTGTTGTTTGAACGGCTGTGGTTTATTCTGGTGCCAGCCACCCCCGCTGCACCTGTTGGCACTTGAATCATAGTCATTTTGTGCATCACAACTCAGTAAGGCAAGGTAGGATTTTAATAGAACAGGCTGATACCCAGATGGGATTAAGGCAGTTTCACGAACACTTAAGGAAGAGAGAGGAGCTACATTTAAGGGCAGGGATGTAACAGTATTTTCCTGAGCAATGACTATTCCCACTGTTGCTGCAGAAGGGGTAGTTGGCCTCTTCTTGCCTGGTGCTGGGGCTGTTCCCAGTTACAGAGTCTTTCAGGGTGGCTGTAACTTCTGGTTACCCTTTCTAGTTGTGTGTAAAGCTGTAAATAAAAGCAGCAGGTAGGATCCTTTCCTAATAGTGCTGTGTACCTGCTGTTGCAGCCGTGCAGAGGAGATTTTGCTGCGAAGAGTGGCTCTGCAAGGTCCCCTGCAGCAGGGCCACCCCGCTTGGTTTTGGGTCTTGCCACCTTTGGAGTTGTTCTGTAACAGATACCAGGTCTCCGTCTCCCAAAAAGGTTGTAAGTGCTCGTGTTGGTGGTAGTGCCCTAATTGCTCCTCCTCCCAGACACCAAACAAAGAATTTTTCATTCAGATCAAGTAGAGTGACCTACTGAAAATGTCTATATTTATATTTTTAATAAAACTTTATTTTGTGATATGCAATATGCAGGGAAAATAAATTAACTGCTGAATGCTGCTTTGAGTGGGTTTGAACAGGTTTAGAGGGGGAAAAAGAGACTTTATAGCCACAAAGTGACCACAGGGATTTATTGATGCTTTATTTTTCCAAGAAATTACATTGTTTCAATGCAAATAACATGGAAAGAGATGGTTGGGATGGATGGACCCAGGACGGTAGAGTTTGTTCCATGTAGTTTGCTTTGGTAAAAGCTCAGGTGTTTTAAATGAAAGTGCAGTGAGCCGGAGGTGATACCCACGGATGTGCTGGTTGAAAATGGTGGGGTTGGAGTCATATCATCCGGTTCTATGCAGTTTCCATGTTGATGGTGACAGACTGAGCAAGAATTTTGGGCAAATCTTGAGTGCCATCTGGTCTTTCTGAATCTGGCTTGTTCTGGGAAGGAATGGGAGAGTTGTATTTGAAGTCAATGTTGGTTGAAGAAACACTTGCAAAATGACAAACTGGGCCCTTGATTTCTGTTTTCAGGTGTTTGTTTCATACAGGAGTTGGGAATGTGTATCTCCTTGGATAGAATAACTGACAGTTCAAATAAGCCCACGATAGTTTGTTTGCATTTTAAAGACAGCTGCTGTTTTGGGGGTTGTTTTTTGTGAGTTGGTTTTTTTGTTTTCTTCCTCTGGACGAAATAGTAGCATATGAAGGTTGTTGGGAGTTGGGGTTTTTTCTTGTTGTTTTTATTTTCCCCTACTTGTAGGAGAAGTGCTAAATAATTGGGTACTTTTGAAGCCCTCTTTTGGCTATTGATCATGACTGTAACAATATTTTTCTTCAGATGATTATTTTGTTTGAAGAGCTGTTCTCAGTAGCTCACACAAGTATTTAGGCTACTCTGTCTTAACAGAAATCTACAAATTATTAGAAGGTGTTGTTTTGACTGCCTTTTTTTAAAAAAAAAAAATCTCAGTTGTGCTTGTAGAATAAGTGTCTCAGACTGTCAATTTGCATTTTGTTTGAAAAAGCTACTAAACACAGAGGAGTTACAGGGCTGTGAACAAGAGCCAGGAACCTGGACTCCTGTTATCTTTGCTTTTGGACAAAAGTCTCATTTTATTATTTTCATATTGTTGGGGAAACATTGGTGTCACATTGCTTTTGTAGCCTCTGTTGGCCGTGGGTATACAGAAGCCTTTAAGCATAGCAAGCAGATGAAGTTAAGTGTGCAAATGAGAAGAACATACCATTTGGTACCTGGAGAATTCCTTAGACAGACAGGATGTGCTTTACAAATGCTGTGGAAAAATACAGATATGCTAGTTAGAGCAGCAAATGTTATGTTGGGAAATAACTCTAAAAATAACAGCTGTTCATGAGCTGATGACATTAAAAATCTGTTCCTGGTCAGATTTGATCTGGTAGAGTGACAGAAAGTTTTAAGGGTTTAATGCTGTACAAATCAAGCTCTCTTGTTGCTTAAGTGTGATAAGACAGTAGCTATTGGATACACAATCGCTGGAACTGCTCTACAGGAAGTCAGAGTCTAGAGACTTGATGTTGACCAAAACAGCCTTCTCTGCTGTGGCTGAATTGAGTCTTTTGTGTGGTGTGACTGCAGGATAAGCATGTTGCCACAGTTGTTTTCACACTTGTCTTTTGACCTAACTCGGCTGGACCTTTGTCTGATTTGCCTGAGAAGCTGAAAGCTCACTGTGATGAACTGTGAGAGAGCAATGAAATGTAGCATGGATGTTGAACTCTTGTACCTACCCTCATAGTTGATGCAGCCATTTGAGTCTTCCTGGCCTTTCATGAGTTCGTCTACTTCTTCTTCTGTCATCTTCTCACCTGAGAGTGGAGATAACTAGTTTCATTCTTCCACACGCAACTGAGGCTGAATTCTAAAGCTTTTCCAAAGGCTTTCCTTATTTTTTGAGTTTTTAGTGAGAAAAGACCTATCTATGACATGAGCTTAATTAATTTTAAGTTTCTTTAGAAAATGGAGACGTGTGTGCATAGGGATTCTAGTTATTCCTACAGAGTAAAGAAGCTATGCAGCAAATATACTTTTGTCCATGTGTGTTATGTCGCTGAGATGTACAGACTTTTCTCTCTATTCATCACATAACAGGCACTCTTAATATCTTGTCTAAATTGAGATGGCATAAACTTACCCTTTCGTTTGGTCTTTAGTAGAAAACCCAAAGCTCTGTTTGCATTCTTTGTGGATTCCCAGTTAGGAAACCCAGAGTCTTGTCTAACTTGGTAGCCTCCTACCTCTTCAAACTGGACTACCTTACCTCCCTCTCTCATGCCCAAAACAGCAGCAGTTTTTGAAGTTCTTGCAGAGAGGATGATCCCTTACCCAGAGTAGCCAGCACGTGACGGAGCTCAGCACCCATGACTGTGCCGTTGCCTTCCTTGTCAAAGACACGCAGACCTTCAACGAAGTCTTCAAAGGTGCCCTGATCCTTGTTGTTGGCAGCTGCTTGCAGCATGGGCAGGAACTCTTCAAAAGTAATCTTCTTGGCATTCATCTCTGGAAAAAAAACACCAGTTGCTACATGCTAGAAACTCATATGTGTATTCCTTAGGCACATTTGCCCTCAAACATGGGGCAGCCTCCCCACCTCATTTGCACAGATCTTTCTAGCCTTTACTCTAGTCTTTGCCTCAGAAGTTGACAGTTCCTTTCCAGAATCTGGATTCTCTTATCCTGTGAATTAATTTCCACATACATCTGATTTTTCACATCCTTGCTCCAGGATCCTTTTTACATAGCTTTGTATGCTTGTGTGCATTTTTCTTTCAGAAATTAAATTTGCTATATGAGTTGATTTTTGAAAGGATTTGGAGAGTGATGGAACTGCAGAATGCAGTCAAACAGAAATCTTGAGCCCCAGCAATGGGGAAAAGGTAACCAGAGAGGAATGTGGTGACTTAGACATGCCCCTGAGGTTGCTTGTGTGTTACTGACCTCTTCAGGGTCTCTTTGATGTGGTGGCAGAGGCTATTAGCAAAAAATCTTTTTTGATTAAAAATAGCAAAGTACAGTGTGGGGGGTGCCTATAGTAAATTTGGGCATGTTCATAATGGAATTTTTAGACTTCCCAAGCTTAGTCCATCTAAACCCTTTACTCTCATGGGCCAAAAGTTGCATTCCTCAGTGAGGACTTCCTCAAGCTCATTTTGGTTTGTTTTGGGTTGTTTTTGTTTGTTTGTTTGTTTGTTTTTAACATGAATGCCAAATAAAAGGATCTTTTTTATTATTTTTTCTTTCCTACTGGATCTTTCCATTGCCAGACTTCATCTGGGTGGCAACAAAATAATGGATGGAAATGTGACAGATACTTTTCAATATACAGTTGCTATGAAAAGTATGTTACTATGCAGCTGTATCAGTCACTGTCAGTTATTGCTGGAATCACTGCAAGTCCTGGTAAGGTCTCACCTCTGTGTTAGTCCTCAGTGCTTCCTGCTGGTGCTAAAGCTTTCTGAATTGTTCCTCAGAGTTGTCTTTACCAGGCCAGAGGGTTTGAATATAATTTAGCCCATCTTAATATGGTTCTGCATGACTGAAATCAGGGATCACCTACTTCTATGTCCTTGTTAAAAGGAGGGGACTACAGTATTTATCCTTTCTTTTTAACTCTAAAAGGGAGGAAAAGCAGATAAAAAATGGCTGTAATAATAAATGGCCAACATGTGCCTCAGTGTGCCCAGGTTTGTAGGAGCTTTGTGAAGACCATTCTAGTCAGCTGAAATACACAGATGGGTTTCCAGTCCCAGGGCATGTCTTGGGTTATGCAGGAGTTTCTGCACTGGAAAGACCCAAAGAGCTGAGTATCAGTTGTTAGAAATGGACTCACAGCTCCCCAGCAAAGGTTGGGGCACTAATGGGCTGTGAGCAGCAATGAATGTGTGTTAGATGTTCACTGAGTTGACATCAAAATGGTCCCTACAGAGAACTCTCCATGTTTTCCTCTATTCCCCATCAGCATCATTCTCTTCCAAAGAAATTAGTGAAACACCATGTATTGTTGCATATTCCCCCTCGCTCCCCATCAGAGCAAAAGCTCCCCTGTCTCCTGCCGTGACTATTGGTGTTGCCTAATTGCTGTTCCCCAGTCTCACAAGGGTCCAAGAGACTGTAGGGCACTTACCCTCTTTGCTGGGGTTTCCCAGGATCTTGTTGACCTCTGCATTTGTAGGGTTCTGCCCCAATGCCCGGATGATATCGCCAACCTGGCTGAGGGTGATCTTGGCATCACCAGTCCTGTCAAAGAGGAGGAAGGCCTCCTTGAAGTCTGCAAGAGAAGAGCAACATTGAGCCAGGCAGCTCCATATTGACAAAGATGTGAGCTTGTTGTCTCTTGGCACTGTTCCACTGACTCCAGGGGGGTTAGCCAGGGGAATCTTTGGCCCACAGTCCCAAGAAAAACTCCTCCCCTCTGACATTTCGGTTTCACTATTTTTAAACTTTTATATCTACCTTTCATATCTTTGTTGGCTCTAATAGCCATCAATAGCTTTGTGATTGACCCCGTAGTTATTTCAAGGACAGGGAAAGATAAGTTCTCTACCAACATTGTCATTCAAGAACAGGTTTCTTTACATGGTGTAGCAGCAGACGGTAAAAATGTTGCTATCCATTCCACCGTATCGCTCCAGAGAACTGGGACTTGTCAAGTGCCTAGCAGTGCAAAGCCTCTGCCTGCTTCAATGGCTTCTGCCTGCAATCCCAGCATCTCAACTACACAGTGCTAATAGGAAACTTGGAGGTGGATTTCAAATACTTTTACTGTTGTTTTCCCTTAAAATTGCCTTACAAAGGGATTTATAAACATTCTGTTCCCTCTTTTTTTCTTTTTTTTGTAGTCTGTCCCTGCTTCTTACAGATGCATGAATATCCCGCTTTTCCAGTGGAAGTACTTGTGTGGTGCCTTATTCCTGTGCATTTCCAGTGTGTTCACTTTGAGACTCCACTTCTTTCAGTAGTGCCAAGTGATCATTGTTCACTTATTTCCCCTTGTTGGTCAAGGCCTTGGGGTACAGGCATTTCTCCTACAAAGAACAGCACAGGTGGTTGCCTTCATTGTATTGCCAGCCTTCATCTTCTGTTGTGAAATTCCATGTCAGTCATATTACTATATTTTTCAGGCTTTTTTAGAGTATTTGTATAAAGAACTGTGGCTTTAAAGAAAGAGGAGGGGACAAAGGCCAGATGTGTGGCTATAAAGCTATCTGAACCTCATATGCCACAAGCATCTTGGACTGTGCTGTTGGTCTCTTCTGCACTGCAGTGTCTGATGATGCTGTGGTTTAGCTCCAAGTAAACCAAGAGAAATATCTTTCCCTTGGTCATGGTGTGCATCCAGCAGCCAGACAGGCTTTGTGTTTCACAGCCTGTGGAATGTTCTTTCTGCTTTGGGGCAGATTTAGGAGTAAGAAGCCACATTTTGGATCATATCTTCAGTCATCTTGTGCTGGGGATATGTGATGCAGAGGTATTTATGGTTTTGCTTTAATCTTCCTTGTACCACCTTGGTGGAGTTGTTGCTGGCTCACAGTAAATGTGCCGATACACAGTGTCAGCCTGCTAGGCTGTAATCTAATACATCTGAAACTAATCCTCTTACTGTCTCATGTGAGACACCTGTAACCCATAGCTGTTAACTCTCCTTCCTTACAGCTTTTATTGTGGGGTATGAAATTATGGCCTTCTGGACCTGTGTAGAGCTTCCCATTAAAATATAACAACTTGGTATCAGCTTCAGCAGCTGAGATCGGTGGAGCTGTAGTGATTTATACCATATGAGCTGATCTTTCATCTGCTAAATCAATGATGTTTAGCTGCAGTGAGGTATAAAACAATGCCAGTGAGCTATTAGCAGAGCCATCAGGAGACTTTCTCTATTTTATAAATCCCATGAAGTTTTATGTTCACTGGGTTCTGAACACAGCTCCCCAGCTTGGAGAAAAGGACTGATTTATTTTTGTCTCTCTGGCATGTATTTCACAGCAATAAATCTATGCTGTGGGGCTTTTATTTTTAAATTTTCTTTCTATTTTCATTTCTTTCTTTCTTTCTTTTTTTTTTTCCTTTTTTTTCTTAATAGCCACTCCTAGTTTATACCCATGCTGGAGTAAGGATGTTTAAAGTCTGTCTGAGGTTGGTACTACTGAGCTGCTGGTGCATCAGCCTGTGCAGATGAAAATAGTTACTGAGGGTGGGCCATCTCTGCTCCTGGGAAATTCTCCCTGTCTCAAGTAGTTTCTATTTACTCTGCTGCTTGGTTCAGTTATTGTAACATTACAGCAGCTGGATGATCTGAAATATGTAGGGAAGCTGAAAGAAATATTTTGCTTTGTTATACATGCCAGCAGCTTTGAATTGAGGGCATTTTTTCCACAAATCCTTCCAAACATTTTGTAAAATTTTCAGAATTAAAAGGTGAGGAAGAGTCCAAGTGGCTTTTTTTTTTTTTTTTTTTTTTTTTTTTTTTTTTTTTTTTTTTTTTGTGATCAAGAGAGTTTGGGCTGTGAGAATTGTTTCTAGTCTCACTTGCTGCATTACACCTCTCCTTATTGCTTTGGTGGTGTAACTCAGAGCAGGCTCATGGTCACAAAGTTTAGGGCTCTCTCAAGACCTGTTTCTAGCTATTCCTCTCCCTCAAAATTTCTAGGAAATCCTTGTATCTTCCTTTCTAAACACTTTCTTCAGTCTACTGTATGTGCTACTGATTGTTTGCCATTTTAGAATGTTACTTAATGTAGCCAAATGCATCTCTTAGGATATTTGAAACACTTCAGATTGATTTTGAAATTAGACTTCCAGAGCTTCGATGGGAATTATTGTTCATGTCAGTATTTTTGTCACTTTCTAGCAGATTGAAAGAAAAAATTCGGAAGCTGCAAGTTTTTTGTGAATCAAAGAATACAGCAAGGTGCTGAAGAATTGCAACATATCCAGACCATTGTGTAAGCAGCAGTTTACCCAAGTCACTTATTTGCTGACTATTTCCATGCTTAAAGAAAGTTTTTGTAGTAAAACAGCCTTTGTTCCTCCCCTTCCACACCTCCTGGCAAAAGTGACATGTAGAGCTCTTGCATCTTCTGTTCACGTGAGATTGCACAGTCACTGCAGCTTAGTTAAATTTTGAGCCCACTTCCTCCTTCTGTTGTCCTCCTGCCTATTTCCCCTGGAACTGTCAAGTTCAAGACTTGTTTTCAGCATCCTTGTGAAGAACCAGAACAGGAGCACAAGTGAAAAATGTTCAGTAGGTAGAGACAGTGTATTTCCTCTTTCTACCGTGGTATAAACTTCTCAGTTCAGATAGCATGTAAACATCCAGATAAATTACATGTAGATCTACGGTCACATCCTTGTTCAGCATAATTCAGCACCAGTGCTCAGAAGTCAAGAGTATGGTGATTTATACCAGATGAAGTTTTAGCTCATTGTTCCATAAAAGTTAATTTCTGAGCCTATAGCTCTTTTCTGAAATCACATACATGTAAAACATACATCAGCTGTCTTGCAACTTACCATCCTGTTGCTCCTTGGAGAACTCGATCTGTTGGAAGGAAATCAATCACAAAAAATAGCTTAGGAAGGGGGGGCTGGGGGAGAACCTGTGTGTTTTCTAAAGCATCCAGCTCAATCCATGAGTCATCTTCCAAAAGAGCAAAAATGTGGCCTGTCAAATGCGCAGAAGTAATGCAGATAGCAAAAGAGCTGTTAATGCTAGTGAATATTGAGCATTTGGTAGCCATTGTCTTCCCCCTCCTGCCCCTTGTTAAAGTTTAACTTTGATTCCACTTACCATTGATTTCATCAGCAGAGAAGGACTGCAGTTGGGGAGAAAAAGAGAGAGAAAAAAAGAACTAGTACTGCTGAAAATGCACTGAGAGAAAGTAAATAGTACGAAGTACCTGTGTGCTCTCACTTCTATCTTGCCTAATGTAGTTAGGTAATAGCAACCTAATCTAGCAACTTCCTGTGTAAAAATGCATCAGCAGGTCTATTCTTAAAGTTTTCGTTAAAATCTACGTCCCAGGGAAAGCCAGAGTTGTGGCAAGAAGTAACAAAAATCTAAGGTCTGTTAACTAACAAAGAAGCCATTAATGTACCATCAGGTCCATTTACTGTTTTTGCATACATCTGTTTTAGTTATACAATTTAAAGCAATATTTCTAAACAAGCAGCTTTTTCTTCATTAACATAGAAATTAAATTAATCCCTTAAAGTTTATGTCTCAAATTAGTTTTTGATGGTACGTTGTTTCATAAAGTACTTATCTATGATATTTGCTTATATAAAACAATTACTGTTTTCCCTTGCCACTTTAGCTGGTTGCATCTGATTAAAAAAAGCTTAGGAAATTGTAACCCTTCTGTCAGAAGCTGTGGGCGCTGCACCACTACTATTGCCTGGTTCAGAACTTAAGGCTAACTGAAAAACCTTGCATAGTCCTTTAGGTTTAACCAGCGAACCTAAACTGTCTTCTGGACTGGCCTTCCCCCTCCCCCCAGAACTAATGTGGGCAAGAAGCCCAATTTACTTATGTACAAGACACTGGCTGGCTGCTAACCATTAGCTTTCCAGTGCACCCACCATGGTTGAGTTGGAAATGCAGAGCAGCAGACAGGCAGGAAGGATTAGCTGAGAGGTCTTGAGAGTGGTCCTGCTTTCCTGGCCTTTCTTCCCCTTATTTATCTGGTAGTGCTGACGGCATTGCCTGGATTAGGTGTCAGAAGGAAGAGGTCCCTCCCCTTGGCGAGTTCTTTAGCTTTCTTAGGGCAAAGTGACAGGAGGCTCCATGTCTTGATGGACATCTTATGATGGCTATTTTTAGGAGGCTGGAGAGAGGCAGGCAGTGACAAGCAGTAAGTTTGATTCATGTCAGCACTTTCTGTGTCCATACCATCAGGAGGAGATATTCCTTGTCCAGACCTACCAGGACTTCCTTATTGGGAAGGATTCTATTTCTCCAATAAGCTGTAGAGTCAGTGAGCAAGGAGCACTGAGGGCGAGGAGTGCCACGTATTTGCCCAGCTGGCTGGTTTTGCATGTGGCTTGCAGGTTGCATGTGAGATGCAGCTGAATGGTCCTTGCATCTTTTCTGGGCTTAGCTCAACCTCTTACATGGATAATATAGTGCCCAACATTAGATGAGTAGTGCTGCTGCCTGTCTGCTCAGTGTGATCCAGTTGTTGGCACTGAACAGAAAAGTTAGCTGTCAACAGAGGTGGTATCGTGCTGTGAAGCTCTTCCTCTGCACTGATCATGTTTTCCAAATTTTGATCATTTTAAAGGGAAAATTATCTGTGTATTTTGGAACAAATGGCATTAAGTTAGTGGCTGATGTGTAGATGTATCCTGCAGGGCAGTGGGAAATCTATATTCAAGGTAGCCTGTGATTTCTAGGATACTCTTCCTCTGGAGCTGGGGTTAGGCAGGGCACCAGGGTGCTGGGTTTAGAGCTCACAGATGTGTGCAGAAGTGGTGCTGCTCAGGCGTTTGTGATGTTGAAGCAAGGGAGAAGCTGTGATAGAAATTAAGGACCCCAAAAAGTTTTGTGAACTGAAAGGGTGGCTGTTCATGGTGGGGAAAGGGGTACTTGCTTTTTGGGTTCAGGGTGGTCATGGTGGGCCTACAGATAGGGAGCAGGAGGTAGAGGCTGCAGCTTCTTTAGTAGCAAAGACCTAGTCCCACCATGTAGCATCCCTCAAGACCACGTCAAATATCTGAATGGATGTTATGATCTGTAAAAGGATTAGCAAACTTTGCTCCAAGCTTCTTCCTTTCCCTGTTGCCTCAAGAGTGTCATGAAGCCACGGTACAACATACTCCCAGTAATTAACTGAAATCCCCCCTTTTAACTTATGTTGGTTGCCTCTGTTAGCAGACACTGCTTTTGGTTTTCTAGTGATGAGATGTGATGAGTGAGAAAAACTTTCTCCTGTAGCTTGCTTAGTTACCCTGAAGAGAAGCATAACCTTTGTGATTGTCTTTTCAGTATATTGAGGACTTTGAATGAAAGAATCGAATCCAAGCAGACTTAATTTTTCCTGTTGTTTCTGAACTGAACAATCAAAATAAGTGGATTTGAGATACTAACCTCTTATCTCCTCTTTAAAAACATATGGTACAACTGCAAAAATTTTTCTAAGCTTGCCGTTTTAGCTGGAAAATGCTCTGTTCAAACAAATTATTTGCATTTTTTGAGAAATATCTGGAAATATACTGAGTGTGAAAAAAGCTCCACTGACAGTCCTTTGCTTTTGGCTTTTGTTTTTGCTATTTGTAGTCTATTAGCCTGTGGGAACAGGGATGTGTTCGTGATGGTGTAGCCACCATCAGGCGTGGCTGCATAGAAAGGGGGTTGATGTTTGTGCCCTGATTTTGCTAACATAGGTTTAGCACAATGCAGAACTTCTGATTTACGCTGGCTGGGGCTGGAAATCAGGCAGTGAGAAAGCTCATTGAGATCTTGACCACCAGTCCCTATGCATTAATAGAGGAGCTTTCGAAAGACTTTGGCAGAGCTGAAATGGTGTCTGGGTCAAGGCAGTGTGTTGCTTTTTGTGGAATTTTCCTTCTGCCCTCAGCATCTTGCTCTCCAGTGCTGGCAACTGGGAAATGTTCCCCTGAAAACAGAATTTTAATTTTTTTTTTTTTTTTCCCAAGGGAAAACTTAGACTAATTTTCTTGAATGGACAAGTTTTATGTTTGGCTACAACAAAGGTCATTCCAAAAGATGCCAAGCAGAAAATAATTGGAGTGTATTTGTGTTGGGCATAGAAAACTGGTACCTGGATTAGTCATCTGGCTTGAACGGGCTATCAAATATCTATCAATTGAGAGGGGTCTACATATAAGCTGATTATCTTTTGACCATATGAGAGTTTGGCTCAGAATTCAGATGATGAAAAACTAATGCACCATATCAGCCCTTCATTTTAGTACTGATCCTTGAATAAAATCTCGCTAGACAGAGTTTTACTGGGGAGGAATATTCTAGCATGGGCAAGTTGCATTCACTTAAATTAAGAATCACGCTACTCTAAGCCAATAGGTCTGTTGGGGGGTTAAAGTGTACTTGCTTCCAGTAAGGGCACCTACAAAATGGCCTAGATGAAAAATATTTCAAATACTCCTTAAAATAAATTAAAGGTGAGATTTCTTATTCTATAAGGAACTTTCAGAAAATTCAAAAGGGGCAAAGAAGTATTTTGCAGTGACCTGGTCTTTGTTCTGCTCCTGGCAGTGTTCTCTGCATTGCTAGAGGACACTGAGTCTCAAGGTTTTAGGGATGATTTTGATATTTCAGGAAGTTCAGTTTAAGAAAAAATGAATGCCCCACCCCTAACAAAAAGCAATGAAAGGTTGAAGCAACTGCAACACGTGGGAAATACCAGAATGACTTGGATTTCTCTAACTTCACGGAGCCCTTATTTATGGGCAGAGTTATTATCCAGAAGGCTATCTGTGCCAAAGAAAAAGGTGGTGCATTTTGAGTTTGGGTTTTTTAGTTTGTTTTGTTCCTTGTCTGTGACCACCTTCTAATTAATTCTGTTGCTAGAGCCATTTTGACCGGGTCCCAGTTATAGGGTGGGGTGGATGGGGTTGTATGCCAACTCTTTATCACCAGCTAAGCAGAGACCTGATCCACACAAATCTTTATTTTCTAATTATTAATGAAGATCCTGATTTCCCACAGATCACCAGTTTATGTGCCTTAGGGCCCCAAGCTTAGCAGTGAGGTGCTGTGCTCGCTTCTTTAGGCTGGTGGGCACCAGGACTGAGTACAGCTGTGCTGAGGGGCAGTTGCTTTGTGCTCACTGTAACTCTGGAAAGGTATGGACAGGATGAAAAGGTGTTGCTGGGAGTTAAAGCTTTAAGCTGTTCCATCTGCTTGTTACCTTTTGCATAAATGGCAAGAAGTGAATCATCTTACTATATTAGAGAGTCGCCAGGTATCTCAAGGTACTGCCTCTTAAAAAGAGACCAAGATATATCTGATGTCTTGGAAAATCAGAGAGGAGAAAATTTGAGAGTCTTCTAGGATATTCATTGTATATTTAGCCTTCTATGCAGGACTAGAGGGATTTTTTGATTTTTTTTTTTTTTCATTAAGTTAAGCTAGGATTGTGCCTACAGTGGTTCATATGATACCTGCTCACCATTAATGTCTGCTCCTTGATTAATACAATTGCACATCTTTTCTAGCAGACATCACTGAGTGCAGGATTACACAGCTTCCAAACCCCTCTGAAAAGCAGGCTGTCCTTTACCCATCCCTCACCCCAGTTCCACAACTTGTGCAGTCAATGCCACAGGTTTTAGAGAGGCTGCTTTCTCATTTAACTAAGAATTAACAGCCTGATGGATTTAGCTTCCTGTCATGAGGCAGAGAAACATTAGAATCAGAAGAGCTCTTGAGAAACTGCGGTCCGTTTTGAGAACAGAACTGCCTAGAAATACAATTGAAGAAAGAATAAAAACAACCACCATTAATACAGGAGAGAAAATTGCATATGTGAGATACTATGAGGTTTGAAAGAATAGTTCAACAATATCTGAGTTTAATGATTCCACTGCACATTAATTTGACTTTCTTCCTAAGCATTTTGTAACTTTCCGGTTTATGTATTTTTAGAACTTGTAACTTCACAGTTGCTTTACAGCTGCGCAAAAACTTTTGCATGAGCCTTGACGTTTAATTAATGTGCCCTTCTGAAATTTCTGGGTGTGATATGTGCTGTAGCTGCACTGTTGATCATATCCTTTTGAACATATTTTCTTAGCTTCGGGGGGAAGTGCCTTCAGCTGTGCTCATTTGTAAACGTGTCCCTTTTCTAATTGCCTTTAGTTGTACTTGAATGTGTATAATCAAGGGAATACACGAGATGTGAGGCTCTGGAGCCCTGCTTTTGGAGAGATTTCTTGGTTTAACATGCCTCCCAGTGGCACTGTTAGAGTACTAATGTAATTTAAACTCTTGCTACTTGACATTTAAGTGCTCTGTGGTAAACCATCCAGTTGAAAGTGCTTCTTGGCAGTGGCTATAAGATGCAATAAAGCCTCAGTGAAATGAGGGCAAATTTCCAGGTTGCTTGTTTCATATCTCCTTACAGACAACTTTCTCTGCTTGTCATTGGCTAAATTTGTCGCCTTCTTCTTGCCTTATGTAAGATTAACTCAAATATCTTGTTACTATCTTTTACAATGTCTCTGTGCTCTGAGGGGGCTTAAAACAGTATTTTAGAAGTATTGTGGGGTTGTTTTGATGGGAGTAAGGCTCTGCCACACAGCTTCTGTTAACACTTGAAGTTACCCTGTGAGCTCTTAAATGTTACACTTTGTGTAATTTGCTTTAAATTCCACTGTTCCTACCAAAGTTTGCCATTCCCCAGAGCCTCCAAAGGCTATAGGTATTATCTTTTAAATGCTGCTAAAGTTGTGAAATTACTAAGTTGTGAATTACTAAGAATGGATCTTGTTAAAAAAAGAAATTTGTTCTCAAACAGTTTTTCCTGTTAGCAAAATTAAGGAAAAGTGTCTACTAATATATATGGGCAATCTCTACTTTTGAGGGACTCCTTGATTAAGAGCAGTTTAGGTAGAAAAGGAGGCAAAGTTCTTTTGAGACTTTGTAAACAAAACTAAGCTGTGGTTTTTGTGTGTTGTTTCCAACAGTGTCCCAAAGGGATGTCTTGGTGTGCAGCAGTCTGTTGTCCAAGTTCCATGTCCTGGGACACCTTTATGCCGTGCCTGTCCTGTGTTTGCCAGCAATGTGGGTGTGGCGTCAGGGGCGAGGTTCGCAGAGGCAAGGGTGTGGCTGGGGCTGCTCCGGGCTGGATCCTGGATGCTGCTGTGCCTCGGGTCAAAGCTGTAGCAGGAAGCTGGTCTGGATGATATCGGACATCTTTACATCTCTTAAGACTGAATTCATAGTGACACTTGCCCCCTTCCTACCTGTAAGGACACTTGGGACTGGTGACCTTGTCCAACAGGTCACCAGTCCTAAGGAATCCTTCTGAGTCATAGCTGGAGCTGGATCAGGCATAACTTGAAGACTTGAGCCAAAAGTTTCAAGTAAAAACCTGCCATTTCTTAAGAAAGCCCTTAGCACTTATAAGTGAAGCTACTGTTGACATTCCTTCCCTTGCTCCACAGCTCCATGTGGAGTTTGTCTGCAGTACAACAGCTCTCTGAGTGCTTCTGCTGACATTTGCTGTGCTGCTTGCCCTTCAGCCCACGAGCTTTCTGTCAGTGCATTTTAGTGAGTTTATCTCTCTTTGGCTATATCCAAAGCAATGTCTGTTCAGAGATGACCTACTCAAGTAGTGAATGTAACAAGAAATAAGGATGCTTGAAGAAACAATTTTTACTGCCTTAAGAGCTCTGCAGTCAAAACCAAACAATCACAGGCTTGCTTCCATGCAACAGTTACATCATGCATCACACAGTTACACAAAATTTTAGCAAGTCTTTACTAGTTGATAGCTTTTAATTATTGTTCTCCTAAACATTTGGGTGGCTTATCTGCAGTTGGGCATGGCATCATTGATGTCCTGGGATTTCAGTCTTGAAAACACCGGCATGGAGAGCCTTGTGTACCCCCGAACCTCACTTCCACTGTGGACACTTGGCCAATCTCTGTCTCTGCTCAAGAGAGGATACTCAGCTGTATCTTTGAAGTAAAGGGCCTAGTGTGACGCCAGACCAGGGTGCTATGTGTTCAGATGACATCTGCAGAGCAGAAGCCTATGAAGCACTGCACTCAGCATCTTCAGCACCTGCATCCCAAAACATCACAGTTGACTTTATGAGCCTGAGCTCTGTCCAAGGGCTGGTTATGTGTGCTGGGAAGGACCTTTAGATTTCCAGTAGAAAACTAACGTACTTTTCTTGTTGGTAGTAGGGACTAAGTTATACAGATTTGTGCAATAGGAATTTTATCCTTTTCCCAATGCCTCAGATGCAAAACCAAGCATGAGACATCTGCATCATTCATGTTTCATCCCAGCTGTTGAAGACACAGACCCTTAGTAGTGCTTTTCATCAGTGAAACATTTCTTCTCGCTCAGGCTTGTGTGGGAGAAGAAGGTTTATAAAACAAATAAGCTGTCTTTTTAGGAGCGTACTGGGCCACAGTTTTAAGTGCAGAATTCTTATTATCTATATGGTCATTTTGGTTTTAATCATGGTTGGTTCCTAGTGGTGGCTCTCAGCTGCATCCATTGCCCTGTTCTCGTCTCAGTTATTATTTATTCTTTAACTTTTGTGCCTATGCAAATCCACGATATGTTAGTAATAAGGAAAATTGGCAATATACATTTGGTCTGGAAAGCTTGTGCAAAGCAGATTGAGTTTTTATGGTGTTTCCTGAGTAGAGGGACAGAGGTGTTCACATTTCCATTTAAAACCAAATTCTTTCTCCCTGCCTTGGCTCTGTTGTTGTTATGCTGTAACTCAAGGTGAGCTGTAAAAGGGCTGAGTTTAGAGATTTGAGTCTCAGTCAGTTGGGTATTCCTCTTGCTCAGTTTTATAGTCAATAGATGTTGCTCAAAAATAGAAAATCTTATATCAGCTGCTATTGGCACTAGCAAATCACCAAATATTTGCTCTAATTGGGTTAATGCCAACAGATGGATAAAGAACATAAAAGAGTGAATGACCTGTCACAACTTTATCACAGCTTTCTGATGGTTATAGACAAACCCGGCTTGAGCCCCATTAAGGAAGTTGGGGAAAGGCACCAAAGTTGCAAAATATGTACCCCAAAAGTTCAGAAAACCAGATTCCCTGAAGATGGACCAAGAAGGGCATCTGAGTGGAGAGGTACCACCAAGAGAATTGCTACTCTTATTTGTAAACCACCATGTTTGTTTTGGAGACTATTGTGACTTCTGATGCCAGCTGAGAATGAAGTGCACTGCTGAATGTGGCTTATTTGGCTGCTGTAAGCCTTGGTTAGGCAACTCTGCTCTTACCCACCCCATCTGTAACGAGGGGCCTGGATGGGTCTTTATAAAAGCTAACAAAGCCTTTCTGTGTTTACCTGCTGTGTGGCTCCCCAAATCATCGTGGCACTGTGGCCTGGCACTCCCAGTCACCTCTCTTGAGTAGCAAGCTCTGGCATGGCTGCAAGTTCCCTGAGGAGTGGAGCACAGCCCAGTTGATCCCCTTGTTCAAAGTGCTGTAGGTTTTGTTTCCATGCCTGGTAAATCACTGCAAAGAGCCCTGGATCAGGATTGTTCACTGAGTCCCAGTCAAAAGCTTCATTTTAAGTACTCTCTGGCTCCAAAGTTTTGCTGGAAATGGTGCTGTACCTTTTCTCATGCTGAGACTTTGGTGGTTGAATGGAAGGACTGAGAAATAATTGAGGGACTGGGCTAAGACTCAAAAGACTTTGATTCCTGTCTCTGCCACAGATCCCTGGCAAATCACTTATAACATGAAATTGTTTCCCTTCACTGCCTGAAATCTCAAAATGTGGAAAAGGGTAACCCAGGGTGGCTGGTTGGGACTCTGGAAGAAGATACTTTGTCTGATACCTTTCAAATGAAAGTCTCCCTAAATTCTGTCTTCTGTTAGTCTGGATATGACAAAACCTGGAGAGTTCTCTCTGTTCTATGAGTGTATATTTCCTGCTGCTATTGCCTTTGGGTAAAGAAGTGAACTGCAAAGATTCCCCAGAGTGCAATCTGATATTTTTTAGCTGGTAATATTTATTATTTGTATAAAGATAGGTCAGCCAGTTTCAAGGGAGTTCAAAATTTTATTTTCTCCTAATGAACTGGACACAGGAAGCTATCAAATCATATTAAGTTATTTATCAGGAAATCTGGCTTGGTTCCCCATCATCTAGTGCAATGTGAGGCCTAATCTAATTTTCAGGCAGTATGCTCAAAACCAGTAGGTTTTTCATGTACTCTTGAAGATCACTCTGAGTATTTAAAAATGTCTTTTTTTGTCCTCTTGTCAATGGCTTCAGCTTCAGTCTTACAAGAAGCTACATACTCTTTTAGAAAAATACTGGCTACTGATCAGGAAAATTAAAGTAAACTTGGGGAAATTTCACTAAATGGCTTAAGGTCTTGGGACTATATGTATTAAGGTATCTGAAATACAATTCATCACGCATAGGTCCTATTAGGAGTCTTTGTCCTTCTTTTACCCATAATAGGCATGATTCTTTATGCAGAATTTAACAAATTGGTTCTGGGACCAATCAGCTTGTCGGGTAGGTGTAGAATAACTATTTATAGTCCTACCCAGAGAAACTAGTCTGTCTCTTCATCTCTTAACTGCTTAGCCTCCCTCTGCTCTTTCCTAAGTAAAGAATCTCCCAAAATGGAGGAGTTTTCTTGGAAGGGTCAGGGCAGCAGTCAGTGATGCTGGTTGACATGTGAAATCTAAAGACATTATGAGAACAAATGGCAGTGCAGTCAGAGAGAAACCTCCAAAAGACTCTTCCTCTTTGTTGCTTTCAATTTGCAGCCAACTGCACATTGTGAGCAAACATGTGAAGATGAGAGGAAATCACTTGAAGTGCTTCCATCCATGGCTTTCTTGCTCATGGTCTCACCAACGTTTGTTGTACAGGGCAAATAAAAAGAAAATAGGCAAAACTGCCAAATCTCTGTTTTAAATGTTTTGTTTTATTTCTTCTAAAGATAAGTCATATTGATCTGAAAGCACATGACCAAAAGGTCATCAGGTGGTTCAAAAATTTGGAAAAGAATTTGAGGTTAAACTATGAAAGATTTGGTTTTAGTAAAGTGCTATGAGAAAACATTGTATTTCAAGTTTCAGTAACCCCTTTCCTGTCTTCATGTGCCTACTTTAGGTTTTTCTGGGGGGAGGTTTTTTTGTCATGTGTTTCTTTTAAATTTATCTTTACCAAACAGGTGAGACTGATTCCCATTGGGTAAAAAGTTCTGAGGTGCACAGTTCAACATACTTTTGACATCCCCAGGCTTCACTCCTGTGTTAAATCATGCACCATGCCTTACACCCTATAGCTACTAAAACAGTCAAAAGCTCAGGCAGGTCAGCAAATCCATCAGCTGAGGTTACTCATTCATTTCCTTGCAGTCCCCAAACCGGAACCACACACACGCAATGCTTCACTGCAGCTCTCAGCCAGGACTCTCTGTCTTTCCCCGGGGGCCCGCAATCAGCACACGCTCTCCCATTTACCTTGATGCTCTTGAGGTCAATGCCAGGTTCTTTGGGCTTGGCTGGTGCAGGTGCTGGTGCTGGTGCGGGCGCTGGTGCTGCAGCTGCCGCTGGTTTCTTTACATCCTTCTTTGGTGCCATTTTGTGTTGCTTAAACTGGAAAGTAAAAGTGCCCTAAAAAAAAAGTGTTTTTTTTTTTAAAAAAAACAAACAAACAAAAACCACTTAGCAAGTGATTCCTGGAAGAGGAGCAGTGGTCAGAATGAGCTACAGCCTGTGCCCTGGAGGTGGACCCGATGTGCTAAACTCTGTAAGGGCATATATATATTTCACTTAGTGCCTCATACAGTCCTGACACATGCAGCTGGATTGGACAGCTTGATAATCAAGGGGGATGTCATTCCAGCTAGAGCTATAAATGGAATATAAGAGTTCAGGGCTTCATAAGATCAAGGGACTTTTTTCCCCTTTAAAACCCAAACCACCTCCCCTGTCTTTTTTATGCATGCAAAGGAGAGGGAAATATAACAAGCCCAGTTTCAGATCTGCCATTGACATTTGGGCATGGATTGAACAGTCCCTTTTCTCATCAGAATTTTAGTTCTGTTTAAATAATAAATCTTTTTTGCCTTCCCTCCCTGCCCTTTCCCCCCCATGCCTGTGTAGTACTCCAGGAGGATTCGGTTTCAAGGAGGAATTTTGACTTTCATGTCGGGGGAGATCATAATTTTCCATCCTCATTTGCTTCTCTCCCTAGAGCCCTTCTCTGCTTCCTTTTTGTTCAAGGAAGTGTTGCTCAAGCGACGGCTCTGGGTGTTTAAAAATAAAGCAGACAAATATGGAAAACCCCGCAGTACCTTTGGCCAAGGCATCTCTCCCTGACCTGACCCTGGGTGTCTTTCAGCTGTTCTTACTATTCCTTTCCATCACATTAAGACTGCATTTAAAGTTGAAAATTGCTTCCTTTAATCTTTCTTTGATCTTCTTTTTCCTCTCCTAGGGATAGGCTGTGCCCTAATAGAACAGAGATCAGCTGGATGTTATGTCTTCCCACACGGAAAGGTTTTCCTTTGTATTGTATTTACTATTGGAAAGTAGCCATCAGGCAATGGGGGCACTTCTGTTTTTACCTTGTTTGCCTGCTGGTCTGTGCCCCTTGTTTATCTTTCCACCCCTCAGTCTCCTGATGGATGTCCCTGCTCTCCGTGATCTCCAAGAGACACAGCTTTCAGGAGAAGATGGCTTTGGTGGTTTCACGAGACTTTTTTCATGACAGCAAGCCAGCTTCTAACTCTTTCAAATTTAGTGGTTCCCCCAAGTCCATATGACTGAGATTCTTTTGGCAGAAAAATTCAGGAGTGCTGATTGTTCCTCCCTTGTCTAGAAATCCCTCTCCTATTTAGTCTCCAGACTCTTGAAGTTTTTTACTAGTAAGGGCAAGGCTTTTGATGGGGCCCGTGTTTCTGTCTCATGAACTATACTGTGGAGTGTTTTGTACCTAGAAGCTGAAGCTTGAAGGCCTGGACATCCAAAATCTGGCAGGATATCCAAACACTTGCATTTTAGATTAATGTGTTTTAAGGAAGGCAAACTTACCAAAATACGCACACCAAGTAGAGGGATGGAGAGTGGCTAAAGGTATATTTTCATGTAGGATCATGCTCAGATCTCTTCTTTGCTACAGCCCACCACCTTGAGCTACAGCCCACCACCTTCCTTGTTGGAACTTGAGTCATCCCTTTTGAATGAGTAGCCCTATACTGATGGATATAATTTGAAGCCTTGGCTCAATCACTGCTTTAGGAAACACAGACCAGGAAGAACTTTAAGAACTTTATTTCCTATTTCTCTGTAGGCTAAAGCCTGTGGTGCATGAGCTCTGCTGGCTGCCTCCAAGGTGCTTCATGGAGGGATTTCTGCTCTGCTAGACTGTCAGGGAAGGTGGTAGCATGGACTCTGCACTGCTGCTGGTCAGCAGGAGTCTGTGGGCTGCCATCCCCAAGGGGACTGCAGGGGGCATCTCCAGTGATTCTGATGTTTTATACTGCAAAAACCAAACTTCAGTGAATCCACCAGTAGAATGAATCTTGGAGCTGTAACTTGGATAGAAATAGTCTAAATAAATTTTTATGTGTCACTATGCCTGTGAGAACTTTCATTGCAGGAAAGAATTGGTGATGATCTAATAATTTCAATGGTCACCTGTGATTCGCAATGGAATAAGTCACTCAGCCACCATTAAATATATTTTAAAAGGAAGAAAGGATTTCAGGCATGAAGAACAAACTTAGTGTTGTTTTTGCATAATTGTGGCCTGCATAAGAATGCAGATGTGTCTGGATGTGCTTCATTCTGCCAGTAAAGGTGGTTTTGTAAGGTGCTGACCCAAAATAATTGTATATTGGTCGGATGAGAAGATAAAACAGGTATGGAGGAGGAGGATAGCAGGTCCTTATTTCAATTTCTGGGTTAAGAATTTGGATCCAGTCAGTTTTCTGGTGCTGGGACAGGACAGCACAGGTTTATCTGCCTGGAAAGCTTGGATATGTCCCAAGACATCTCTGGGAATGTGTCAGGTATGTCCCTAGGGAGCAAAGTCTTTCTAGGTGATGCAGAGATGTGTCCCTGTGGCATGAAGCTGTGTCAGGGGAAACTTAGATTGAATATTAGGAAAAGGTTTTTCACTCAGAGGTGGTTGAACACTGGAACAGGCTCCCCAGGGCGGTGGTCACAGTACCAATCCTGACAGTGCTCAGTAAACGTTTGGTCAATGCTCTGGGGCACAGGATGTGATTCTTGGGGCTGTCCTGTGCAGGGCCAGGAGCTGGACTCGGTGATCCTTGTGGGTCCCTTCCAGCTCAGGATATTCTGTGATCTTGCATGGAAGCTGAGGCTTGCAGTTCTCTAGCAGTGCTGTGCCATCTCACCCTGGGCTGTGAGTTCCAGGGGCTGCAGCAGGAAGGCTCCTCTTCCACTCTTAGCAGCCACTTCTTGCAAGCAGAATTGCCAGATCAAAATCCAGGCTCTCCCTTGTGCTTTCTAGGACTTGCCAAGATCCATGTCCAAGGGAAAGCAGCAGCAGCTGGGGATGAGAATTCATGGGCATCTGCCTTGTTGGGTGCGTAGCTCCTGGGCAGTGCATGGATGCTTCTCTCCTGCAGAAAAATTCATGTTGGGGGAATGCATAATGAACAGTGTTGGAGCTTCAGGTTTCCCAAGGGCCCAGAAAATTCAGTAGTGAGAAAGGTGTTGGTTGGAAGCCATGTCCTGTTAGCCCTGCTACTCACTGACACAGGGGGCAGCTTGCTTGTGGCTTGCCTGGCTTTTATTGGTTTAATTGATGAGGATATGGTTCTGGCCAATGCAAAACTTCTATGCATTTGGGTTGGAGTTAGTTGAACTAACATAAGGAAAGTGTGTTTTACATCCAGATCTTTGAAGTGATTCATTCGGACACTTCTGAAGTGGAATATGGTCCTTTTTTCAGGCTAAAGTGGTGGTATCAATTGCAGAATGGAGATGGGAGTTTGGGTGGTAGGCTCCACTCCCTGTGTGTTTGCTCTGAGATCTCTGTCTTTCTGGTCCAGTTTTAAAAAGAGAGCTCTGTTTTGGGCTTCCAGTAGCCCAGGGAGTTAGGCTTTTCTTCAGGAGGATGGAGCTGATGGCTTAAATCCATACAGTAAAGACAAGATCTCCTGTATTTCAGGGAACTGTACAAGCACTGGAGCTGTTGGAAGAAAAGGTGAGTGCTTCTGCTCTGTTTCATAATGAGCTCCCTTTGAGACTTTTGCCTTTTACTGTCTAAAATGCCTGAAAAGGCAGTTAACTTCCTATTTGTTTAGTGAAATTTTTGGTGAGTTCATGGCAAGATACCAGGCCAAGCACCACGGGAAATGTTGGTTGCTCAGAAGGCTCTGATGGGAGTTTGCTTTCAGGCAAGGTGTGAAAATATAGATGTTTACAAACACCTAAGAACAGTCAGAATATTCCATTACTTTCCTGGAGCCTTTCTCCTGTCTCATGCATTCTTACCTGCTATAATTGCAGCTATCTAATGTGTTTTCTCTTTCCTGTGATCAACTTCTATCTGACACCTGTTGCTGTTAAATATTTGCTGTGTTCCTCTTCTGAAGGCTGGGTGGCTGCAATGTCAGCAGGAAAAATTACAAGTGTGCATGTACCATTTGGCAAGCAGCGATCTCTGAGAAAGATTGCAATGATCTAGAGCTGTCCTCTGGTACAAACATCTGTTTTATTCAGCCTATAAGTGAGAAGTGGTACTGTTTTCCAATGTAAATACAGGCATATGCATGGAGAAGCTTACTGAACACAAACAAGGGAGGTTCAGTGAAATTTAAAACTATGCAAATGATGTTATTTTCCAACACCAGTTCAGCTGGACACCATAGAAGACTTTTTGAAGCCAAGAACCTAATAAGATCCAGGAAGGAACTGGATATTTAGGCAGTTATCAGGAATATATGACTTTCCAAATCTGTTGTGTGAATTATGGTAAGAATATATAATCCATTTTACTGTGCTTGAGTAGTTCTTGGACTGATAGAGGCTGGGTGCATTTTTCCCCACCAAGGCACTGCAGAGTTCTTTGTGCTCTCTTCAACGTGTGATTTTGGCCATAAGAGAGAAGGACTGCTTGTCTGATTTGATTCTTGCATGTTTCATCACAGGCTTTAAGTATGAAGCCAGGAATCCACTTCTAGCAAAATTTCAAGGTCTCAGCTTCAGCTGTAATGCTGACTGTGTGCCACAGAGTGCCTAATTAATCTGCTAATGATTTGGCTTTGTCAGTGCTCTCAGCAGGGAAGCTACTTTCAACAAAACAGCAAAGCCTTTTGCCATCCAAGATGCTCAGAGCTGCAGAACATCCTGATAAGCTGTAGAAACTTGTGTAGAAGAAAGTCAAACCCGAAAAATTGCCTGGTCAGCATGTTTTAGGGATCATGGTCTTGGGCTCTGTCAGGAAGGTGGTCTGGGAGCAGGGCACACCATGGGAGGAGATCTGGAGGTGACTGCAGGGATGTCCCCAGCAGACAGTCAGGAGTGGCCCTATGGGGTTTGCAGGTGGTGGGAAATAGGGTAGTGATGGGTGAACACTGGAGGCAGCTTTATATAATGGCACAAAGGTTGGATTGCACACACAAACGAAGGGCCCTCTTGGCTTGAGGGAGGATTTGTCTCTTGGCTCCTTTAAGTGCTGCGTAAGGTGTTGCTAGCCTGAACGCAGCCAGGGGTATGAAGCAGTCACAGGGCAGGGTAGGCTGAAGTCAGACCTTGCTGAAGGAGCAGGCAAAGGAATGAGTATCTAAAGCAGGGGAAAGAAGGCACCAACTGGCACGCTACATATAGCACACGGCTGACTTAGCACTTGTGCCACGTTGCCCTTCTGCTCAAGGTTTTCTAATTCTGTCCAGACGATGTCAGCATCCCTCAGCAACTGGCAGCAGCACATACAAGGCATTCCCCAGGGAGCCTGCGAGCATCTCCGTCAGCCCCTGCCTTACCCAGGAGGGTTGCCTGCTGGGGGAGCAGCTTCCTGAAGGTGTGTCTGCTTCTCAGCCTTGCCCGGATGATTTGGGGGCTCCCTTCAAGCTTGCCTCTGGGCAGCTCACCTTCCTCATGCCATCATTCCCTGTGGAAGAAAGCATCACTTGAGTGCTCTTTGCAGTTTGGTTTCCACTGTCCTGTAAAGCTTCCAGTAATTTTCTTGGCACCTTGGTTTCCTTGGCATGAGCACCAGTTTATAGATCACTGACCAACCAGGCTCTGAAATGCAAATGCCCAGCTAAATGCAACAACAGCCTGCATGAGCAGGGGGTGGTGGAGGCAGAATGTGCATATCGAATCCCCCAAGGCAGGACTCTACCAAGGAGAGCACTAGCTGGCAGGGCTGGAGGGGTGTAATGCAGTTTGAAATGTAAACATTAGGCACTGGATAAGATGTTAAACTCTGCATGCTCTCTCACACTGCATAGGATAAAATCTTCTTGGTGCTGCTTTGTGCAATTGGGATTCCTGTGTCTTCAGGACTCCACAGCCTGTGTGTGAGCTGCAGAGATTCCCCTGCCTTTCCCTTCCCCTTTTTTCCCTGGAGCATGCAGTAGAGGACTTAAATTACTGCCATTTAGAATGAACTGTCTTTCTTGAGTCCCGTTTTAATCTACTAGGAGATGGAGTGACTTCAGGCTTGGAAAGGGTATTGAAGGATAGCTCAGTACCTGGCCCAGACTCCCCACATACTTGCATTGCCTGGAAGGTTTCATTGTGACTTATGGGGCATCAGCCTCTTTTCTTTCACTTTTTTTCTTCTCCTTCTCACTTTTGACATGAAGTGCTCCAGGTCTTGAGTCAGACCAGGATCTAAAGGACAAACTGGCTTAATGTGATGTTGTTTAAGGTTTGCTGATTCCCGTTAGGGATCAACTGGGCTTGAAATCTATCAAAACTCAAAGGTCATATCTGTTTTAAAGAAATCTGCTGCTATCACAATCTAGACCTCTTTTTCTCTTCAGTCGTTAGTAAGACTTCTCAGTGAGGAATGGATAGCTTTCCAGACATGGAACTCGGAGATGCGAGCATCATTCTTTGAGATCATATGTTCTCTATCCTTGTCACTGGAATCCTGTCTTTGCCAAGCATGCAGTCTGCATTTGCTTAAATACTGCTTAAAGCCCAGACACTTGAAAATGTGATATATTGAACACCCTGTTTTCGATTTGCCTGCATGATTCTTGCTGTTGTGTTAAAATTTAAGTGGTATGTAGCTCAGTCGTATGCAAACCTTGGGATGGCCCAGCAAGAACGAAGCTGTAGGAACCAAAATTTTTCAGGTATTTCCATGTTTACCAGTAAGTACTTTGGATTTATGAAACCTATGTAGGTTTCAGATAATTCTTGTGTATTTTGAATAACATCCACGAAGATGATCGTCTTTGGGGAGAGGCGGCCGTAACTACATTATCATATAATCAGTCGCGTTATACCTATCTCAGAAAGCTGTTTTAAGAATGTAAGTAGCATTGTCAAGGCTTATTAAGCCCTGATAGAGGTCCCCACAAGTATCTAGAATATATTTGTACTGCAGTTGTCTGAGAGGACACAAATGAACATAAAGCAATTGATGAGCTCATCTTTTCTCATTAATCACTGTGATAATCTTTCTAAGCATCCTGTGTAAAAAGGGTCTTTATGCAGAGAACTGACATTTTGGGTTGGAGGTTTGGGAGTTTGAGGTTATTGCGTCTGATGTCGGTGTTCCCTGTGGCACTCCAGCTGTAGCATCCCTCTGTAATTGATGCTGTGCCTTTAGTCCGGCCTCCCAGCCATCCCAGCTCAGTGGTCTCTCTGACCTTATATTCTTCTGTAGCCTTAACAGGTGCTTTCTGGTGGCACTGTATTGTCTTATACCAGCAGGATTTTCATTCCCAGTGCCCACCCCATGGCTGGAGAGGTGTCCTCCACGCAGAAGGCAAAGGAAGCTGCAGGCAGGGCCTGGCAGGGTTTTCTTGCACTTCTCCAACCACTGAGGGGTAAAGAGCCTCCTTTTAGAAATGTTACAAGATGACAATGTGGGTCCCTTAATGCTTTTAGTGGGAGAGGGGAGACCTGGCAACCAGTCGTGCTGCAGTCCAAGGTGAGAGAGCACACAGTGAACTTCCTTTTTTTAAGAAGGCAGGAAGGTTTCACTGCCGCCAGCGATATACAATG
The DNA here is from genome assembly GCA_013400915.1 of Pardalotus punctatus. Lineage (NCBI taxonomy): Eukaryota > Metazoa > Chordata > Aves > Passeriformes > Pardalotidae > Pardalotus > Pardalotus punctatus. The sequence continues at coordinate 123,675 of VZTX01000322.1, forward strand.
GATAAACCTGGCCAAGCTGTTTAAAACTAGCGGTGATGGAGCTTGGCTGCCTGTGCTGTTCTTATGTTTGTGTGTTAACTCTGTGTGCAAAACCAAAATTGGTGAAGCACTGCAAAATCTTCCCACTGAAGCTGCTCCTTGGTGCGAGCCTGTTTTTTGGGGAGCAGTGATGTAGACATAAGAAATGTCTCTCCTTCAGGGTCTGTCAAGAAGCTGTGCTGGCTCTAAATAGACTGCTGCCACTGCACTCCTAATTTAGCTGTAGGGAGCCAAGTGACATGGTGATGCTCAAGAATGTCACTTTGCTTCTTGTGTGACCTATGAGATCAGAGGTTGTTAGGAGAAACAGAGTGACTCTTGCAGAAGGTGCTGCTGGATCCAGGAACTGGAAATCCTGTGGGACTGGGCAAGATGTCAGAACACAAGGGATCAAGGACCCCCTGGGAGGGTCTCTGGTGGTAGGGAGTAACTGAATACTTTGAACATCCTACAAAAGCTTTGTGTGCCTGGTGTTGGCAGCCAGTGCAAGCTGCCTCTGTCTCTGCCTGTAGCCCTTGCAATTATTATCTCTAAATTTGCAATTTCATATAGGACACATATAATCAGGTGTTTGGTGGTCTCTTAGAGTGCAATATGAGCAAGGCTTATATTTCAGCCCCTTCTGTGTGAATAGCCAGCCCTGAGGGCTTTTCTCCTGCTTGTTAAACTTCTGTCAGAGTCAGATGCTTTGCAATATGAGATGCTTCAGAGCTGCCAGCAAGAAGCTGATGACATATTTTAGAAGACTATTACTCTCAAAGGTAGTTAAAAAATGCCAGTTATTCTTAGTGAATACTTTTTCCCAAACTCATTATCCCACACAACTCCATTAAGCTTATAGAACTGCAACAGTTAGCTGTGGTTTGCTCTGGGTGTATGTGCAGGTGTGACTTTTAACATTTTGCGTAGAAGGTTATTTCTACCTTTCTCATTGAGAAGTATTGGATCCTATGAGGAGCAACAGTAAGTGCAGCTGGACCCTAGAGTGCCAAAGCTGATTTGGATGACTGTTTATAGCAAAGACAGTTTAAGTCACAGTGGTAAGTACAGTGGAAGGCAGCTTCACTTCTGTAGTTTTGGAGGCTCTAAAATATGTGGGAGATTGGGTCCTGAAAGGTTATGCTGCCATGCAAGAGTTGTCTGACACAAGCCCCAATGTCACTGCTTCTTTAAACTAGTTGTGCTGCAGTGAGCACAAGCCAGTGCATTTTCCTTCAGAATCTGTTGTGAAATCGTTTCATGTATGCTTATTTTTTATTTGTCCTTGTGAATGTTACATACAGGTAATGACTGATGAAATTCTTTTATTAATTCTTACTGTGCTTAAGTGAGTTGGCAGGGACAAAGGAGATTGTGTAGATTGAAATTGCAAGCTTTTGGGGACTTAGTATTTGTGTAGCAGTTTTAAAAAGATTCTATCTCCTAGTTTCAATGCCGTTCCCCTGCAATGAGTGTGCGGGTTTCTTATTACAGTAGAATCATATTGAGATAATTGGGGGATGTGAGAATCAAGGCATCTGGGAATATGACTGTGGCTATCTAACCTTTCCCTTATTGGATGTGTCTTCCAAAGGATGGGAACTAATGTAATGTTAGCAGCCTCCGGCCAGTGCCTCTCTTCTCCCTCTTGCTGAGTTGAATATCAGTTTAGCCCAGCCTTTTTAGAGTACCTTGGAGTGGGAGGCTGATCTACATTTAGTAATGTCATAATAACCAGCCTCAGAGGTGTGAGGCTGGAATGTCACATTTGTGCCTGCTGTTGTTGGGGATATCTCTCTCCCATTTGTGGTTTTTATGATGTTAAAGGAATTGAGACTCTCAGTCTCTTGTAAAATTAGATGGGGCTTGTGTTTCTTCAGAGCATCACTGTAGTCTCTGCCATTTTCTCTTTGCATCACTTTTTTCTTTTCCTTTTCTTTCTTTTTTTTAACCTTCTTGTAGTTCCCTTTTATTGCCATTATGGAGGCAGAATTTTTATCTATCCTTCTGAAAGGTGCAATTTCTACAAAGATTTTGTCTAGTGTTTTTATAATTTAAACAGTAATTAAAAAGCCATAATCAACTCTGTCTGCTGTGTGTTTTAATACAAGTATGCTGGTAATCCTGGGTAGCATGTTTGCTTCTCTGAGGGTGGAGAATACTGAAAAGCACCTTGCCCCCACTCCCAGCACATGTAATTTAGCAGATCTGCTTGCTTCACAGTAGAGTTCACAACTGACATTCCTCAATTCCTAATTAACTTGACAAATGTGTCTCATCCCCCAGTACCGTCCTTTCAAAGGGAAGCAGAAACCTGAAGCCACAGCACAGTTGTGAACCCTCGCTCTTGTGGTCTGTCTGCTGCTGGGAGGAGAGGAGCAGCGTGTTTTCTGCAGAGGGATTAGACAGCTGAAGAAAACAGTCCAGCAGAAAGTGGCAGTGGCAGCTCCTGGGAGAAGGCGACATCTGTCAGGAGGAATGTGTTGTCAGCAGCTTCAGCCGCTGAGGGTTTCTTTTCCCTCTGATGCAGACTTGCTTTCCCTGTCAGCCTTTGCTCAGTAATGAGGATGGTAATTGTTATTTATTGGACAAGGACTCCAGTAGTCACAAGTGATTTTGAGAGACTAGTCTTGGGTTTTCAGAAAGTGCTGTACACTCTTAAAAACAAAACAAACCACCCTGTGGCCTCCTTTCATGGATTTTTAAGCTGAATGTCCTCCATATCAAGGTGTCCCAACATTTCATTTTGAAAATCAGTTACTTAAGATGGGTTTCAAAAGAGCAACTGATGGCTAAGTCTGTTTCTAACAATGTCTCTGGGCCCACAAGAACATGTACATTGTTTGTTGCATGATTAGGATTTAAGCTAAGGAGGAAAAGATCCTAATGGGAAGCAGCATTAAGAGGAGGATACAAGCAGAACAAATGTAGGCAGGCAGTCTGGTAAGTGGGTGCAAGGCGGAGGGAGAGCTAGGAAAATATGTATAAAAAGAATTTTGGTACCCAGCACCTTGAAATGGTATCATCTGCAAATAATGGGATGCTGAATTGATGGGAACAGTTAAACAAGGGTCTGGCACAACTTTCTATTCTGAGCTCTGGGGGCAAGTCAAGTCTGCACAATGGCCAGATCAGGGGGCCTGAATCCCCATCCCAGTGCTGTCATGAGACAAACAGAAGGTGCTCAACCCCTCTTGGAGAGCAAACATTATGGGGAATTTAATTCCTTCCAGTTCACTTTAAGAAGATCACAGTTCAGTTTGTTTTCCAGTTCCCTGTTCCAGGGTTTGAAATGTCTTCTAGAATGCCTTTTTTTTTTAATGTGTTTAGTCCCAGCTGAAGGATGGTGCTTTTCATCTTTCTATGGTCATTGTAAACTTCCAGTTGGACTTTTGTATGTTGTCTTTTCTTCCAGCCCTAAATTTGTGCCCATGCCAGGTTTTGAGCCCTGTGTTGTATCTAAAGGTTGTGTCCAGTGATTTAGCTGGAACTAAAGAAAATGTGCCCAACAGCTATGAGGCTTTTGGAGAGCCTGGCCTACTGTAGAACAGATGGCCAGCCAAGAGACCCTTGCTGTCTTTAACAGCTCTCTGAGAGTCTTGGGCAGCCTTTGTGGTACCCTTAATTGTAACTCAGTTTCCACAAAGGCAAATGACCTTTTCAGAGGTTAAGCATCTCAAACTTTCATTGTCCCTTTAAGGAGCTAGTGACAGTTTCTGTGCTGGTGGGCTGTGCACTTCTTGGGGTTCATATGGTGTGGTGTTGCACTTGTACAAAAGGCATCCAAACCAAACAAATACTCAGCCTAGTTCCCCGTGACCTACCTTCACACAGCACATCTGCAGGCTTCCAGGGCTGGGCATTGCTGGCTGGGAGCAGTGGGGCTGTCTGCCCAGCTTTCCCCCTCTAGCTGAGCTGGCGGGCCTGGCTAGAGACAAGGAGAGGGGAGTTCTGCAATGGCTAAATGGCTGGCAGCTATCTGAGATGTGGAAGCTACCTTCTTCCTGATCACTGCGAATCCGGCCAGGGCTCATCTCCTTGCTGTGGTAGTACTTTCCTGACTCTGAAGTACAGGGAATAATCAGTGGCAGAACATGGTGATAATGGGTTAATCAGATGAGAAATGATTCACATGTTTCTTCACCTGGGAAATGAAACACTTCTGTGAAGACTTTTCCATTCCCAGATTCTTTTTGACATGACTCAGAGGGGCATAATGTTGGAGTCGTAGCATTAATTTTGCATTGCTTTGTTCTATAGTTGTTTATTTAGTATTTTAGGTACTGATTTCCTCAGTAGCTTTTGAGAATTTTTTAAGTGCTGTAAAAATGTTACTCTTTGCAGTGTGGCAAATACAAAAGAAACATCTTCAGATTTCAAGCTCTAACTGGGGTCCCTCTGTGATGTGTCATGTCAAGAAATAATGAGAAACTCTACATCAGAGATGCTGGAAAAGGAGCAAAAGAAATGAGGGAAAACCATAGCAGAGAGCAGCCAAATGACTTGCTGGAAGAGACCCAGCTTGGCTCTTCTGCTCAGCTTCAGACAGAGGAAGGAGACTTGTCTGCTGAGTCCCAGTCCAAGGCAAGGCTGTCTCATCTGGGCACATTTCAAACTGCCTCCAGCCCTGTTCCCCAAGTTTCTTTCTTTTTGATGAAATTGTGACATTTAGAAAATTGTCAGTGTCATGTAGAGATGTTATAAGCTCGAGTCTAACCCTTGGTGGGTGGATGGGGGCTTTCTCCTAGTTCCTAGTGGAGCTCTCAAAGCTGCCTTCAGAAGTGGTGTGGGGGTACTGTCCTGAGCTCATTGGATAGAGTAGACAGTGGGAGCACAGCTGGAAATGTGTCTGGATGGAGCTCGGAGCAACCTGGCCATGGGGGGGGGTTGGAACAAGATAAACTTAAAGGTCCTTCCAACACAAACCATCCTGGGATTCTGTGACTTTCTGCTCAGACCAGAAGTGGTGGCAGGATGGCATTTGAAACTTCCATCAGCTGAAATCATTAAAGGACTCAGCTCTGCATGGGCATAGCATGAACTGTTTGCAGTTGAAAATGTGCGGAGGCTAGTAAGGTAGTGGGGTTTTCTTCTTTCCAAATGGTGCAAATCATTGGGGAATTTATCCCTTGTTTATTTAAGGAAGATCCAAGTTGCATGTAGACTATGAATGAATTTTGTTTGGGTATATCTCATCCATTTTCTAACTGAATACTTTGACTGCATCCTCCATACTCTGAGTAATGTGAGTAACTCCTCTTGGCCTGGTTTCGTAAGAAGGTGAGGCTTTAGTATTTGTCTTGCTTGTCCGTATTTCTGTGTTCTCCTGGTGGGATCTTCTACTTTTTTTTTTTTTTTCCCCCTCTAATTCCAGCAAAATTAGAAAGAAGGAGGGAAATGTAGGAAAGTAATTGCCTGCCTGATAGGTTTTGTGAAAACTGCAGCTGGGAAGAGTCCCAGATCAGGCCCTCTTGCAGTAAAATACCTATCATATTTAAAGCAGGAAAAGCAAGGAAAGGATGTCAGGCTATATTTTTGTTATTACATAGAAAGTCTACTTCCCCCTTGCTGACACCACCTGTCCCAAATCAGGGATATAGGGAGTAAATGCTAATATCATTCTCCTGGGGTTTACAAGCCAGCAATTCCACAGTTGAATGCGCAGACTGTTCAGTGGAAGGCTAAGTGGTTATTGGAATAAGTGAATGAGATTACTGCTGCTGAAAACCAGGGAACTGGTGCTACTGGCATTTTGAGGATAATAAAGGAGAAGGAAAGATGATGAAAGATGATTGTTCTGTTTTAAAAAAGGTCTGTGTGCTCCCAAAACCCAGATTCATGTGTACACATTTGGGATCCCTACATCAGACTGTCTTTTCCATATGCTTGTAAAACATGGGGTCAGTGCTGCTGGAACGGGGTATTTCCTAGCCTTGGGTGGTATAAACACCTTGGAGCTTGTCCCATGATGATGAACACCAGGGGTTCCCAAATGCTTCCACTGGCAACTTCCTGCTTCTGGTCTGGAGCCCAGCTTCTTGCAGATGAATTTGTCAGACTTGCAAGTATTAAGCACCACAGTCTAATGGGGTAGTGAGCCTGATTCTGAGAACTGCTGTGCTATATCCGGGTGTGGCTGTCACATAACTGCCACCTGATGTAGCTGTTACCCAGGTGGGGTTTGTCCTCTTTCCCATGGTGATAAATGAGCTATGAATTCCCAGAAAGGGTATCCCTGGATGTAGGATATACTTCCATCCAAAATTTTTATTTTATGATTATTCTCTTGGAGTGTCTCAAAGTTTATTTTTGGAGGTGTGTCTTATTTTTTCAGCCACTCATAAAAATCTGATTCCTTCCTGTCCGCTACTGGGAGTGTCAGGATGGAGGTGGAACACCTCACTGACAGAGGAAACTGTTCCAAAACTCTTCTGGGAATAGGGGAAACCCTTGCAATTGAGGGATGCTTTGCATGTTCCCTGTGAGGAAGCTGTTTGGCATGGCTGTGGTTTCCCCCCTCACCACTTAGGGGTATCCTTAGAGAGGGGGATCTATAATAAAACTTGGCCAAATGGTGGAAATATGATCGACTCCTCAGTCTGATTAAGGCCAGCAGCCGTTATGTGGAACATTTGCTCTTGCCTTGTATGCAGCTCCATACTACAGTGTAACTATTTATGGGCCTGGCTCTAATGGGATTTATGGAAGGCAAAATACTACCAGTGGATTCGATCACTGCCTGTGAACGCTGCAAATGCTACAGCAAATTGCAACTGCTGCAAAACAAGTTTTCACAAGGGCTGCCTGACATGTGTCCTGCTAGCAAGAAATTCCCCAGCCGTGAGGAGATGGAGTTAAATGGTTCCTCACAGTCCTGCTCTTTTTTGCCGTCTTAAGGCTTACGAGTTGGTTTTAGTGCCACCTCTGTGCCTTCTCCATTTCTGTCTTCCTTGCTACAGAGGAAGCAGTGCCGTATACTGTCATACCCAGGCTTTAAGGGTGGCCAGTCATTAGAGGATCTATTACACTTTTTGGGCCAAATTTGTCATCTTTCACCCTCTGGGGAAAGTGAAGGGGTTGCAGGGCACCTGAGGGTGAAGGGTGGCTGCAAGTTGTCCTGTCCAGAAAAGGAGGTAGCAAAAACAAATGGCTTTTGTGCCTTTGAAGTTGAGGGGTACATGAAAAAAACCTTAATTCTCTCTTTTCCTTTCTGCTGGCACTTTTAACATCCAGAATGTCCAAATACTGGGAATGGGGTTCTTCTTGGGAGGTCCTGAACTTCCTCCCTGTGAACAGCAGGATGGTTGAGGTTTCCTTGTGATAAGCTGGTTTTGCCTTCCCCTTGCTGTGCTGCCATAAGCTGGATTTGTGAAATGATGCAAAGTAAAAGCTACCACCCTTCTGGTCAAAACTGGCAGCATGGAAATGGAGACAAGTGGGTGACTGAGGTGGGGAGAGAGGTAAAGGAGAAGTGTCTGCCACAGAAGGAAGTGGCAGGGACCACCATGCTAAGGGTGGAAACTGGCTTAGGGAACACTTGGGAATACAAAGCTTTGTGGGTGAGGCAATAGCAGGCTGTCTGGAATCAGCAGCTATATTGAGAATTGTTTTGTTCTGCTTTTCCACAACAACTTTTGAGGGTGTGGGTTTGAAAAAATCCTGCAGGATTCAAAGATGTGCTGGTCCTCTCTGGGTCTCAGTGCAGCCATACATTGCACCTGCCCAGGAGGCAGAGATCTTTGTTCTCATCGTTTGCTCTGAAAGGTCACTTGTGCCAGCTGGGGTGGCGCCAGGGTGGTGGGCAGTGCTCATCCCCAGACTCCAGATGCCGCATTTGCAGTAGTGCCAGAAGCCTCTATGGGCTTGCAGAGCATCACCCAAGCCAAGCAATGTCACTTCTGCAGTAGCAATGTCCCTGATCCTTGCTCCAGAGCTAGTAAGGAGGTCTCTGAAGACCAGCTGCTATGATGTGATATTTAGTAATCTTTGGCAAAGACGGGGAGTGTAGGAGGAATGTAAATACATTTGTCCTAAAGGGAGAGCAGTGTTGTATCTGTTTCCAGTTCATGGTAAGGGGATGTTTGATGAGTGACATCCTCAGCCTTGGAAGAGTTTGCTTGTTCTTTCAAAAAAACCCAAACAAACAAAAAACCCCCACAAACTGAAACAAATAAAAAAAGAAAAATGAAACAACAAAAAACCACCTGTCAGATATTGCTGGGATCCAACCAAGACTTTCTCTTAAGGTCAGGCACAAACAAGGTTATTAGCTACATCTGAAATTTGACCAAGGGTTTAAAGTTAAATAATTCCCCCTTATTCCTATGTTCAGCTGTTGCAGAGGGGCTGGATCCTAAACTGCCCTCAATTAGTTTAACTCCATGCAGCTCCAGAACTGGCCCACATAAAGGCAAAAAATACCTTTTGCCAAGGTTATTGAACTGTGCTTGGTAAGTTGAGAGGTACAGCTGTGGAGATGCTGCAGTAGCCATTCACAGCAGCCGTGACACTGAATTTGGGGGTTTAAGTCTATATCGGCCTGGGCTTATCTGTTTCCTGCTGCATTAAGTCTGAGCTTGCATGGTAACACTGCGCCCCTGCTGTGCAGAGATTTCCCTGAAAACTTGAACCAACACACAGCCTGAGACCCCCCACTCCTTGAGGCCCAGTTCTTTGCTTTGTGTTTCTCTGTCCTCATGCACTGCCAAAGCAGGGGGTTGCCTGCAAATTCCCAAGGCTGCCCATCAGCAGATGAGGGAGACCAAGGCTGCTCTTGCCCTGTTGGGGAGAGAGATAGCACTGCAAGCTCATTGACAGGAGCCATTTCAGCTCTACCTAGGCTTGGTTTTTCCCTTGACAAATACCTCAGAGGTGAGCCTTGGTACCCTTACACATGTGCCCAGCTGGATTTTCCTGATGCTCTTGCTGTTTTGGGATGTCCCCAGTCCCTACAGCATTCTAAGGGGAGGTATGTTTGGTGCAGGACACTTCAAAGAGCCAAGGGGAACTTGTGGAAAAGGGAGTATTTGGCTCTCTATTCTCTGCAAGTTGGGAGTGGTTGGTGGCAGGACTTGTGCAACATCTGTAAAGCTAATGTGCGGAGATAAAGTATTTTCACCCAGTATCTGGAGTGTTTCCTTGATAACCTGCCTGAAGAGCATGATTTGTCCTCCTGTCTGGGGAGCTTGGGTGGCTTAAGGCAGGACTGGGAAAGATTTGCTGTTTTGGTGTGGTTTGTTGTTTGTTTTTCCCCCCCCAGGGTGTATAATACTCAGAGGCCATGCATTTCCGAAGGGCTTCCATGATTTCCACATCTGTCATCCCACACAGTATACAAATACAACCTCACTTGGGTGTGTTTTTTTGGTTTGAGTGCCTTTCCCAGCAGCTGTGAACCTGAGCTCCCTCATGGTAGGATTTAGCAGCTGAGGAGTGCGGGCACATGCTGGAGGCAGCAGGGTGGCTGCTGCTGTCAGGCTGCATTGCCACCTGCTGGGACCACCCACACCCTTCAGCGAGGGGTCCCCAAGATAGCAACCCTGCTGGCGTGAGCCTGGCTGGGTTCCAGCACGTTTCCTTGGGTGCTTACTTTGAGCAGATCTGCTGCCTCCTGCTTTGTTGGAGTTTGTCTTCAGGCACTAATAAGGTTGCAAGTTGTAACTCTTGGAATTTAAATTTCCAGGTCTGGGTACTGGCCTGTCAGATGGAAATAGTGTATGTGCTGGGGCAGGGGGATGAGCAGGGGTTTGTGGAGTCTGAGTTCTCTTCTGCTATGCCTTTTCCCTATTAACTCTAAGAGAACATCTGCCACGCCACAAGACAGCAGACTCCTCCAAAGTGGTTTCAAAGGCAAACCAGTGTGCATCAAATCACTGCAGTGGTAGTTCATAAATGGATTTATCAGCTCAGTGTGTCTGACCGCAAAGGCTACAGGGGCTGAGAACAGCTCATGGCAGGACTTTCTGGCAAAAACGTTAAATGTTAGCCATGGATTTAGTGTCAGTGCTGATCACTGAGAGTGGGCATTTGAAAAGTTAATATGTAGGAATGAGAAATTAAGTGATTTACGCAGAGACAGCACTATCTGTCCTCTTGCACTGTCCCTATGTCACCTCTGATAGCTGAGGCTGTTGTCAGCTCTTGAAGGCTGAAACCATGTCAGGGTCTCGGGGGACAGCCACACCTACAGATGACATTTGGTTAACAGTAGTATTTGGGATGTTTTTCATCTTCCTGATCACACTAGTTTACACAGGCAGTGAATGCAAACTGAGCCAGATGGTAAAGCATTCAAACTGTGTTTTTTACTTGTTTCTATATACTCCCTATAGGAGTATAGGATATATTTTCCAATTTTTAATTTTTTAAACAGACCACCACCACGGACAAACATCACCAAGTGCCAAGTACCTACACTTCTGATAAAATCCCTCTCAGGTGGCTTGTTGAAACAGGAACAGTTGAGTTTTCAAACCTTGTCTTGGTCCTGTTTCCTCCTCTCAGCACAAACGTGAGTAGAAGTGGGCAGCACCACACCAAACCTCTGTATGAGAAAGAGTAACCAGGGAAACTGCACTATGCCGCTTTCTCATCCTCATTGCTGGACCACCTTCCTCAAGACCTTTACCACAAACCTTAATAGAAACTATAGAAAACCAGGCTGTAGACCTAAAGCAACCTCATATATGCTTGTGCTGGAGGGCAGGATCACCTTTATCCATAACACTCCTGACAGTTTGGATTTAAAGCCTCTGCTGCTGGACAGTCACAGCCTCCCCAAGGTGGCCTGGTCCTCCTTCCATTGAGCAGGAGGGTGCTTTTCTGGGAAGATCCATCTCTTCCTTTTGGTGGCCAGCACTGCATACAGGTGTATTTTGGTGCAATTGACAGTAACTTGCAGGACTGTGGCCTCCACAGAGGGAGGGTGCAGCCTTGGATGGAGACAGCAGTGCAAAAGCATGCCCTGGGAGGAAAGCACACCCTGTAAGGGAAAGCCCAGGACTGGCCTAGGTGGATTGGAGATGAGGGAGAAATGTGAAATACTCTTAACATTGAGGGTGGATGGAAGGCCATTGAGCCTCCAGAAGCTGCCAGCACAGCTGTAGTGGCATATATGGGTCTCTTCAGGCACAAATTGTGGTCACAAAGCATGGGGTAGAAATAATGCAAAGTTTGGTTGCTTCAGCATTTTTATTAGACAGTGGCCCACTCAGCAGTTTTACCCATGGCCCTGATGCCCCCCTGTTCAGTGTACAAACCCTGGGACATTATGCTCTCATGCCCCCATGACCCAGGCTGCACAAACCCTCTCCTTTACAGAAGTGGTGGCCAGGAGAAACTCAGGCTGAGAGCAGTGTCCCTGCACTGCCATCATACCAACCAAGCTGGGACATAACTTTTAAGTACTGTCTGATTAGGCAAATCCCCTCTGCTTCCCAGTCACCTCCTTGTGCTGCTTAGGTCTTGTGAATGACAGGGGATACCTGCTGCTGGGTCCACATGAGCTTGAGGCTTCTGACAGGGATGCCCAGCCTAAAGATGAGCTTTTCTGCACTTCAGGCTGCCTTTTGATGCACCTTCATCCTGTGAGGGCAGCCAGGAGTGTGGGCTTTGAGGAAACAAGCCAGCCTTCCAGGGCTGGGTTCTACTCTTTGCCTATCCAGGAGGTTCTCCAGGGTCTGCCTATGCCACTGGGGCTTGGCTGCCCTGAGTTCAGGCTCATGTGAGTGTGAGCATGTCAGGTTTGGTGGCCCTGCTTCACCACTGCTGCTCCAGGAGTGTGGCTGTGCTGCCCTCCTGCTGCTCCCCTGCTCTTAAGGGGCCTGAGGCACTCAGCAGCTCAGCTCTTACAAGATCAAAACCTATGGCCACGCTGGCACAGGCTGAGGAGCTGCCCTCAAACAGCACAAAGCTCTGTGGCTCCATCTGTAAACTGCCCTGAGCTCAGTGTTCAGCTCATGCTCAGTGCTAAGAAAGTAGTTCACAGAGTCGGGTCCCAAATTTCAGCCAATTGGTGCAGCATCAGCTAAGGATGGAAAAGCAGATTTACCCCCTGCCAAGTACCTGATCTGCCTGACACATGAAAGCCCGTTAACCTAGTGCAGATTTTCCAGCTGGGTAGATGTGTGGTTGCAAATCAAACCACAACAAGCAGTAGCAAGGCAAACGAGTGACTCAAATTATCCAGGTTTGGGAAAGCTTATAAAAGAAAATGTGTAAATAACATCTAATAAGCTAACAGGTTAAACACTGACATAACTCAGTAGCATACATTTCTTTTCCCTTGTTGCTGCTGGTGGGCACCTGGCACCACCTAATACACAAATTTAAATAACAGACTGCAAAATAAACTCTCAAAGCTAACCAGAACAGACCACAAAAGCAAGCATGTTTAGCTCACTTTTGAACTGGAGTTTGCCACTGGAAGACCAATGGACTAGCAAGGTTTAATTTAAGATGGCAGTGGATTACTTGTCTGACACTGAAACAAATGCACAAAAGAGCTGTACATAGCCTTTGCCTTTAGAGCAGATAGGTGCAAACTCAGAACAAGCCTTTGGCATGTCAGGTTCAGCTCTGCCAGTTGCAATAAGGTATTAAATATATATATAAAGACTCCACACACAGTCCATCACATTTGCTTCATGTGGCACAGCCCAGATACTGAACCACCTGCTCTCTGGATGCTCAGAAAGAAAGCACTTGACAACAACTTGCAGAGCAATAGTTTCAGTTTTCCATCTGTTGTTTTCCAAAGGCAGCTAAATTCCTGCAACTATTAGCACAAAAAGAAGTTAAATACCCCAGGTTACATTCAATAGAAAACTTCTTCCCAGGAAATGGGATACAGAAAATAGCAAAACTCTGTAGCCAACAAAATACTGTACAGTTCTCCCTGCTCCCACCTGCAGCCCTGAGTTTTTAAGGGACACCAGCAAAATCTGCATTCTGCCTTTTAAACTGAAACAATGTAATGAGATGACTAGAAATGTTAGAGCACGCCCTCAGGAGGATGGATTTACGTTCAGTTAGGTACAACGATGGGTCTGGAAAAAGGAGAAAGCAGCCTCGAACTGTGTTTCCAAGTGCAGAAGGATACAGGCAGGAAACTGCCAAACAAGATTCAGATTTAGAGTTCAAATGCAGGAAACTTGGCCTTGGTAGGCACCAGCAGGTCAGCAAGAAAGTAGATCGTTCCAGCCATTCCTGAGGATAAGAAAACCACACTGTGTTTCAGACAAATTCCCTTTGGGCACCCATTTTCTCAGTTATCCGGGGGGTGAATGAGTTATGAAGAGAGAAGAAAAGGTCCTAAATAATTTTCAAGGTCTAAGCCCAGGTTTCCCAAGCAACTTTGGTACTTCAGTGGGGAACAGCATTTTGAAGTTAATCAAATTTTGAAAAGCATGTGGGAAAATACAGTGGATGTTTTCCCCACTCCAGCTCCCTCCCTTCTTCTTTGCCAATCCACAAGTTCAACACTGGGTAGCTTTTTCAAACTCTGCTCCTTGTGAAACTGCTGCCCAAGGTCCTCACTGATGGAACTGCTGTTGTCCCCTGGCCTGCAGCAGCTTGGGGAGATTTAGGTTAGCTGTGGAGCTGGCTCCTTCAGCAATATCTGCTGATGGCAGATTGGGGGGGAGCTGTTAGCAAGAGCCACAAAGTGCCATAGGAGCCAGCAAGGCCCACAAAAGCAGCCACATTTGTTCCTCACCTTTAGGATCAAACTGGAACACTCATGAAGGGATATCAACCCTTGAAAACATACAGAAAAGACACTGTCTGAGAAGGCAGGCTACAAGTAACCAAAAGGCGGCCTGTAGCCATGAAAAAATTCCCCTTGAGACCTATATGCAGAATCTGTGTGGGAAGCCCAAGAGGACAAAATGGTCCAGCTAAGACTTCAGCCTGTGCTACAAGGAGACTGCTTCTGGGAAAGGGTTAAAAACCCAGGGAGTATAGTTTCCTTTCCATCCTCAGTGTATACACTGAGTTTTGCAAAGGCTCCAGTGGAGCATGTGTTCAAGTTTTCCTTGGTGCTGGACCAGCTCAGATCCACGAGCAAAACACAAGGCTAGAGACTGAGATTACCTTCAAAGAGAGAGAACGGCGTGTCTGGAGTCCGGCAGCCATGCTGGCCATAGCTTAAACACCACTCTGCAAACTGAGAAAAGAGGTACAAAAAGTGCTCAAATATGGTTAAAGGCAAATCTTGAAAAAAAAGTACTATCCCTTGTCCTCACATTACAGAGCAAGGCTTCTGAGGGAAATCCCTTCTGTACAGGCTGTCAGACAGTGACTGCACTGCTGAAGGACTACTCTGGTACAGCCGGTCAGATCGAGCTGCATGTCTGAAGAAATTGTGTTGCAAAGGCAGTGATGTAGAAGAGAGAAGTAAATAAGCCCCTCTACTTCCTCACACAAGCTTACCTTGCAGGCCCTGTAGAGGTATTTCATGTTCTGAGTGAGGTTGTACAGCACCAGGAAGGCATAAGCATTGCCAGCTGTGCCATGGCAGAGCCCGTAGCCTTTCTTCAGTAACCCATACTGCCAGATCACTTCTGCACACTGCAGGGCATCATTTAGGTACTGCTGCTCCCCAAAGACCTGTAGACACAAGAAATAGTCGTCCTAGCTGAGGTAATGTCCTCCAAACAAAGAGCATCCCTGTGGGATGCAGTGGCCTGGCTCTCCTGCTGAAGTGACTTTGCTGTTTACTTTAAAGGAGAACACTTTTGATATCATAAGTGGGGATGTATGACCGTTACTTCACACACAACTAGTTGTCACCATCCATCACCTGCAACAGGACAGCCCCTGCAACTGATGGATATTTTCAGAAATATTTTTTAAAGACTAATTTCTGTATCAGTCAGTGGTTCCTGTGGGATGATTTCACTATAACAAGCCATCCTACTTCCAGGCAGGGGAGGTCTCCCAGCATCTTCTCTGGAGAAAGTTCCACACGTAGGGGTCTCTAAAGGGTTTTTGCAAGGTTTCTGGTACCTTGTAGGCCTGGACAAGCATGTAGATTACACCTGGTGCTCCATGGCACCAATGGATGAGTAGGTCTCTGGTGTCACCGATGCATGGAGGGTAATTCCCAGACGGGAACTTGAGCTGGCAGACATAGTCCACACTGGGTTTGACTGTGTTGTGCAGCTTTACTTGGCTCACTCCAAGGCCAGGCTAAGAGAGAGAAAACATTTAAATCAGGGAGAATTACCATTCTGTCTGTCCCTAAGAGACCCAAGGTCTGCCCCTGAAAGGCGGAGACAAAGTCAACTACAGCTACATTTCCTCTTGCTCCTTTGTAAATTAAGTAATTTCTTTGATTCGGGCTTTCACACTTCACAATTACCCACTCAGCCCCTGGCTGCTCTGCCTTTTGGCAGGGACTAATTTCCAGTTCTACCCTTGCATGCCAGAAACAAAGACTGTCCCTGGCATGTCACCTGGCCCTCTAAGCAAGACAGCTTGCTGCTGCTTTTCCTAAAGATGAGCAGGAATAGCTTCAGATACCCAGAGCAGAAGTAAAGAGATAACTGTCTAATATCAGTATTAAGGATGATTCCTAGCACCTAGAGCATCTCAGCCCTGAGTCACTGGGCCAGCCCAGCTGGCAGGCTGCAATTCTGCATCTTCACAGATGCTGCTGTGTAATTTCAAGAGGGTGACTTCACTGCTGACCTCAGAGGGAAGCAAGGGAGTGGCTTCAGTGTCCTCTTCCAATTACACTGCCCCACATGAAATCTGTGCAGTTCTCATTTCCCATGGCAGACTACAGTGAGCACTCTCATCTAAGGATCACATTGCTCCCAGGTTGGTAACTGGAAAACTAAAGATCAATACTTGTACTGTAAAACCATTAGAGATAAAAGAGGTTCTCCTCTCCATATTTCATTTCTTTGCTTCTCCCAAAGCTTTTTGTGCATCATGCTTGGCTGATTCAGGATCCTTGTACTTCATACAGCAGGGAAGCATAAAGCCCATGCAGTATTTTATGGGAGACTTACACTTAAAATAATTTAAAACAGCCACCTGGGAACAAACTCAGGGACTTGGTACAAATTTGGGCTGAGAGCACACTGCTGTTTCCCCTGCTCCTAGCTAGTTATTCTGTGCTCCTGGGCAGTAATCACCTTGCATCCTCCTCTTGACAAATCTTCTACTTAAAAACCACCAAGCACTCCTTCCTCTCTGAGCCATGGAAGAAAGTTCTGTTCACAGGACTTCTACTGATCCTTTATATGGGCTTTAATTTTGATGGTCCTGAACGAAAGCTTGAATACATGAAACCTGGTGGCCTCCTTTGCCACCTGCTCTTAGAGTTATGTCTAATAAAAGATTATAGACCATATCAAAATAATTTGTGTTGCTCATGGGTGCCCTTAATGCTTTAAAAATTCCATGTTATTTATTGCTGTTATTTTTCTAAGTGCTTAAGCACTGTAAAATTATACACAAAGTGACCCACATAGGGGAATTATCACTCTCATTTTTTCAAAGCCAGGATAGGGAATACTGACAGAGCTCCAGTGAGTTGTGCAAAATAGTGAGAAAGCATCAAAGCAAAGGGGTACTGCATCTCCCAGCTTCGTGTCTTGCTCTGCCTGCTTCAGGCACTCCAGAGCTCAGTTCCTTTATCAAAGTCCCAACTCTTTCACATTTAGAAACAGGTCCTGCTTTGGATACAAAGACATTTCTCACTTTCCTACTATGAACACTATTTCTTTCACCATGCTTTTCTCCCAAAGATTCCCACTCTAATGATCTGACTTTGCTCCAAGTAACCACCTCAGAAAATGCAGGGAGCTCGCAGATACCAACAAATGTGAATACTTTATAAGCAATTAAAATGAGGGGGAAACTCAGACCCAGCTGAGCCACAGGCCTCCATTATGCAACACCGCTGGTCAATACAGGTCATGTTTCTCCACAGATCTCCAAGGCTGGAGACACAATCTTAGATTTGAAGGAAACCTTTACAATTGGGGATGCATGGGTAAGTCCATCAGACAAGGTATCTTTCCTGGTTAGACATTACCAAGAGCCAATTCACATGCTGTTCCTTGTTCAAAGAAAGGTGAAACAGCTGTTAAGGGCCTGTCCCCTCATGCCTCTTACCTGCATGAGATAGTAGTAAATCCCAGCCAAGCCATGGGCCGCTCCTACATAGTACTCCTGGTACCACTCATACATCAGTGGGCTCTTTGCTGTGAAGTTCCTCTTTTTGGCCAGGCTCTCTCCTGAGGCTACAACTGCTTCACAGACCTGTGAATGGGAACAAATGTGGATGAGGGAAGTGTAGCTGTCTTAGACACAGCACAGTGAGTATCCTAACACAGAACTAGATTTGTTGTTCTGCCCAGGCAGTGGGTGGAGTGAAATATATGCCAGGCAGTACTGGACTATGAATTTACATGGACAGTGGGGGACATGTGGCGCTTTGTCCCTTTGGAAGAAGAGCAGGTATACCATGATGTGGTTTCTCCCTTATTGCCAGAGTTCTTTATATTTAGCATTGATTTTTACCTGCCCCAAGATGAGCTGCAAGGGAAGAGACAGGTAATAAATCAGCAAAAGGCACAGTACCTGCTGAATGTGACTTTGAGGGACCTTTTCCTCTCCAAAGTGCTTGTTCACAAATATCAGTGCAGAGAGATAGCCCATGCGCCCATAGAGCAGTTCATCTGGCACTCGTGGGTCAGCCTTGTACAGATGGAGCAAACTACGATGAAAAATTCACATGGGGGAGATGAGAGGACACTCAAAGCTGCATAAACAAGCACGAAGAGTGGAACTCAAAATCATGGTTTGTTCCTTCACGCTGCCAGTGCCCTGGGAGTTGTCAGGCCAGGCTCTGGCTCTCAGCCTTCCAGCTACACAAGGTGTGGAACTGCCCCTACCTCAACCTTTTGTTTGGCTGATTCCTTCAGTCTGCTCAGCTCTTCACAAAAATGCACTCATACTATGTACTTGGGTTTTAGAGCACCACCTTGGACAGCTGCTTGAGGGGGAAACCTGGGCTAAAGGAAATGGCCGGCATAAAGCTGCTGACTGCTTAGGAAAGACTGCCCACCATTATCTCCCTGTGATGCTGTTGGCAAGGCAAACCCTCTGCCAAAAATGACGATTTTCAAATGAAATGGCTATCCTTTTAATTTGGCTGCTTAAGAAATGGTAGAAAGTCAAACTAGTGCTAATGGTATGTGGAAAAATCTCACCCCTTATGCTCATAATTCCCAATAGAAAAGCCCCTTCCTCTCCATGCCTGCAAATAGCCCAGGCTATACTGTCAGGGGAGAAGGAGGTGTCTCCATGAACCAAAAATCTAAGTAAGAGGTGGAGCTACACATGTTGTTGCCACGGCACATGAAAGAAATGTTCTCTAGGAAGAACTGAGCAGCAGTGAGGACAGCTTAGCAGAGTGGTACTGCTGTGGCTGTCTGAGGACAACTTGGCTGGCACCAGGCTTTAGCCCACACGTGCAGAGAGTGAGGTCTGCTGCAGTCAAGTATTTTCTTTGCCACTTTTCTATTAGGATGTTGCAAAGCTGGTGATACTCCTGTAGTGCTAACAGAGACTGACAGCGCTTCACACTGGTGTTTTTAGCCCAATTCACTCTTGATGCAATTTTTCCTTTGTTTTATCTCTCATCACACTTCCAGAAAGACTGGATGGTCTTCCCTGTCAGGGCAGCAGGTAGCGGTGTGACTGGATTTGGTGTTATTTTTCTGTTCACCTGTAAGACAGCAATCTGAAAAGTGCCATCACTTTTAAAATACCAGCATAAGTGGCTTTAAGGCTGTTCCCTGACTGCTTCCTGCTGTGCAACCAGCCAGGAAAGCTCTGTGTATGCTGGGCTTCCTTGTCACAGCAATGTGAAGAACAGAAAAGGTGCTTGGCAGCCTCTGCTCCCAGGGCTCCAGTGACTTTGCAACAACGGGGTGCAAAGGAAAGAAGCAACCAAACGTCCCAAGTAGAGAGGATGCTGGGCTGTGACTTCTCATGGCAGGAAACTTTCCCTTGGCACTGGACTCAAAGTGAGCACAGATATGAAAGGAGAAAGGAGGGAGCACTGTCTCAGGGTAGATTGGTTCTTGTACTACTTGAGATGTGGATTGCTCCATGGGGGAGGTTTCTCACAGATTACACCCAAGAGACAGACTTCACACCAGGCATGGGTTCTTCTCTCAGCTGTGCGGATTGAAAGGAAAGGCCTGCTGCCTCCACATGGTACCTGTCTCCAAGTCCAAGGAAGGCACATGAAGAGGGTTTCCAAGGAGGTTTTGGACAGATAAACTCTGCCTAGCAGCAGGCTGGTCAGAAGAGAAGCTGTCTGGTGATGTTCAGTTCTGAGATGTCAGGAAATGTCAGGTGAAACAGAAGGAATGGATGGATGCATGAATTTTAATACCAGCGGTAGGAATTTTCTCAATTCTGGATGTGGTATCTTCTTTTCATGAGGCAATCTGGAGCAGATGGAGCTACTGGTCTTGTTCTTTGTGCATTACTGCTTTACCTCTAACTGCTTTTCAAGCAGTATCATCAGGGGAGGAAGCCTGCCAGTAGTTTCTGCTGTTTTTGAAATGTGGTCATGCATTCAAAGGAGATGCCTGGAATGCTGCTGGACTGACTGCATGCAGAATGCATTTCTCAGGTGTGAGGGGTAAATTGAGGTCTCTGAAAGGAAGAGCCACTCTTATTCACAGATCAGCCTATTACCTCAACTGGCAACAATTGGCAGTTTCTGGACAGAGGGAAATCAAGGCAGCTGTAGAGCAAAATGGGATTTTTGTACACCATTGGCTCTGAAAGCAAAGCTATGACCTTCTGAATTGGTGGGAGGTGACAGGAAAAAGAGGGTTCCTAGAACACGGCTCAGATTTTCACAGGCTCTTGGGAAACAGGCTGCCCTGAAACATTATTCTCTCTAGAATATAAAAGAACATTTGTTGGTCATGAACTCATTTAGCAAAAAGCAAGCTTCTGTCTCTTCCACTGCAGGTAAAACCTGGCTGATGGATTCTCTCCACTGGCTCTGTAAAAATGAGGTGCTTTAAAAGACAGAGGACAAAATGAAGAGAGGCCCTTCTTCTCCACAGCTCTAACACAAGCGCTCTTTCTATGCACTTGCACTGCACAGCTGAGCAACTGTTCTGCAACTAAACAGCATACTCAAAAACCATTTAAGAGTTTTGATTAAGAGACCAGCTTCTCAAAGAAATATTCTATTTTAAAGGAGCACAGTCAAGCTAACTGCCCTAGGAATTGGTGGCAGAGTAAGGACAGTATAACTGTTCATTTAAGAAAGCCACATTTTTCTCTTTTCCACCTCTCAGATGTATGAAGAAACCAATTTCCAATGTTCTGCCTTTATTATACCATTAGATGGCAGTGCAGAATTAATCACAAGATCCCATTCTGCCACCAAACCACGGGCAGAACAAGAGGGATATGGGGAAGGGAGACCTCAGCAAGAAAACATGAATTATGGATTTTTTTCACAGCCTGGGACTTATGCACTGACCACAAGTGACCAGTACTGTTTGACAGATTAGTTCTTTTTCATAGCAATTATGTTAATCATAGTAAGATTTGCCACGTTGTCAAAGCAAAATCTAACCCACAGATTATTACCAGAATAAGGAAGAGAGTTCTGTCCTCAGACTGATTGTATCTACATAAACCAGAAGCTATTCTTAGTTAAAGGAATGGCAACTTGGTGTCCAAGCCATACAGACACCTCTGATTCCCACCCATGGCTTTTTTTAATTGCTATTATGCATCACTTGCTCATGGCTGTTTAAGGACAGACAGTGTTCTGAAGCATCAAGGGTTTTGTCTTTGTGCTGACTGTGTGTAAATGGAAACTCTCTACAGGCCTGTTTCTCACCTTCTTAAAACCGATCTCCCTTATTCAAGAAAAGCTTGCAACTGCATCTCCTTAACTATTTTCCTTCCTCTGCCACATGCTTCTATAGGACTTGCTTGCTTGTCCTTTTCTTGTCTTAAGTACCCAACAAAAATACATGTGAAAACAGTCGAGGAAAGGCAGGAAATAGAAATAAATGAATCATAACCAGCTGCATTCTGCAGTTGAAAGGGATGCTGTCAATCTTAGGTTTAAGTCAATGACAACTAATAAAGAGCAAGTGGAAGCAAGTGCCAAAATTAAATCTAATAATCTCACCACATTTTTCCTTTTCATCAAAATGACTGTAAAGCTAAATTAAAGTGTTCTCAAAAAACACCAGACCCCACCTTCTGGGTTTTTTTTGTTTTGTTCTTAATTTTGGCACTTTTTTCTTCCTGTGTTTGTCAGAATTATTTTTAAGATGGCAGTACCAGCTGAACAATATCCTTGCTCCCCAGCCTGCAGGCTGCCATGAAAACGTGTTTGTCCTTAAACCACCTCTTTCACCAGGGCAGGAAAAGTTTGTGCTGCCTTGCTAAGTTACTGAATTACTTCTCACACAAGACCGCAACAAAATGTATTCACATTTGTCAGAGAGTGCCTCACACAAACCCAGACCAGCTATATGAGCAAGGGAAGGTCAGGTCAAAGACGTAACCAGATGTTTTACCGGGTGATGCAGTCTTCTGCCTGCTTCTGGTTCTGCAGCTTGTGGTAGATGACAGCAGCCACTGCCAGGGGCCCGGCATCACCACACAGGAAGGTGATGGATCGCCTGGTCAGGCAGCTCAGGCTCTTCTTCACGTACTCATGGGCCACCTGAAGGTAGGCTGGGTCTCCGTACACATCATACAGGTGCAAATACAGCAAAGCGATGCCTGCAGAGGGAACAGAAAGGTTGTAGCCACTAGAAATGTTTGCTCTTCCTGTTACTTTAATGAATCTAAAAGTCTGGCCTGGCCCTCAAGCCTCTTCTCGGGCATAAAGCTCTACAGACAGGCTTTTCAGGCACACCCAGAGACATAATCCAGAGCTTCCTTTCCTGCTCTGTCATCCCCTTGTACTTGATGCTGCTTATGAGTGGATGGCAGGTCAATGCAACAGCAGAGTCTGACCCAGGAGGGCCTGGAGAACAGCACAGAATTGCACAAAATTTTATATACAATTACATACAATTTTAGTAGCAAGCAGCAAAAGGTAAGACCTAGACAAACCCACCTAAATCAATACACTGTACCTGTGATGGCTGCTCAACAGTGAAGCAGAAAGAAAAATCATTTTTGGGCAGATGGTACTTGTGGCAGAGCAGCACTGCGTTGTCACCCTCTATTTGTTCTCCATTATTAGGGGGTAAGGGGTTGGGTCACATAGCTCGGATTGGATTGAAAATAAAAGTGACACGCCATCAGCACTGAGAAACAGTACCCTTAAGACACCCAGGCATCCTACTTGACTCTTTTTTCCCCCTATTACTCTTTTTAAAATTCCTTTCCACTGGGGAGAACCAGTAAGGTTGTTACAGCTCCCTGGCCATCATCTCCTGCTGCTGAGCAAGACCCAAGCCCTACAGCAAGGACTGGTGCATCCTAGAAAAAAAAAAAAGGGGACTGCCCAGTTCTCCTCGGCATCACATCACTCATGAGATCAGCCCTTGTCTGAAACACAAACAGCTGCCTGGAATGCTGGAAAAGGCTACATGGTCCTCACTAGAGGTGTCCAATGGGCTGGCCAGCTACAGAAACAATTCTGCTACTGTGCAGTCACATCAGTTGCTGTCCTTTGCCTCTCACTGCCCTGTCTTCACCCAGCCCTTGAAGCTTTTAGTAGGTAATTGAGAAGGCCTCAGTAATTCTGGGCCTGAAAGGTCTGCCACACTTGAACCATCTTTCTGATCTGAGAGCTATCCTCAAACATGCACTTAAGAAAGCTACTGGCCTATATCACTTTGATAAGAGCTTATTTCTCCCCTTAACAGTAACCATTTCTAAGAAGATTCAGGTCATGCATTTAAGCCTAAATTAATAGAGCCAATCTCTGCAGATTTTGATGTGTTAAGGTCAAGGGGGCAAGCGTGCTGCAAAATTACCTTCCAAGGTACTGAGGACAATTTCAAATTTAGATCATTTTCTCATTTTGCATGGGTAATCTCCAAAGCTTCGTGCTACAGACAATTCAATTCCACATGTACATTATGTATAAAGTTTCCATTTCCTGCTGAAGCTAATAACCTTGTCCTCTCTCTAAGCAATTCAGTGCTAGCAATTCTAGAGAGAGCTCAGCTGTACACTGCCATCACTCAAGTCTATAAGGATGTGGATATGAAGCACTTCTTTAAAGGGGAACCCTCTTTTTCCAGCTAGAAAATGTCAAGTGACTCTCCTTGATTTAGTACCTAGCACATCTTCTAGACTCTTATTGGCCTGATAGCTGTCTGAGCACAACTTGCACTCTTGACTTATCTGCTTTAATATACAACTCCTAGCTTTGTAAGTAGTTTCTATTCCCACTGCCATCATATCACCCTAATTATGCACATAACTACCCTGACAAGACCACTGCTAGGATTGAATTCTTAGAAAGTAAATGTCTCAAGATTGTTTTCCTCTGATTTTTTTGCCTCTCCTCTTTTAAAATGCTTCTCACCCCCATTCCTCCTAGGCTTAAGCATCTTTGGAAAGACTCCAAAAAAACCACTGACCTGTACAAAAGGATGAAGTTGCTTTCCCAAATAATTCATTTTTCCTTTTTCCTTTAAAACCCAAAGGTCTTATAAACTGAATCTAAAGCCAGTTTTCTTAACTCATTCCTCAAGGAATTCCTACTCCCAAACTGGTCAGAAGAGTGCAAGCAGCGCTGCCTTGAGCCTGCTGCTCACTGTGTCACTATCTGTGAGCCCCAGAGTGGGGAAGGCAGCACAGGAGGGCAGGCCCAAGCATGAAGAGGCAATGTTGACAGGTGTATGTAGAAGGATACAAAATGCAGTCACCTGGGTGGGGATATCCTGTATTAACCTGTTTGCCAAGATGCAGGCAGAGTATTTCAGAGGCAGTGCAGGTTGGAGACAAGCATCCATGCAATGACCTTGGCTCAGTTAAGGCAGTGTTGCTCTGCAGAAGCTTTTCCACAGCTCTGCCTCTCTCCCTCTCCAATAATACCCTTCTCACCCCAACTGGCAAGGCAGAATTTGCTTACTGGCTGTTTGTTTGGTGTGCTTTAAGTGGTTTACAAAAACATGGCATCACTAGACACACTGGGGTAGGTAGGCTGTGGTCTTCTCAATTTCTGTGTCTCTGGAGGTCTGTGTTCAGTGTCCCAGTTGGAAATGTGATCTAATTTTGTGACCTCCGATTGCTCCCAGCAGAACTGCCATGCAGTGGCTGCCTGTGGCCTGCTACTGCCAAAGATGTCTGGGCTTTGTTCTGTTGATTGGTTACTACTGGACCTTCTTTGTAGTTTCTCAGACGTCCAAGTTTTTTGCTCCTTGCTTCTGCTGCAGAGCCAAATGTGATGGGAAATGCATCGGAGAGCCCTTGATAGAGCAGGACTGCAGTGAACATGTGGTACTGACAGCCCAACAGGGCTCTGATGACTGAAACAGCCACCTCCAGCATGCAGGAAGCCCATACATGGGAGTCAAGTGCCAGTGCCAAAGATGCTTGCTCACTGCAGGGAATCAGGGGGCAAAAGTCAATTCTGCATGTCTCAGAGCCTGGTTAGTCACCTTACTGTCCTTCAGAGGGACATTAAACAGCACCTCTCTCCTCTCACCCTCCAGTATGAGCAGCATGGTAGGTGCAGAGGGTTGCTTTGCATTAGAGATTTCTTTTGAGTGGGTCAGAGGAGACGACTTAACTGTACATAGTAGAAATGGAATTGTTTGCACCAGCTGCACCAGTTGGCTTGTGCTGATGCCCTGACTTCAGCAACCATTGCTTTCAACAGAGAAGGCACCACTGGAAATAACAGGAAGACTTGCTAAAGCACTACAGTAGGCAGAGAGTACCTCATGCATATGACCATTCTGTTGATCAAAGAGCAGCTGTGCCTCAACTTCTCTGCAAGTTTAGACTTGGTCTTTTGTTGGATTGCACTACCTTTGCAAGCAGTTATGCCATTAGACTGTTCTGGACATGCCTCCTCGCCCAGCAGGAGCTGAGCTGCGCTTCTACCAAGGACAGGAGGTTGCCATAAGATGGTGTTTTGTTCCAAACCGGCCATTTAGAGTCATAAAGATCTCAGAGATCTTGCATTGACCCATGGAAGTAAGTCAGCCAGCACCCTCAAAGCAGGATGTCAAATGCAGAGAGAAGCAGCAGAAAGCTATCTCTGCACAGTGATGGAGCCTGATGGTTTCTAGTGAGACAGCTGATATCATTTTATTAAGTCAGGCATGGGGTAAAACTTAGAGCAGGGATGGCCCAGCTTTATTGCCCAGCTCAAAGGATAATTAGCATCTTTTCTGGTGCAGACACATGGGATGTTACCTTGCACTCCTAAATGCATGCCAAAGCCATGCTGCATGTGACAGTGAGACACCTCTGGAAGGCCACATTCAGAACTGGGTGGGAAGCCAGCTTGCAGCTTACCTTCCTAATGCACTGTGGGACACCGGACATTATTCACGATGCCTAAGTATTTATCCTGCCTTAAAACCTGGGTAACAGAGCTTCTTTATAAAACTTGTTACCCCATCAAAAAATCCTACAACAGGTGAGGTTAGCAGGGATCAGCGGTGATCTGCTCCAACCCTCTGAAAAGAAGGTCAATCTCAAATTTACATGCTAGTGCTCTGGGCCTTCTCCAGTCAAATACTGGCTATCTCCAAGAACAGGAATTTCACAAGAACTACTGGCCAAGCATTTGGCAGGAATGTGGTTTATGTGGGTGACACCAGGCATTCTATTATCTCTCACCAAATGCAGCCTCGCTTTCTCTTGTTCTGTAGCGATTATCTGAGGATTTCCACCTTTCTGAACAGGACTAACGGGGATGCAAGTTCTCTGGGTTCTGAGATTAAAATGAACACATTGCACTAAAGCGAATGAAAGGTGTTTTTCCAGAAGTTTTCCTGAACTGGCTGTCATAATTTCATTCTTACATGGCTTTCCCTTCAAAATACAACTGAGCCCTGCTCCTTGTCCCTTCTTGCCAGTAGGCCAGCCAAAAGCTGTGGATGGGGCAGGCCAGCTGGACTCACTGGGCTGTTTCAGAGGCCCTCCAGTGCTGAAAGCCATGACCAAGACATTGCCAGAGAAGGAAATGCATGCATGGCAAACAAATTCCAAACGCACTACCATAGTGTGGAAGAAGGGGAATCTCTCCCTTATATACCTAATCAGCTTGGAAACATGCAACAGTCCAGTAGGCACTGGACTCAGGAGCTTCCTAGCTTCTGCAGTCAGCTGGTGAGAGGAGTGAATTTCCTTCCATCATCTATGCTCCCAGTCAAGGCAGTGTTCAGAGCAGGGCCTTTTGCATTATCACGAACACCAAGAGGCACATATGTACTCCTCAGCATGCTCATGCTAATCTTTGAAAATGGACGAGGCCACTGTGCTTCTGGCCAGGATCTGAACTGCTTCTGACTCAGAATTAGCTTAGAGCAGTTTACCTTCCCTCAGTCAACACTGTGATACCAATGAAACAGATTAGGAAAAAACCTCTTCCAGCAGACATGCTAAACTGATGAAAAGCCAAAACAGAATACAACAGCTGTGGCTTGTCTGTACCCAGGCACACACCAGGTGCTGCCTATGGGGCCCTGATCTCTATGGGGAACTGAATGAGACCATAACAAGCTGATTCAAATGTGTTTTGAGGGCACTCAGCCCTACACTGAATAATCTTGATCCAAAGTGTGTTTTCACTGCCTCTAAGTCGAAAATCTGAGTTCTTCCCTCTCTCTGCTCCAACTTCACATGCCAAGAAGTCGTGGCTTCCCCGGCACAAGCACAGGCTGGGGGAACAGGGCTCTGTCAAGTGTGTTGGGAAGGAAACGGGCCCCAAAGTAATATGCCAGCATATTACTGAGTGTAATGTAGTACACTCCGGTATGTTTCATTTCATGCAGTTTGTGCCAAGAGAGACATATTTCAAATCTCTCTTTATTAGTGGCCACAAGAGTGAGGGTTGATTTCAGACTGCTGGGCAATGATTTACATGAGGAGATACTCAACAAGTCTTTCCTACAAAATCAATTACAGGAAAAAGCTGCTCTCTTGGCCCAATTAATTTTGTCTCTGGAAACCAGATCTGAGTAAGTTCACGTAGCTAGGACTGGTAAAGAAGGTAGGGTGACAAAGTTACAGTGTAACATCTGCAAACTTCACCATGATGGCTGTGACCTCTAGGAAATCTGTCAGTGGATTTTTTCCTATTAGCCAAGGCCAAAAGGCTGTGTGCCCACTGAGGAATGATCTCTGGGAGGAAGAGAGAAGAATCCTTCTTGAGAAACTCCCTTCCAAATAAAAACAAGCAGAAATGCTACCAAGAGTTCTCAACCACTGTTTCATAACTGCAGTCACTTTCCAACATGGAGTACCTTAGGACCACCTTAAGGAACAGAACATGGCCTCTGGGGAAAGGTGTTTTCCTTCTTCCCAAAGACTCTGAGAGTACTAACATCAACTATCCTCCTGCTTTATCTCCTGAATTTTCTGGCCAGAGGCACACTCTTCCAATCTGACTGAAGACCTTCTTTACCCATGCAGTGCATTTCATTGGTGGGGACCTCAGAGCAGGGTCAACAGACTGGAAAGCTGAACATGTCTCCCAAGGTGAAATCAGCCAGCACTCAGCAGAAATGTATAAATTCATTGGCAGCAGGAGCAGAGTGCTGCCAAGACAGCAGCTGATGAAACCAATGTTCTCCCACGCTGGAATTTAATCCTGGCATCCTAGTATTTCTTATGAACTGCTCTTGAGTGCTCTCAGTGCCTGTCTGCCTTACTAAAATTTTTAAGCAGGCATTTCTGGCACTGCTGTCATCAAGCTTCAACGTTAGTTTAACACCAACACAGTGAACACCACTCTCTCAAGCAAACTGTTGGCATTAACTTCCACAGCACCCACACACAAGCCAGCCACACCCAGACTGTACTGTAGAAAGTTACCATTTAAGAGTGCAATGTACCGCCAAAAAACAAGAAGTAGCAGCAAAAAATCTTGCAGCAAGCATGAGATTAATTTCACCCTAAGGCCTGGCACAGTGCAGAAGGCAGGAGAGCTGACAAATTACACAGCAGCAGCTAAAGATGGGGCACAGAGAAAGGTGTGTCCTCCCTGGCACCAGTGGGAAGAAACAGGGAGAGGAAGACAGGGCACACTCCCAAGGAAGAAAATCAGGTTGAAAATGCAGAATAGGAGAAAGACAAGCTCTTGGAACCTTTGCACACAAGTTAGTGTGAGAACAGCTTCCACACTTTGTTATACTCACATTAGCATTTCTGCTCCTTCCAGCAGGTACTGGAGCAGAACTAGCCCTCGCTAAGTGGAGTGGCACTACCTGGGGAACAGGAATGGAGCAACCTGCCAATCAGACAAGGTCATCAGATAAAATTCAGCCTGAACAGAAAAGACGGACATTATCTCAGACATTACCTCACTGCTGCCACCTCTCCCTCCTCCTTGCAGGTAAATGACCTACCATGTGCAGCTGCCTACCTCATGGAACACTGGACAGAGTACTGGTTTTGTCATCACCATCCCAACCACAGCAGGATTTGGAAACTGTCCCTTTGAAGGCTCCCATGCCTACTCTCAAACAAGTGCTGGCTTTCCTGACTGAATAAATTCAGCGCTTACCGAGACTAGATCCAATCCTGCCCTTTGACGCTGTAATCTTCCCTCTGTCGCTTGAAACCTGCTTCAAAAATGGGGAGTCCTGAGAAAGACATCCCCTCGTTCTAATGGACTAAGATGCAGAAGAAGCGCCATTCTTGATACGGATCTACTGTGACCATATCAATGGCCAAACCCCCACGGTCTGCCACGGCCTGATCTCGAAGTCTGCTCCAGGGAGCTCCTGCTCCATGGGATCCGCCCCTACCTGCCCAGCCGGTGTACGCGGTGCAGTCGTGCGCGTCGGCGGACTTGAGGCCCCTCTCCATCTGCTGCAGCAGCTCCCTGATTTTGTTATTCAGCCGCTGTGTGAATTCGGGGGTCAGCTGTGGAGAGAAAACCCACCAGACGTGAATGCAACGCCAGCCGGCAGGTGGGCAGCGGTACACAGGGCACACCCGGCGGGCACACAGCCGAGGAACAGCGAGTTCGTAACGAGACAGGTCCCTGTTCTACACGCCCGGGGCAGCTCCCCGCAGCCACCTCACCCCAACCCCGCTCACCCGCCCGGCCGCGTCGAAGTAGCCGGTGGCCAAGGACTTGTCATAGTCCGCGTAAGGGTTGGGGAGCGCCCGCTGCGCCATCGTGGTCCCGCTCCGCTCCGCTCGGCCGCGGCCCGCCCCGGCTCCGCCCCGGAAGGCGCCGCT
>VZTX01000323.1:0-20830 GCA_013400915.1 Pardalotus punctatus
TTTGCCTCAGCCTTCACTGGCAAACTCTTCCCACTCTACTTGAATGGATGGGGCTCCATCCAGGAACTGGGGGAGCAAAGACCCTTCCATTGTAAGAGAAGATCAGGTTCAAGACTACTGAAGAACCTGGACATACATGACAGGACCTGACATGCATCCCAGAGTCCTGAGGAGATCAACTGATGTAGCTCCCAAGGTGCTCTCCATCATATTTGAAAAGCCATGGCAGTCAGGAGAAGTCCCAGGTGACTGGAAAAGAGGAAACATTGTACCCATCTTAAAAGAGACAAGAAAGGATGGCCCCTGGGAATTATCTGTCAGCCTCCCCTCTGGGTTTGGGAAGATCATGGAACAGATTCTCCTAGAAACTGTGCTAAGGCACTTGGAGAATAGGGTGATGATTCAGGACAACCAGCACAGCTTCACCAAGGGTGAGCCCTGCCTGCCCAGCCCAGTGATCCTCTGTGACAGAGTGACCACCTCAGTGGACAAGGGAAGGGCTACAGATGTAATTTGTCTGCACTGTAAAGCTTTTGTCATGGTCCCCCACAACATCCTTCTGTTTAAATTGGAGAGACTGGGGTTTGATGGGTAGACAAGGAATTAGCTGGATGGTCATATCCAGGGGTTAATGGTGAATGGCTCAGAGTCCTGATGGACATCTGTGACAAGTGGTGCCACTTGGGGTTCTGTACTGGGACCAGTGTGATTTAACACCTTCATTAATGACACAGATGAAGGATTAAGTATAAATTTGCTGGTGGCATCAAGCTGAGTGGTGCAGTTGACATTCCTGATCTATGGGATGGCATCCAGAGGGACCTGGACAAGCTCGAGGAGTGGCCCATGGGAACATCATGAGGTACAAAAGGCCAAATGCTGGTGCTGTACCTGGGTCAGGACAAGCCCCGGTACCAGCACAGGCTGGGCATGAACAGACCGAGAGCAGCCCTGCCCAGAAGGACTTGGGGGTGCTGTGGGTGAGAGGCTGGACATGCCCTGGCCATGGCACTCCCAGCCCAGAGAGCCAAACATGTCCTGGGCTGCATCCAGAGCCCCGTGGGCAGCAGGGGAGGGAGGGGATTCTGCCCCCCCTGCTCTGCTCTGGTGAGACCCACCTGGAGCGCTGCATCCAGTGCTGGGGTCCCTGCATGGGAGGGACAGGGACCTGCTGGAGTCCAGGGAAGGACCACAGAGGTGCTCTGAGGGCTGTAGCAGCATTCCTATGAGGAAAGGCTAAAAGAGTTTGGGTTATTCAGCCTTAAGAGGAGAAGGCTACAGGGACACCCTATTGTGGCCTTTCAATATTTAAAAGGGACCTACAAGAAAGATGAGGACAGATTTTAGCAGGGTCTGCTGCAATAGAATGAAGGGTAATGACTTTAAACTTAAAGAGAATGGATTGAGACTAGATGTAAGGAAGAGTTTTTTTACAGAGTGTGCTGAGACACTGGAATAGGTTGGCTGAAGAAGCAAGGGATACACCATCCCTGGAAACATACAGGGTCAGGTTGGAGAGGGCTATGAGCAACCTGATCTTGTTGAAGATGTCCCGGCTCATTAGGTCATATATTAGCTGGGCGGGACCTACAGAAAACCCCTCACCACTGTCCCCCAAGTCATTAGCGGGACATAAACACACCCAGCCTTTGCAAGATTTTCAGATCAAACCCAAAGAAATCTATATTTGTGACCACCTTTTATTTGCTACAGGTGAAGTATTTTAATAATACTTTTCTGGGATTTTTTTTTAAAAAAGGTATGTGTTAACATGTTTGTTCCAAGTGATGGGAGTGATTGGAGGGTTCCTCATGAGATCTAAACTTTCATCTAGTCACAAGATCACAGAATCATAGAATAGTTTAGGCTGGAAGGGATCTTTGAAGATCATCTAGATCCAACCACCCCAACATGAGCAGGGACACATTTCACCAGATCAGACTGCTCAAATGCTGATCCAGTCTGGCCTTGAACACTTCCAGGGTATCCATTAAGGTCCTTTCCAATGCAAACCATTCCATGATTCTGTGATTCTGTTTTCTATTTACTCTCAGTCAAATAATGATTTTGAGTAATCTCTGATATATTTCTTTTTTTAAGATGAGAAGTCCTACTTTGCTCATATTCTTTTCATGTGAAAACCATATCTCTCTGTCATTAATTTCTTTATACCTTTTCAGTTTCCAGCATTTTCAGTTTGGCTGTGAGCTAGGAGCTGTGATAAGAATTCAGGATTCATTAGCAAGATGGATTTATAAAGAGGCTTAACCATCTATTTTTCTTCATTCCTTTCATTACAATTCATAGGGTTGTTTTATGTTCTGATTCCCACTTTCAGATAACTATTCGCATTGACTAAGGTTTTAATACTTATTCCAAAAACTCAATTAACCCCATATTTGTCCATCTACTTAATGACTTTTTATTCTGTTAACCCTTTCCTGTCTTGTTTTTGTCCTTTCACACGCAAACATTGTGTGTTTTTGCAGTTCTTTTGCAACCAGTTTTACTCTTGACTGTTAAAAATCACAGTGCTTATACTTTTTCCCATATCCATAATTATGTGTATGCTGTGCAGAATTAAAAAAAGGCAGTTACATTCAATAATAAAAAGGGTGAATGAGTGAATGGGTGATGAAGGTTGGAGAATACTGCTGAGAGTACAGTGTCAGTATTAGAAAACAGTAGAGGAGGCTGATATGGTCCTGCAGTTTGTCCTTTGGCAAACGTGCCACAGGTTTCAGAGAATCTGCGTGTGTTGCGACCCCAGAAAACTCAGCAGGACCAAAAACAAAAAACTGGTCAGAAAACTGGAAGGAAAAATATCGTGACACAGCATTCCGATGTGTTTATGAAGAGACCACACTCCCAGCCCCCCTTACCATGGGTAAGGCTCATTCCTCTGCCAAGAAAGCACGCAGTGGAAATTTCCACTGCAAGTTACAGCACATTTCCACCCTTTAACCCTACACACACTGAAGTTTTGCAATTCTTTATGGTAGTTGAAATGTATAACCTTTACTTTACTAAAGATAACCAATCTAATTTTTTTCTAACCTAACCTAATCTAATCTTGTTTAATTAAAAAAAAAAAAAAAAAGGATTTTTACACTTTAGTGAGAAATATGAGGATGTAATAATTTGAATGCTGAGCAGACATGTCACCAAAATAATAAACATTTGTTTTAAGTTGAAATAATTTCATATAGGTCAGCATATTTGTAGATTAAATTGGTAGTTATATGTATGGTGAATATCAGTATTTTTTGTTTTAATAGTTTATAGTTGTTAATATTTAATAAATTCTTTGTTGTATTCACAGCAAATTGTTTTCACCTTGAACATGCTGATTAGCAGGATGGTTTGTGATAAGAAGACATCTCCTTTGCTGTTTGATGGACAGAGGTTTTTAACCTGTATAATTCAGTATTGCCACCCAAAATTCATGCTCATAAGCCTAAATTTGCATCTGTGAACCATTCAATAAGATCGTGTACTTATCCTAAAAGGATTATTATTTAAATCAGATAGAATTAAAAGAATGTAGCAGACGGGCAGAGAAGCTGCAAGAAGAAGTAACCAGTAAAAGGGCAGGAAGCATTTCCAGGAAAACGGTTTTTAAGGCAAAATTTTGAGAAAGAAAAGAACAAAAGAGCTAGAAAGGAGAATGGTAAGAAACACAACAGTGTCTTGTGGTTGATAAGCATGCAGAAATAAATTATATATGGCTTAGGTGTATGAGACAAGGCAGAAGGAAAGACGGCTTGTTTTCAAGATACAACGGAGACATGATAAAACTTCCCCAGGTTCCTTCACCTTTGTTGGTGTTTTTTCCCCAATATTCTGCTGTGAAAATTCCTGGACAAGCTACACACACCTCCTACACCATCCTGGAAGGTTTCTGTGTGGTGGTTTTGACTGCTACTTCTGCGACTGTGATTTTTTTGCTGCTGTCCTCCACTGTGCTGCATAAACACAAATCAGTGAGGAAGGAAGGAGAAATCAGCAAGGATGGTCATGCAGGGCCTTAACATTCCCAAAAAAGGGTCCTTTTTCCTGGGAGCATTTGATAGCAGGATCAGTTTTCTCAGAAATCACCAGTTTGCCTTCATTTTATCTGAACACTTGTGATAATATTGTGTCTCTGCCCAGTGTTATGCATTCAGTGCTCTATAGTTGAAAACATCTGCTTTCTCTGGAAGTATAATCTCATTTTTGGTTGACCTTTGTAAGCCTTCTACACTTCAGTTTTTCCATTTTTGTGCAGACCGGGGTATTTGTATTTCTCCTTCCTTTTATCGTGTATTTAAGCTGTTCATTGCTACTTCTACTTGTTTGACATCCCTTTCTCCTAACTTTCACAGTTGTATGTCTTGATATCAACCCTCATTAACTACTGCAACATCATTTGCTTGAACAGATCCCTTAAAGATGCTGACACTAAAAGCCACGTTCCTGTCCCTCAATTTGACCATGGTCTTCCCATATTGGCAAACTTTCCACCTGCCATTTTATCAGATTAAACCTTCTTGCCCACAATTTCTTACAATTATTCTTTCTTTTTTCTCTTTTTTTTTTTTTTTTTTCCTAGAATGAAGGGGTTTTCTTATTTTCCCATGTCAGGAACACCTTTCAGGCACAAGGAATTGACTGACCCATGTATTGAAATCTCAAATATTGCCCCCATTCTGTACTAGTGACCGATCTTTATTGTTGCTTTATTGTTTACAGTTCTCCAAACTGTGTCATCTACAGGTTTTAGCAAGGAAAATTTTACCTTTTTTCCAGGTGACTGGTTGGGATAAAAATACAGGGTCAGTGGTCATACACAAGGGTGAGAAAGGAACTCCAATCTTGGCATCTTAGTAAAAAAAAAGTCACTAGTGTTGTCAAGCTTTATTTTCATTATGTTTATATTGACAGATATATTTTTAGTGCCATCTAAAAGTTCTGTATTCATTAATTCATATCAGTGATTGATTTTGTAAGAATCAGTTTCAAATGTATAAATATGCAATTATCTGGACGGCCCACCTTTTAAATGAATGTTAAGCATAACTTTTCTCTCCAGTTTTCTGGAACTTTTCCAGT
This sequence comes from Pardalotus punctatus, assembly GCA_013400915.1. Taxonomy (NCBI): domain Eukaryota; kingdom Metazoa; phylum Chordata; class Aves; order Passeriformes; family Pardalotidae; genus Pardalotus; species Pardalotus punctatus. The sequence goes on from VZTX01000323.1 coordinate 5,092, forward strand.
GTTCCAACAGTTACTGAAAATCTACAGTTATAGCTCAGATAACTCTGAACTCTCTAGCTTGTTAAAACATTAAATGCAAATTACATTGACCTGCTGACTTGTCCTCTACTTCATTTGTATTATATCCTTTCTTAGTTTTTGCATGGAAATTGTATAATTATGCCCCTCTAATACATAAATAAATAAATAATCTGTTTCGTTTTCTTCTGCAGATACAGTCCAGAAATAATAACAGATGTTGCCTTTTATTAACATTTTACCATATCTGTGTAGCTGCAGTCTATATCTAATATTAAGAACCTATTCATTTTTCCTATTATATGAAAAATCTCATTATTGTCCTTATCCCTACAGACCATAGATTTCTCCTTTGAGCTGTTGATTTCTTTATCTGTTTTCTAGCTTCCAGATTTTATTTTATTTTTTTTTGCTGGCAATCTCCTTCTTCTTCCATTTGAGTGTATATTTTTGTATATAGAGACAGACATACGTACAGATCATTGCTGCTGCCACTATTAGCAGAAAAGGTTTTTGCTTTCCAAATTTTTTGTGATATTCTTAAAAGGCTTTCTACTACCATTCACATTTTCCTCCCAGGCAGCCAATTCACTGATTTTTGGCAATATAAAGGTAGCCTTTTAAAAAGCTGATAGATACGCATATTTGTAACTTCATTTTTTTTCTGTTTGGCTATGAAATCTGCTCAAATTAGAGCTCCTTGACACCCAAGTAGCGCTACTTTTTCTTTAAATGTCCACGTCTTCTTTATCTGTGCAGTGCCTTTAAAGTCACAAATGTTTAATTGATAATTATTGTTACCGCTATTTCATTAGTGATACTTACAAATTAAAAAGTTGGGAAAATAAGCATAAATGCATTCTGTTTACACTATGAGTGCGTATGGTCCATTACCTGCATTTAGATTTTATGCCATTATTTATTTTTTTCTCAGACTCAGGGACTTGTGATAATAAAACTTTCTAGCCTACACACGATGACGTGGTTCTTACAGGGTTGTCTCATGCTCACTAGGATGAGAGGTACCCAGCCCCACACAGCTGCTGTGTTTATCCTTTAGGACTCTGGTTTGTGAGCACTCAAGAACTCTATTTCTAACTTCCCAGTGACTTGTGAAAAAGCAATGCCATTTTTGATGTAGAGTGAGACTTTCCTTTCACATATTGCCCACTCAAGTCTTCCCAAGTAGTTGAGACTGAGTGTGAAGTGGAAAGTTACAGGTATGCCTGAGAGTAAACCTTCCAAATTACTGGCTGAGGTCAGGCAAACTGTGAGCAGTATCCTAACAGTTCTTTCAAATAAGAGCAAACAAAGCTTCAGACCTTGTAAAATATTTAAAGCTGTGTGAAACTCAGCAGTTTTTGCTGGCAAGGGTTCTAGCTTTGGTCTGGCTGCAGTTTGCATAACGTTTGCATACACTGAGAATTCAAACAAAAATATAAGAGGAAACTCACCTAAAAGTATAATTTTGATACTTTTGATCATTTTGATAAAAATCTCAAAGCAAATAATCCTGATGACTTTCACTAAAAATCTGATTATGGTATAAAAATTATTCATCCAGGTTTATCTAAAGGCTTAGAGTTGCATTTCCCCTGTCGCAGATGTAAGGCCAAAATTCAAGCTGTATGGAAAACAGATGAACCTTATTGAATTGTATTAATATAGAAAAATTCACAGCTCTGAAAAGATTGTTGTTATTTCCTCTGAAAACAGGGATTCCCTGATCATCCTCACAGTACTATTGTGGAGATTCTTCAGTCTCATATCAGCTCTTAGTTTGATGTCTAGGAAACAAAATCATAGCATTGAATTATTCTAGAAATGCCTTCATCTGACTTTGCAAAGTGATAGAGAAAGCAATACTAGCTTCCTCTAGCTCAGGACAACAGCTTTAAACTGGTGAAAAGATTAAGTTGAACTGTGTCTTCTGATTTCAGTCCAAGGAGTTTCATTTATTACAGTGAATGTGGAGCATATAAGAGCACTAAATTCAGTAATCTCTGAAACAAAGTTAATGTAAGTTTTTTGTCAGTTCTTATAGCATATAGGGCTCTTTGTCATGTACTTTCTGGCATTCTCAAACACAAAATTACATCTCACAGAAATGGAACAAAGTGGAAGTGGAGGCACATACTGTACACAGCTTCTTTCTACACATACTAAACCACATTTTACTGAGCCAGGCTGCTTTGGGTTCAGTAAATCAGAGCCTTAAAAGAGCTGTGTGTTTCAGAATATAATCACTATGACCTTCACAGTAACAGGCGTAGCAGCAATTTAGAATACCAGCCCTGCCTGCTCCAGCCGGTGTCAGAGACAAAATTTATTTAAGTGGGAGCATAGTCATAGAATCATAGAATGGCCTGGGCTGGAAAGTACTCAAAGATCATCTTGTTCTAAAACCCTGCCATGGGCAGGGACACCTTCCACTAGGTCAGGTTGCTCAAAGCTCTATCCAGCCTGGCCTTGAACACTTCCAGGGATGGGGCAAGAACTCAAGAACTCAAGGACTACTTCCTAATATCTAGGTTAACTTGTCCTATTTCAGTTTAGGGCCATCCCCTCTTGTCCTATCACCGCCTGCCCTCGTAAAAAGTCCCTCTGCAGCTTTCCTTTAGGCCCTCTCTGAGTACTGAGAAGCAGCTCAGGTCTCCTCATAGCCTTCTCTTTTCCAGCTGAATCACCCCAACTCTCTCAGCTTGCCCTTATAGGAGAGGTGCTCCACCCCCCGATCATCTTTGTGGCCTCCTCTGGATTTGTTCCAAAAGGTCCACGTCCCCCATATGTTGGAGGTCTCAGATCTGGGCACAGTACTCCAGGTGGGGTCTCATCGGAGTGGAGAAGAAGAGGATAATAATGTATCTTCAGAAAATAAATGGTGGCATCATTCAGCACAACTTTCCAATGCTCAGAGGTTTTATAATATGTTCCTTTCCATGCAGTTGAAACAGTTAAACATCAGATGAAAAATCTACTGCTTGCATGTCTGAATGTTGTCTTCTGTCCTGTAAACCAGGAGAAGGCAACTTCTCAAGGAACTTCAGCTGCAGTTATGAAGTGGTTGTGGTGTCTTTCAGGTGGAAGGTCCCTGTGTGATGGGGGATGGATCCCAATCTCTGTTGGATTTTGCAAATAAATTATTGCTAAAGCTGACTAGAAAAGCTCCAACATGGCAATTATTGTAGCAAAATGTCTCTTTCTGCATAGCAGATAAATCGTCCATTATTAAAAATGTTTTCCCATAAATTAAGGAAATGTCTGTAACTTAAGAGATTGAAACAGTTTTCCATTTATAAACCACTACATCTTCACCTTCCTGAAGGAAAACTGAATGGGAAATCCAGAGTGTTTTTCATACAAAATCATGGTACTCCTTAATATTAAGTAAAATACACTTGACATAATTTTTGTCCCTTCTGGAACCTATTAATATTATAAAAAAGCAGTTTCTGTCATTGAGCAGTTAAAAATCCAGTCAGTTCCTCACTTTAATCATGGTTTTTCTATCCAGTTTACATTCTCTAAATAATCTGGACTTCATCTGTAAATTTTAAAAGATACATGTGGAAGCTAGAATAACGCCTGATTAGCAGAATCAGGATTGTAAAAAGGAAGAGCTTTGTTTAAAATGAGAGGTTTACAGTTTTCTAGCAGCTTTTAAGTTGGTTTTTAAGTGTTTTAAGATTTTAAAGGACAAGATTATTGTCAGATGAACAAGGGAAACCAGATGGATTAAAGTATCATAATTAGGCTCTTAAGAATCTTGCAATAATTACACAAGGAGTCTAATTTTTGTAAGGCTTGAAATAGGGTATAAAGGAAACAATTTATATATGTTCTCAAACCTGATAATTTTGAAGTATTTTGTTGAAAAGATTGTAATTAATGATGTGGCAGAAGCCTGGAAGATAAAGAGGAGTAATGTGTATATCTCACTGATAGCCGGATGGCTGTGGAGCCAACCAAGGATTGTTGGTAAGGACATGTTGTGACAAAGAACAGGATGTGGCTGGAGAAGAGGACATGCACTGCAAGGGCAGCACTTTTTGGGAAAAACGTCCTTGTCCTGGCTCCTGGAGATAAGCACAACACAGCACAGCACAGCAGGAATGAGGTTGAGGTGTGGGCATGGGCTGAAAGAAGGGATCAAGACCACCCAAGACCCCAAAGTCTCCAACCCATTTCCAGAAATGTCTGAAAGAATGAACTGCACATGAGACCTGATTTGATAGAAAGAGAGAAACTCATCTCCAAGGTGAGGAAAACTTATCTTTAAAAAGGCACCCTCACCAATCCAGGGTGCATGGGCACCCCAGGACACTGAACATTCCATAAGCTGGATCACCTGTGGAGCCAGGACTGGTGATCTCTCTCTTTCTTTTCTTCTCTCTCCCACTCTTTAATCTGTCTCTTTTCCCTTTTACCCTGCCCTTTTGTTCAAAACTCACCTCTTTGTGCTTAGATGAGGAGATCAGGGACTGACTTACACCAATTCCATTGCCCAGTGTGTAATTTACTATCAAAACTTTGCAAGTTTTACAGAACTTCTGACTTATGTCATTCCTTTCTATCACCAGCATCTACAAGTCTTGGATGCTGCCCTTCCCCTTAGGGGTGGGATGCCACAGATGGATGTCACTGTATTTAAATGGACAGATTTAAATTGTATGCAATTCATGGCATCATATTGGTATGTTTACGCTGATAGACATAGTCTTAGACAAAAACTGCAAAAGTGGCAGAAGCAGAAGAATAATATATAAATAGATATTACGATCAATAAAGTAAAAATTCCTTTTGCACATGAATTTCAAAAGGCCCACCTTCTCAGCATGTCTATTAAACTAGATACAAGTAAAATTATTCTTGTGAATACTGGTCACATGTTACCTCCTTTTCTCCTTTCTGAGCTTTAAAGGTCAAAGGCACCAAAGAATTGGTTCTTATACAAACTGTGTTGAGGTTCCTCTGTTTTTCATAATTACTGTTGAAAGGATCTCCCTTCCCATCTCGTTAAATGTGCAACTGATCTTCACCAGGTTCTTCATGCTTCTGGTATTATTTCCCTGTGAGTGTGTGCTCAGTTGTACCCTCTCACTCCATCCTTTGGTGGTTCAGGGCTTCTAGGACCCACAATTGCATCTTGAAGTTTTTTGTTGCCCCTATTGTAGCTTTCTTGCCTGCTCCTTAGTGACTGAGGGTTTCCTGTACATTTCTCCTTCCCACACTTTCAGTCTACTGAAACTACTCCCCATGCAGAGTGTTCAAGCCCCTTTCCTTCACTTTTCCTGGTGTCAGTATATTGTTTGTTTTCCATCCCACTTTAGGTGATTTAAGCTGGGTTTTAGACTCAAAGCTGACCTTCTGTTCATTTGTGCATGCAGATAAGTACAGCTGTTACCTCTCCCAGCAGCTCAGCTGCGTATTCCTCACACAGGTCTAGGAAAGGAGACACCAACTTTAAGCAGAAAACAAACAGTTTAAATGTTCTTTCAGTCAGAGTGGGACCTTCAGTGAAATCTGTAAGAACAACTGGGTATAGAATTGTTTTAAATTGTAGTTGGAGCCAGTAGTGTGTTTTTAAATTTGGGGAAAGAACAAACAGTACAAAAAGAAAAGCAAATGTACATATTTCTGACAGCAGGCATAGCTGAAGTTGAAAGTTCTGACAGTGTATAGGAAATGGAGAAACCTGTTTAGGTATTGAAGATAATAAGTTTATCATTATTTTTAAAGGAAACAGCTCACTAACAATCGAAGTCTGGGCAGTTAAGTTTCTTCATATGGGCTCAAACTTAGTACAAAAGTGCTTTTGATAACAGATTTTCCTTTGTGGTATCTTGTACTTTTAACCTTGTGAAATTACACATAATATTACTTTAAACAGAGTCAAGAAAACTAAACCAGGATGCTAAAAACACGCATGAAACATAGCAAAGAGATAAAATGAGCCTCTTAAAATTGTTATAGACCCTACAGTTAATATATTTGAAGTCTGTAGAAGCATTACATGTGTGCAATTAGCTACATTCTGTATATAAGGGACAGGAACCAGGAGTCATCTTGTCCCAGAAATATCATCTAGTCTGGAAGAAAGCCCTCATGACTGGAATCCAGGAGCCTGACACTCTGAGGCAGGTTTTGACCCATTACTTGTGATCTTTAGGAAGGGTACTGCCAAACTGGACTGAACCACGTGCAGTGCACTCCTGCACAGCAAACACTGACTTCAAGAGCAAGTACTTCACACTGGAAGCCAGAATATTCATGTGATTGTAAAAAAAAATTATTTAAAGTGGATATAATTAAAGAGCTGGCTGGAAATATTCAAGCTAAATAAATCCAACTTTTGAATTTTAAGTATCAAGCACAACAGGCTGTAGAAGATCAAAATAATCAACTTGACCACACTGTAACTTTAGATTTTTAGCAAGTACGTTTTTCAAAATTTTCTATTAATATTTCTATGTTATTGTGATGATGTAAATTTTCCTCAATTTTAAATTCTTCCCTGTTTAGTCTATGTAATACTGTGTTCTTGCTTCTTTGTACTTTCATACCACTTCCTGAAAAAACTTGGGTGAATTGAAGCAATGGAATAAAAAGCCCTTAAAAAGTTTTGAAATAAAATCATAATTTCTGTTCAAATTCTTCGCAAATTTTGAAGAATAAAAATGAAAAAAATGCGCTTAACAATTACACATAAAAAAGATGTAGAAAATAAGTGTGCACGTGTATTATGACTTAAGAACTTTCTAGAATTGTGAATTTCACTAGCTATCATAATAAACAAGAAGCTCAGTTTTTAGATGGATAAATGGATGTGACTTCACTAATTTGCAGAATTCTCCTAGCAATACACAGAATATGTCAGGTAGGAAAACCAGAAAATAAAGCTGGCTCAAAAAGCCTGCCCACTATTACTGTTCATCTTGCTTATGGTAGCAGAATAAAAGAAGTACTCCATAGGAACTTTGATTGAAAATTCTCAACTAATGTTGGGCATTTGACAGAAAGAAATTAGATTTCTATCCAGACACTCAGGAGGATCTCATGGTTTGTCTTTTTATAAAGCTTTTTCATTAGTTAAAATTATTAGCCTCTTTTCCTTCCATCATTAGTCTTTAAATTGCTGTTAACAATAACCCTGTTACAACTTAGTCACAAGTGTCAGCAGAAAATTAGGTGACTCCTCAACACCTTTACGGATGAACTTTGGAGCTGAAATTGATGAGGAAAGCTGAAACAATAATGTCAGTTACTTTATATCATACTATAATTTGGCTTTACAGATCAGCTATTCCGGGGCTGTAATTCAGCAAGGAACTTAAGCATATGCTTATTCTTGTTGAAATAAATGGGATCTAAGCATGAGCTTATGCTATGTATATAGATATGCATGCATTGAAAAGCTTTGTCACAGAGGGGTGATTTGTTAAACTAGAACTAAATCAGCATTTTTTTCTCATGTTTCCCAAGTTTTCCCAAGCTTAAATTACACTTTTTTCTGACTTAAGTTTTACAAATTATTTTTAGGATGGGCAGTCTACTAGAAATGAGTTAGAATCTGGTATCTCTACTTGCACTGCATAATACCTTTCCTGTGTTATTTATTTTACGTACTTAGGATGAAATAAAAGTCAGGCTAGACTAGAAACACTTTTGTATGACTCAAGACTGCTGTATGTTTGTCTAAATTAATTGTATGATTTTCTTTCAAGAAAACCCCTGCATAGCCTATGAAAAATATGTAGAATAAACCTGTTGCATAAAGAGTAAGAACATATATTTTCCATTAGAAAAAAAAATTAGAATGCTAGTAATATGACAAGTAATCTTCAGTAATTTACTAATGTAGACTGCTCCCAACTTTCATTTTTGTGATCTGCATTCAGAAGGCATTTTGTGTAAACTTATATATTTGAGGGTGAGAAGGGGCATAAGTCTCAAATATTTACACTACAAGATGCCCTTTGTTTAGTATTATTTGTGTAAGAAAGGTTTCTGATACTGTAAACTCTAAACCTGAATTTTTAAAAAGAGAATACAGTCTCAGTAAATGAGAAAAATCTTTTCATTCCACAATGAGATTATAACTCTAATTAGCAGTATTAGAACTGACATTTGTAACATATCAAACTACGTTTTTGCATTAGCGTCTATAAATAAAATATTTTCATTAACTTTACATTTGCCTGGATGGCAGATGTGCTGATTATTCTGCACTTGTCCGGAAAACACTTCAGAAACTTGATATGGAGCCAAAATATGCACAGAGACAAGTAAATTGCCAATTGTAACATTTTTTTGCCAGCAGCTTCCTTAGTCAAGCAAATCAAGTACCATTCTATCAGCACTAAAATCAGACAGCTTGAGACTCTGCTACCATTTTAAAACTTTCCCTTAGCAAAGACACTGCAGTGGAAAATCCCCAGCTCAGAGGTGGGGATAGAGAAAATGTAATCATTTACTTGTCACTATGTGTGCCTGTAACCAGGACCAGCTTTCCAGGTATTCCAACCCCCAGTTACAGGGCTCAAGTGTGGAGGAGGATCAGAAACTCATTAAATAGATTAGAAATGAGACTGTTTTTCATAAAAGCACATAGCTACAGCCCAGCTACATTGCAACCCTCAACAAGCGCCGTTTGAGTTTCGTGCAAGCAGGGGAATGATGGTGTTATTGCACGGTCACCTTTCATTCCCCTCTCTGATGGAGCCTTTGGGCCCTCTAAAATAGCTGGGGCAGAAATAAAAAACTTCTTGACAAACATGGCAGGGTAAGGTCCGGGCATGGCCGATCTCTGAGGTGCATTACTGGGACAATGTAGCCTAAACACGGGAATGACCCACATGTCACACAGCCACTTGTCCCCTGTTTCCGAGTGTGTAGATTCCACCTGATGTCTGTTAGTCTCTATGTTCTACTAAAATAATGATAATAGCAAACAAAAGGGGATCCCAGAGAGAAATTATTTTGTATCATGGTCTCCACTACTTCCAGAGTTAAATCACAATATGTATTCTCTTGAGGGACATTTTGCCTCAGTTTATTTTTACAGCAGGGTTCATTTGACTCATAATGTGAGTGTTTCTCCTGCTTTAAATCAATTCAGACAGAAGCCCCAACTCTTCTTTCAGCTCAGGCTGGCTGTTTCCTCTGGGGTGAGCAGATCTATGGCTCAAACCAGCACTAACACAGCTTTTCTGAGGAACAGTTACTCATTCCCCTGAGCACTGCTAGGCCTTCATCAATAAGGACACAGGAGATCTTCCATGGCTCTCTAGGAGGGGTTGTGGTGGGTGATTTGGTTAGCTCTGGTGACAAAACTCAGGAGATTGTTTCTAGAAGAGTAATTCCTATACAACATGGTAGTACCAGCACAGAGAGAGTAACTCAAGGGTTCTGAAAACAGTCACAGCCAAACTCAGATCTGGCAACTCAAGTGATTGGAATTGTCAGTCTTCTGCTCTGCTGGGCCACCAGAAATCACTTTCTTAGTAGCAGGAATATTGTTTGTTGCTGAAGGAAACAATTTTGTTTGCTTCTTTTCTGCACGTCAATAGGCCACTGTATTAAAACCAACTATCCTGACTCAGTTCTGCATTCATACGAGATCTCTAGACTGCAGTTGCCATGTTCAAATACCAGCTGGTGGCTTCCTACAAGAATTGGGTTGCTAGGAGGGGTGTTAACCATGGCCAGCAAATCCCTCTGCAGTCGTCTGCAGCACACCTGAGGTAACCCCATCATTGCTTTTAGTTTGTCGTGGAGCACTGTACTGACATCAAGTCAGCTGTTTTATTAAACAGCTCAGCCACCATGGTATGATGAATGGGCCAAACTGAAGGTGGAGTTAAGCTTTGTCAGCTATCTTTGTTCATTGGTTTGGGAGCCAAGGTAGATGAGTTAACCTGAGAAGATGATCTCACTCTTTTAATCACCCTTAATAAGAGAGACCTAGTGATTGTGTCTGTGACTGACCTTTTCAAAATATGGCCCCTTTTAGCTGCACGAATTTGCAGACTTGATTGTAGTCCTGGAGATTATGTAAGAGCTAAAGAACCGCTGGATTTCCCTTGGTGGCATTTCAAGTTTTGCATGCACATGGGTACAGTTAGTTTAAAGCCTTTGGAAAATCAAAGCCATTAAGCTGGCACTGAGCAGGCACTTTCCTGATGAACCTGTCCCATGGCATGTTACACAGGTGCATCATGGAGAAAAAAGTAAGAAAAAAGAACTATCAGTAAGCCTGACTTGTTGTCAGACATTGCTGTTAGCCATTTGTAAGCAGTTTATCTTATGGCATTTCCTTCCCAGCTCACCTGCATCTTAGCCATCACAGCCTTTTGGATGGTTAGGACTGTTTAATTAGTTAATGGCATAGTGTAATCAGGTGAAGCTTTGCCTGAGAAGCTCACAAGAGAAGCTTCACACCTTTCTCTTCCTTTTCTTCTGTGACATATTATGCAGTAGGTACTATAATCTATCAGATAAGCCCGTCATTTTCTAGTAAGCAAAAGTTTCCCAAGTTTCTCAGGCACAACCCACAGAGTGGTCCTATATACTTTAAAAAAAAAAAAAGAAAAAGCAAGCCATACAGAAGTCATCTAAAAAAGAAGAGGAGCTTTAGAAATTTTTTCTCAGTTTAGCAGTACACAGTAGAATGGCATGCATTTGAGTGAGTTATTCACTAATGAAGACTGTTGGTATGAGAAGAATGTCTAAGGCAGGTTGAACAATAAAAGAACCGTTGCACATGAGAAGCATGAATATATAAATAATAAAATTGTTACAGAATTAGTAATGGTTTTTTTCAATTCCTTTTAACTTCTAGTCAGAATTGGGCACATTTCTATGGCTCTTGTGAGGTTTAAGCAAATATTTAAGTTTTGGTGCAGAAACTGGAAGGTGTCAGAGTAATTTTTATGGCCATTATACAGCATGGCTGGCTATATTATTGTAATCATGCTGTAAGCATTTTGATTCTGGGAAGCTAACAAAGACTTTGCACCCTTTCTTAAAATGGTAGTTTGTGAAATTATGTAACGGAGATACATCAGCAAAGACAGCACTTTAAGCCACATATTGCTATTTCACAAATATAGTCATGATGTACTTTGTGTTTGCATCATACATACCCTCTCAGTTTATTTCTCCTTTGCAGAAACTTCCATGGAAACATTATTTGTAACCGTCAATAGTGCCAGAACACTCTGTTTTTCACTTAATCCTGCCTCTTAGTCAGAAGACAGATGAACACTTCAGTGAATGAAGTGCTGAAGCTGATATAATTTTTCTAAAGAAACCAAATGACAAAAAAGTCCACAAAGAGCAGGACATTGAACAGTTTCAAGATGCTAGAATTTCCCATGGGAGCGCCAAACCCACACAATCTACCATGATGTCTTCAGCATGGCATGCAGGTAACACAACCATAATTATATTACAAAGGCACAAAATAGGTCAGGTCAGATAAAACTGGTAGAGTTAGTGAAACTTTAATAATTGATTTAGGAATAATGTAGGAATACATAATTACGTATCTCAAATTCCTGATTTGCAACTGCAAATTCATTAAGTTGCTGTAGTATAATGTGCCAGCTATTTGAGATCTATCTAGCCATCTATCTATCCAACTATCTATATACTGACTTCACCAACAATCTTGAATAAGGTAATGCTTGGCACTTTCTGACCTTCCATATGCAGGAAAATAGGCAATCCACTAAACCACTAACGTAAATTGCATATTGTTTCTTTGATCTGCTTAGCAATTCTCAGTCAGGTATTCCTGCACACCTTAAACAGAGACTGTCTGTAAGACAATCCCATGATCTGTTACAAACCAATATTTATTTGTAAGCTTTTTGTTAACAGATTATATTTTTGTATGTACTTGAACAAGAACAGCTGCCAAAGGACTTCTACTTTAGATGAGTTAGAACTGAGTGTAATTTATGTGGTGCCTTCGTATTTTCAATCACACAAATCTAGATTTTTCAATATTTGAGGCAGCAGAAATAATCCATTTTTTCCTAGTAATATATATTCTGTCACAATATAGACTTATCAAGAGTGTTATATTTCTTTGCTTCTCTGTCTTTGAGAATATGATTTATTAAAGGAAAACATGGTGTTACAGATACCCAGGACTTCACGCAGTGGAAGGTCACAAATCAACACATTAAACCAGTAGAAGCTAAAAAGAGATATGAGGCTGCAAAGTCCCAATTATTTGCAATATAACAGTAGTAAAAGAACATTATTAAAATGGATGTTTTTTGAGTTAAATACATAAGGAGATCATGTACCTGAAGTTATGCAATAATCTTATTGAGAAACAGTGGATCATCCTGAATTCAAACAAGACTTGCAAGAAGCAGAAGAAAGTAAATCTGGCATCAGTTTGTCTCTGTCACTCAAGCATTTATATTCGAAAAATGAGCAGTAGCCCAGAACAAAATAGGAAAACATTGGAGACCTCAGCCTTCTTTATGACTGACATTTTCTGGAGTATACAAAGACACGAGAACCACTGATACAATAAAGATATATACATACATAATTCACATTTATTAAACACTCCAGAACTGAAATCTGTTTAATCAAAAAAGTGAGATATTCTTGATAAATTCATGATTGAGAATGATAATTTATATTCACTCTTTTAGTTCAACTTGAGCAATACTGACAGGTAACATTGACTTCCTTTATAAATGAAGGATGAGAGAGAAAGAGAATGTATCCTAAGATGATTGGGTGATAGTGGCTACTAAAGATGCTAAATGGAGAGGTAACATTTATAACCCAAGTGTGTGAACTGACACAGGCAAGACTCAGGTACAACCAGAAAACCACAAATGAAATGCAAAGAGTAAATTTAATTTTATTACCTCACCAGCCAGGTATACCTGATGAAACACCTGGGCAGAGGGACACAGGAGAAGACAGAGGCACCACAGAGCTCAGCTCATATAGAGGATCAACCAAACTTCTGCTTTCACCTGTACTTCAGAGATTCATGCAGGTGTAATTTACTCGGCTTGGATCTTTCCCAGAGCAGAGAAGAAAGAAAGAAAGAAAGAAAGAGAGAGAGGCAGAAAGAGAGACTGCCAGTCCTAGATCCAGCATCAGCGTCAGCCCAGAAAATGGGAGGTTCCAGGGGGATTCACTCTGGCTTCAGGAGGTACTTTTCTATAGAAAGGTTTCCCCACGCTGGAGATGAGTTTCTATGCAAATCAGTTCTCATGTTCAGTTTGTTTTTTCAGACATTTCCGGAAATGGGTCAGAGGCTTTGGGGGTCTTGGATGGTCTTGATCCCCACCTAAAGTCCATGCCCACTGCTTGGCCTCATTCCTGCTGTGCAGTGCTGGGTTGTGCTTATCTCCAGGAGCCAGGACAAGTGCGTTTGTCCCCAAAAAATGCTGCCCTTGCTGTGTATGGCCCCTTCTCCAGCCACAACCTGTTCTTTCTCGCCACATGTTTACCAGCAATTCTGTTTTTACCAACAATCCTTGTCTGTTATCGCATTACCTTGGCTGGCTCCACAGACACCTGGCTGTTGGTGTTTGAAGCACACACATTATCCCTTTCTGGGATTTCACAGCAATAATGCACCATTCTGGGTACAGTAGGTTTGAAGCAGCACTTGGTTGAGGAGCAGAAGAAGTTAATTAACTTCAGGCAAGCAAACAGCATGAATCATTCAAAGTATGATTCTGGAGTGTCTGATTGTCATTGAAAATCAAATACTGGCAAGCCATCAACCAGCAATGGTTAAAGCTGTTCTACTGTATTGTAAAATGATTCGATATCTTTGGCTCATTGAAACTGATGTATTAGATCACTTCCAAGGACTGTCCCTGAGGTACAACAAGGCTCTTCCAATTGCTTTAGTCTCACCACACAACCCACACAGTGCCCTTAAAAGCCCTTGGGTGATATATTTCATCCAAAAACCATTGCACGATCTCATCAAGGGCCTTAAATAACGCTCTTGATCCCACTTCATATGTACATACAGAAGGTGATCTACCTTCTCACTAAGGTAAAGGATGTATAATATAAAGGATGCTGTCTCACTCCGTTCCTCTACCAGACTGATGCAGCAAAAAGCAGAAGTTCTGACATCTCTGAGAAACCAGACTTCATTCTGCCCCACCCCAACACTGTTTGTCATGACAGCCCTCATAAGGTAGGACACAACATCACAAGAGTAAATCTCTGTTATGTAAGACCACACAGTTTATTGATGAGACCCAAAAAGCCTTACTGCTAAAAGCACAAAGGATCTTTGTTTTCCTCTCAACAGTGCCTGAAGTGAGAGCAGACTCCCAAAACACATAACACAGGGACTAAAATGAACATTCTCAATGCTCTCACATGTAGCTGGGCTCCAGAGAAGACAAAAGGCTGTCTGAAAGCAGTCCAGTTTGGAAAAAACAGTGTAACCAGTCTCTAGAAGAAAAACTACAAAGTTTAAAACAAATCCTACTGGATGGGGGATTTCACTAGGCTTTCTCCCTTGCCCAGAACTCATGGTCCATGAGACTGTCAAATTGGGTCTACAAAGAAGTTTTTGATCATTCATTTCAGTCATTCTCAAGCCTTCATATTTCAATTGACTTGGTTAGGGGAGACCCAGCTCCCAGGTTCCTCACAGGACCACCAACATCTCTCAGCATAGGTCATTCTCAATTCTTTTGTGTTGTGCTCTGGGAAGATACAGGACAGCAAGGCACAGGAAGGGTTTCTCAGTGAAGGCAAGGTAGGTAAGAATGTATGGGCTGAAACGACTGTGAATAGAAGAAAATAGATAAAAAGCCCTTGGCCTGGAGGTTTGCTCCATCTTGTAAGCACCTGTGGATGGAGGCACCTGTAGGGAGTCCACAGACCATGGAACCACTGGCAGCAAGGCTGAAGTGTTACTGCTGAGAGTGCCCAAAGAGGAGCAGCAACCTGCAACACAAACAGGACCATAAAAGGGTGATGACAGAACATCTTCTTCCCAAGTTTATTATCTCTTCTCCAGCTCCATTGTCACAATGGACATGGCTATTCCCAGGGTAACATGGAGGATACTTTCACCTAAAGGTGTTGGAATAAACATGTAAGAGGTTTTACACACCTGCTCACAGCCTGCTTCTTACTATCTCATCCCTTTATTACTTTTATTCCTTTTATATTTTTTTCTTTTATGTCTTTATCTTTTTAGCTGCTCCTCCTAATATTATTCCTTCATCTTATCTAACGTAGGTATAAATAGGGTTGGTCTCTCAAATACCAATAATCACCATTTATTATAATGCGAAACTATAAATTGAATTAATATAGATCCTGCATTACCTGGATAGAATATAGATCCTGCATAGATCCTGAATGTGTATAGTTTTTCATATTTCATACTTCTTTATGTATATAGAGAAAAACTTCATGTTTATATACAGTTTTTCATATTTCATACTTCTTTATGTATATAGAGAAATACTTCATGTTTATATATTTATATAAATAATCAGAAAATCATCTGATTGGGTTCTAATATCAGGGTCAATCCTTGGAAGTGATCGAACACAAATCTAGAAGAGATATAAAACACATTCCGCTCTCGATCTCTGAGACTTTTAAAAAGTGTATTTCTACATATTTACCCTCATACTTGTCTTGTTTTTTGGGTTGTTGTCTTTTTTGGTTTTTTGTTGTTTTTTTTTTTTTT
>VZTX01000323.1:20857-72937 GCA_013400915.1 Pardalotus punctatus
TTTTTAACTGGCTCCACACTCTGCTTTCTAAGAAAACAAATCCTTTGCAAATTTATGAAGTTTCTGCCCAGGTTTTTGTCTTCTCTGAAGTTAACTCCCAAAACAAATCTGCTGGACTTTCAGCAGATCATGTCCTTTGATTGGATAATAAATTTTGATTTAGGACCAAAGCCTCAGGAAACACATTTTTTTAGATTTTATTTCATGAAATTTACATTAAAATGAACAGAAAAAACATGCACTATAAATTGCTTAAAAAACTCTAGAGGAAAGATGTCTCATACTTGTACATCCTTCACTGGGGCAAGCATAATCTCATTTCCGGTTCCTAAAAATGAAATACAAGCCACGTTATTCTGAATCAAGTAAGTATGTCTGTATTTAACCCTAGGGAACTTGTGAGAAGAATAAAACTCATTAAGCTTAGGGGTTTAATGACCAATAAACACCTTTTCATGTTGGGTCTCCTTAGGTTTTTGTGTATTAGCTCTCTGTAAATTCCAAGGCTGGGCACTAGATGGTTAATTATTTCTGCAAAGAGCCGTTTTAGTCAGCCTTTCAGAATGTAAGACTAGGATTTCAAAGGAGCCTAACCAAGTACTCATCACCTAGTGGATGTCAAAGGGGTTTAAATCCCTTTAAGATTCCAACAGGGAAAGTAGAAACAATAGGTCTTTTTGTTACAATAGAAATAAGAAAAGTCTTGTTCAGATTTACAAACACAAAATATTTATTAGTCACCAGAGGTATGTTTTTTGCTAAAACTGCAAAAATAATGAATTCTGATTATTTTAATGTTTTACGAGGGAGCTAAGAAAGCTCTTGTAGACAACAAGGAACTTTTCTGGATACCCTTAAAATCACCCATGTGAAAACAGTTTAAAATCTTTTAATTCAATAAATAAATAATACAAAATGCACAGTACTACACAAAATGATAATAGATCTTTCCTGACTTTTCAGAAACAAGAACAGAAACCTTCTGGAAGGCTGCGATACACTCCCATCACACCATAAATCAAGACCACCTTTCCAGACTTACTCTTTTGATCTACAGAGGCATGCAAATGTCTTTAAAACTAAAACCAGAAAGAAACTCAAAGAGAAAGGATCCTGAACATACTTTCAAAAATCTGAGTATTTGAAGAGTGCCTTTTGTTTTTGGCAGTGAGATTTGGCAATACTAGTTTGAATTCCCTGGCTCACGCCACTCAGAAAAAGAAATAGAAAACAGAACAGAAAACAGAAAAAGAAACCTATGCTACTTTACTGTCTGTCTGTGAAGTTCCCAATTCTTTTTACATCTCCTTGTGTTCTTGACTGTTCAGTTAGGACAAAAATTGTTGCATTTCTATTTATAGGCAATTCATTTTCAATAGAAGATAGTGAATGATGAGATTACAGTATGAAAGAAGTAGGCAATTTTGAATGAAAATGCATTTGAAATGAAATGTTTCTCTAGCTATGGAAAGGTTTTTTAACAGTAACACTGATGAGAAGTGAATATAGCTATAGATATAGGTTCTATCTGAAAGAACTGCACAATATACATACCGCAAATTCTAAGCCAGCACATTCATGTGGTAAAACCAATTCTGACATTAAAAAGACATTCAATAATGATGCGTGAAGAACAGAGCAAAGGATACTTCTGGAACACAAGTGTCTAACAGCTAAGTGGAATGTAAATATAATTAGGGTTTTTAATATCCTAAAGATGGTGTCTGGAAGGATTCCATGCCTGTAAGTACCATAAGCCATTTTGCTTTCCATCATATAGCTGGTTCTGCTCCAGGACCTGTGACTTTGCACACCTTGCCGACGGTCAGCATTCCATTGGCCTGCCTTCAGGTGTTGGCCAGCTTTTGTCTAATACTAGGACAGATCACAAGACACCAAATCCCTGATTTTCCCAGAATTCATTACACTGCTAACTTTAGTCTGCTGCAGATGAATATTTTCATGGGCTCACCCTTGTACACCTCACTGCTGTGGAGCATGTCTGGGGTTGGATCTAAACAGTCTTCCAGACCAACAGCTGTGACTTTTCCATAATGTACCTGTGGACAGACAGCACATATTTAGAGCAGGTGCAGCAGGATAGGTCGAGCTCTTTATGTATCTTGAGTCTGTAATTTTGTGTCCAGATGTGAAATTGATAGTCAAGATAACTTTCTTTGAAGTAGAAAGCCTTTGAGTTCTGAGTGCAGGTCTAGTTCTGCCTCAGAAGAGAGGTGAAATACGTCAGAACAGGCAAGAACAAGTTCATATTCCAGTCCCAGAGAAGAACCAGAGTTGTAGCCTCAAAAGAGGAAGAATATGCACACCTAAAGAAACATAGTGAAAAATGTATGGTTTATTTGAACTAGAGAAGTGAAGAACACACCTGCCTTATTAGGGTTCTGTATGTACTGTTTTCACACGGCTAGATATGACTGCCAGATAAGCCTTTGGAAATCACACAGTCCCATTTATTTCTGTGGAAGTCTTCCAGATGACAAAATACTAATTCAGGGCTTTTACATCATGGGGCACTGTTCTGCAGTGTAGCAAGGTAGAAGTGGTCCCTAGTAGTTGGATTTCTATCCCTGCCCTTGACCTGGATCCTTTGCCTTGTAAGCCTCTAGTTTTATTAACTTGTTATGTCTTGAATTGCTTTTTTCAGTTTTTTTTTCTTCAAATCCTTTATTTCTTTCACCAACTTCTTCCTTTTCGCCTACCCTTATGTGAAAATCACTTTTGAGGAGGAATGTTTGTGCAGATGATTCCCTCAGTTGTTTGGCTTCCTCTATCTCTTACCAATCTACCTTGTTATTTCATCCTTTTACCTAATTATTATTGGAGTATGCTCAGATCATTAACAAAAGTCACCTGATAAATGAAGCCAGGAAATAAGTACTAAAAAAACCACAGAATCAGAAAACTTATGTTATAATAGCAAGCAGAAATGGTTTATTTGAGGAAAGACATTGTGTGACTAATATTACAGTTCTTAACATGTAGGGAAGTGACACAGCTTTACAAGTCAAGTCCAATGTTTCACAAAAGGCTTCATACAAATCCTAATGCAGAGCTTTAAAAATGCCAGATCCTGCTTTAAGGCTGTTATTTTTAGACCCACATGAAATAAATGGTTTGTCATTCTGCCTGTGAAAGTAGCTTGAGTGAACTACAGAGGAATGTGCAATCCCATACTACCTCAGCTGGGTATTTCTTCCCACCTCTTGCAAATGCATTGTGGTTCATGCCATGGGTCATACAAATTTATCCCTCATGACTCTACATAATTGTTATTCCTATATATAGTGCCTTTTACACACTTACTACTGCCTTGCCAAAAGCTTGTCTTCCGGCAGAGTATTCCAAGTTCTCTTTGTCCTTTCTGTTAGCAATGTTTTTGCTCATTTTGAGGGTTTTTATTGTCCAGTTTCAGGATAAGCAGCTGTTATCTGACCTGGGGCTTGGGGCAGGAACACTCAGCTATTACACACAGATGTAGTTATTCTCAGGACGTATGTTGAACAGTAAATTGGTTTGTTGAATCGCCTAATAGAGTTGTGCAATAGCGTGTAACACTGGCCAGCTCTCATTTCTCACTAGTTTTACACAAGTAAAATATTTAAGCTTCATTTTCAATGAAATTAAGTACAGCTATGGAGAAACAAAGGTATGTAATTACTTATGTTTTAAGACTGTGGAAACACATTTTATTTTATAGGCCAGAGACAAAGGGAGGTATCTGTCATTATATTTCCAGGGAAAAGACTCACAATATTGTATTTTACAATGCTGCCTTTTACCTTATATTATTTAACCTCAGTAGCTGTGGGTTTGCTAATTTTCATTTCCCAGGCAATTTATGTCCAGTTGTACTGAGGTGCTCTGTGAACATTATTAAAGAATGACACCTTTCTGGATTATAGTGAGATCTGTCATTATCCACTGTTCTTCTTATTATAATCTCTGTGCAATCAAAGAGGAAATTGATAAAGCATCTGTGATTAGGAGAGACAAAACTACTTGAGTTTACCTCCTGATTTGTTGTCTAGTTTTCTCTTAAAAGAACATAAGTGCTTCTCTTTCTCCTTGTTTTCTTTTCACTTGCTGATCTCTTACACAAAAGCACAATCTCTCAATCCCCACATTTGCCACAGACCCAATGACTCAAATCAGGCTTTTGACTCCAACCTTGAGCAGTAGCTTTTGATTTCAGCTGTTACTTTGTGTATTAGCTGTGCTTGGTGCTCTGATTTTATTGGAATAAAGGATAATAAAAATACAGCATTAACTTACTTCCTGTTTGTGTTTCTCTAATGATGAAAAAATCATCTGACAGTAAGATAATGGTTTCCACTGTAGCATCATTAATTATAGTAGTTTTAATATACTATATCACAGCTATCACATAAAAACATATTCACGAAGAACTGCTTCCTTTAGTCCTTGTTTACTCTAAAATACCCTGAGATGGCAGATGTGAGTAGTTACTTGATCAACAACGTACACGTACACACAAAGGTAAAGTAATATAAAGGTATTGTCACTAAAAGCAAAACCAAAACAAATTATTCACTTATAGGAAGATTATATCAGCACAGTGACTTTCATGAGGTTTGATAAAGTTTCTCTGTCTGGTAAGTTCGTTTATTAAGGGGAAGTTCAGGGCAACAAAATGCAGCCTTGGCAAGTCTGTGCCAGCAATGTCCAACAGCCACTTTAGGATGTGGGAAGTGTACTTCTTTCTCTCCTTTGTGCTGAACACTGAGAAATCATTCACAGACAAGCAAAGGAGCTGGGCTTAAAAGCTGGCAGTCTTGCAGTACCCCTGGCATGACAGGGTCTGCCAAGGAAGGAAGCCTTCTTGTGTCCAGTGCCTGCCAGCATGGTATGGCAGAGCCTGACATTCCATTTTCTTCCACTGGGACCTGCCCATTTGTTCATTGTACAAACCACGGTAGCACACACTTGAAACTGAGCCCAAACAGGAGGCAAATGAGGGAGATTTCAGTGTTTATCATAGATGTGTGAAATATGACACTTGCATTCCACAGGGCCTGTTCAGGCTTTTTTTATAATTTCACTTAAAGTAGGCTTTAACAACCCAAGCTTTGCTTTGAGTATCAGCTTCAAATGAACTCCAAAGGGTTCAGACTCCAAAAACATTAAAATATGAATTCCATATAAGGAAATCTAGTCCACAGGATAAGATTGGGTAATTTAATGACACAGAAAGTAATAAAAAAACAGTGACTTGTGTATGTGTGCTTTATACTAAAAGGACTAGACAATTAATATCTATTTAAGCAAGGAGAAAGAGTGATATTAATAAAACTTTATGTTTCATATTACAAAGCTGTCTGTTGCTTGCTTCAAGGAATTAGAGCTTAGTAAGTTTAATAGGATTTATTAAGAGTTTGAATAGTGTCTTGTTGAAATCAAAAGTACTTCTCAGACTTTAGTTGCCTAAGAATCTAGGAAAAAATTTCTGTGAAACATGTTGACCATGGCTAGCTAACTGATTTAATGTACTGTGTTACTGACAGGCAATTCTTGTGCTTTAAAACAATTACTAATTAATTGCCTTTGAAGTGGGGAGGTGTTTTACCAATACTCTTAGAGAATTACTGTTTCATTTAGGTGGCCATTTTGCTGTATTGTAGAATTAAGGCTTTGTTTTTACCCAGGTTTTGTAACACAGCATCAGATCTGGCCAGGGACACTACATATTTTTGGTTCATCATACCTAAGTTTGACTTAATTACAGCAGCAGAACTGGACCTAATGGTTTTATTCCTCTCCCAGTTCTTACATAAATGATAACTGAGTTGAAGAATGTGATTTCCTTCCCACGAGGGGAAAACCACAACTTTTAGCAATTTGAATAGTTATAGTGACATGAATTTGCGCTCAGAAAAGGATTAAGGAATTTCCTCTGCATGTCTCCAGAAGCAAAAGAAGTGAGAAGGGATTGTTCTGCTTGTGCTAAAACACTAATCAGTCCTAACAGCTGAAGCAGTTCTTGCTATTCATTGATTTACAGATTAATACAGATTATTGCTAAAAGAGGTAATTCCGAACATTTCATGACCTCTTGTGTAGTGCAGGTAAAGAATTTCAGTTATTCTTCCCCTGTGCTCCAGAAAGTCACTTTGTACTTGCAAAGAACCAAAGGAAAACACATAAAAATGTAGTACTGTGGGACCACAATGAAATGAACGATTCTTACAATTCAGTCATCTAATTTGCAAATGTTTGAAAGATAAACCAATGGACAATAAGACCTAGTTTTGCCTGAAGTCTGAAGTAATCATCACAAGTGTCTGTTCTACTGCACAATAATCTGCTGATGGCTCTTGGTAACTGAGTTGCCAAATGGAAAGCCCCCAGGACCACAAAAGGCTCCAGCCTTGGTTTTGGTTGTTTTTGTTGTTGTTGTTTGTTTTTTTTTTTTTAAACAAATATGAACAGTGTAATTGTCTTCCATCTGATGGGTGGAAATCTTTTGGGACATTCCTCCTCTGACACAACAAAATAATGAAATAGAAAGCAATTTTTTCTATCAAATTCATCCATTTGCTCTTGTCCTGACAGATAACTGAGGCAATAACTGCAGACAGATAACTGAGGGATCCTACTCTCTACATTAAAATATCTGCATTTTCAAAGCATAATCCTACTAGCAGCACAACTTCATCCATTATTAACCAGCATTATTTTTTGTGATGCAGAACTAAATTTTCTTGCCATTTAGCATTTACTCGAACACTACACACATCTTGACCCCAGTGCTCATGCTGCCAACAAAGATGTTGGACAGCACTGGTAGCAGAAGGGAAAACATGAATCACCAGTGGAGAAGACGCAAACCTACTGCAAAGAGTGTAATTTAAGAGTCTACAGTCTAAGATACATTCTTCATAATATACACCATTAAACATAAGTGGCCTGTTAATCAGTGAATTTTCTGCCACTCAAAAGCAGCTTTGCACTACAATGAAAATTTTACAGATATTTGAAATATTATATGTGTATAAATTACAGCATAAAAATAAGATTTATATATAAGTCCTGTAGCTCATTGTGCTTTGGTATTTGATTACAGATCTGATGGTAATAGTCCATTTCTGATCCCAGGAGGAATAAGCATTCAATGCCAACAGAGAAAAGAATGGAAACTCAGTGAAAAAGGGGTGTATTAGGACTCAGACACTAAAAGAGAATACAGTGTTTGTTAACAGCAAGGTGAGAAAACAGTTATTCCTAAGTAAAAACAGGTCTTCATGACAACATTTTAAGGCTTTAATCTTCTGGGCACTACTAGATCTAATGGCATATTCATTTAGCCTTTGTTTTAATCAGTATTACCTTGCTTTCTTAGACATCTCTCTTCGTTCCTTTTCATTCTTTCACTTCCATCCCTGGACTGTCTCCTAGAGAAATCTTTGAGGTGGCTGTTAACATGGCTCAAGGTCAGCTGATGGGGCAGACAGAGGACCTTTTCCAGTCCTCTCCTTCTCTTGAAGAGCAAACAGAAAATCAGTCCATGCTCTGATCCTGTCCTGCTGAGCACAGCAGGAGTTTTACATCCTAGTTCTCCTTCAATTTTCTTTCAATAATTACTGAAGGCAGGTTAATTAAAGCCAAACCTTTTTTACATAGCATTAAGTAATGTCAATGATGTCCTAGCATATCTATTACAGAAACACTGGAAAGTTGCCAGGATATTGCATGGAGCTAATTTAATGTGTCACTTACAGCAGAACATGCAGTATTGTCATAGCAACAATGCAGCACAGAATCAGACAGTCTGATTTTATATTTTGCAATGCCATGATGCTGTTAACGCCCTGTGAAATACATCAGCTGAATGAGGAAGGTAGCTGAAGAATAACAAAAATTATTCTTTATACCTTATATTTGAACATGAAGATGTTCCAGTGGTAAATGATTAACAAATAATCCAAAACCCTAAGAAGAAGGCCTGTCCATTGTTTTCTAGAATAAATGATGATAAGCATTTTAATGCATAGAAAAAGCAGGTACGATTCTACATAATACTTAAAGCTTTTGGCTTTTAATGTATTTTTTTAAATGCACAAGCTATGGTAAAGCATTCCACAAAGTTCAGAGGGACAGAGGAAAGTTCCCTCAGTGTGGACTGTACAAGAAATTTTTCATCTCTCTCACTTGGAAGTTGTCAGAAGGGAATCCTTGAGAGTCCATGCTCCTTCCACAGCCAGGGGAGGGACAGTGTCTGTCCAGAGGCAGCTCAGATCACTGGAATAAATCACTGTAGTAAAACTGTTGGACCTTGTGGCTAAATTTTGCCTTAAATAAGCTGGTTTTGAACTAAAAGACAAGCTGCCATTAAGCAACAGATCCTGCAGAGGCAGAGCAGAGGTTTTTGTGTCTGCTGGTTTCTTTCCCTCACCGCGATCCACCACTGTGCAGACACACAACTCGGAAAATTTCCTGGGGAGCTTTGTTCAGGCACACCCAGACTCACAGGCAGTCACACTCTCACCCCCTCCTCCCCACGCTGCCACACTTCCAGAATCTTCCAGAAATAAGACTGTGAATGGTTAGAACTCCTGGTAGAGGTTCTGGGGCATTTACGGGAAGAACCAGGGTTATAAAACCCCAATTTCCAATGCATACATGGGTGCCCACCCCAACAGACCAGGGCTGCATATCACAATCAGAGAACACCATCATCCATGCATCTCTGGAGCCATGGGCGGTGATACCCTTCTATCTCTTCTCTCATCTCTCTTTCTCTGTTTTTCTCTTTCCAGTTTTCCTCTCTTAGGCTGATCACACACTCCAGAACAGCTATTCACCCCTTTTCATTTTTTTTCCAGTTTCAGTGCAGTTGTTCATTGTTCTATCAGTTATCATTGTTTTGCTTTAATCCTTGCCAAAGGATCTGTTAACTGATGCCTATATAACTTGAGCCAAAGTTACAAGATGCTTACACAGCCTGAGTTATAAGATACCTATATAACCTGGATCATAGCTTTCTATACAGTGTAATAGCTAATATGTGGTTAACTAGCTTCTTAATGTTTAAATAAACAAAAGCTGGCCAGGTGGATGGTCTCAAGATAGACAAGTATAGCTATACTGGGAAGCAGCAGGATGTACTAATGAGAAATTGGCAAATACAAAGCAAATTAGCCAAAAAATGAAGAATTTAGACCAATTAGAGCCAGAAAACCCAAAGAACACTGTAACTACACATGATCTGAAGACAAAGTTGAAAAGTTCAGATGCGAGGAAGACCTTGATCCTTCAATGAAGGCTCCCAAGACCACCTAAATTGGGGAAGCGCAAGTGCAGTGCAACAGAACTATTTACAACCATGAGATAACATTATGTAAATTAGTTCCAGATGCATATATGATGATGTAATAATGATGATGACAATATTGAGCAATACTTGCTGTATAAATAAAATACAGTACTTGACAAAAGTTGGTGAGTTAGGTGGAAGGATTCCCCTCACCTCTGGTGCTGTAATAAACAAATACCTGCTCTATACACATCAGCCTATGGGGTTTTATTTCCAGCATATCTTTTTAGGCATCATAGCAAGGAACCTGGATGCCCTTTCTTGGAGGCAGATCCCAGCAATTGCTCCCTCTGAGGTACAGAGTTGAAGTAGAGCAATGGGGCTCTTAATTTAGATGCCTGGCTTGAGTACCTAAAATTGGAAAGGTGTAATGTCAGAAAACAGGGATTTGGATACTGAAAACAGGAATGCATTTTCCTTGAGGCCCTAACATATCTTTTAATATTTGTTGACAATTATTTTCTTAAGTCCTGTTTGAAGCCCAGAAATGTCAGAAGTGTTTTCCTAGGTTTTTACTGCATTGAATGACTTGGTGAATACTCATTCAAGATGTATTCTAAAGTGTTAGATCAAAATAAGTATTTTTGTCTTGCAAATTATCATGAGTGGTTTAAAAGAAAAGTTCAAATATTTCAAATTTAATCATAAAATTGGGCTCTGGAGTAAAAGTTGCTCTTTACATGTGTGTTTGGATTAATGATATCACCCTTAAATATTTGCAGACATAATTTTGCAAGTCTTTTGATCTAGTACTGCATCATATCTTGATTAAAAAGTTGTATACTCTACAATATAAATAGAGGTCATGTAGAGCTCATGAACCAAAAATTGGCTGGTGTTGCTCAAAAAGTAGCTGCCTTTGGGGAAATCACCAGTGAACATGTCTGGGTTTTCTACAGATTGGAAGTCTGCAGCTGTTCTACATTTACATCAGCAGTGTATGATGGCATAATGATTTTAGAGAAGGTTGGGTAGCTGGCTTTGTGACTCAGGCTTATTTAAAGCATAAATGCTTTTTAAGGAAAAATACAAAGTTAAAAAAATCTAGCAGTGGGAGGGTGTGGAGAAATGAACTGGGAGGAGCCCAAACTCCGGGAGGACTACGTGCGAATCTGTGTGCGGTGCCACAGCAGCGCTGTTCACCTGCCCTGTCGGCTCAGAGGATGTGCTGGGGGGGAGTACAGGCTGTGTCTGCTTAGATTTCTGTGCTATTAAAAAAGAGCATATAGGGGGTAGAGAGTGTGAAAAAAAGCATTTAAAGAACAATATAACCATCAGGCACAGGCAACCTGAGTTCATAGAGGGAAATTTATGTTCAACTAATTTGATGTCTTTCTACAAGGTCACCTGTGTAGTGGGTGAAGGAAAGGCAGTGGATTTTTTGGGTTTTAGTAAGGCTTTTGATACTGTCCTTTACAGCATCCTCCTGGGTGAGTTGTCCAGCAGTGGGATGAGCAGGTTCACAGTCAGTTCTGTTTGATGTATTTATCAATGATCTGGATGCAGAAGGTGAATTCACTTGTGCTGGTTTCAGCTGGGATTGAGTTGATTTTCTTCACAATGGCTCATACAGGGCTGTGTTTTGGATTTGTGGTGAACACAGGTTGATAGTACACAGATTTTTTTGCTATTGCTGAGCAGAGCTTGCACAGAGCCATGGTCTTTTCTGCTTTCCAGACTGCTATGCTGGCAGGGAAGCTGGGGCTGCTCAGAAGATTGGCATGGGACACAGCCAGGACAGGTGACCCCAACTGACCAAAGGGGTATTCCAGACCATATGACATCATGCTCAGGATAAAAAGTGGAGGGAAGAAGAAGAAGAAGTGGAGAACATTTGGAGTGGTGGCATCTGTCTTACCAAGTCACTTTTACACTTGATCAGGCCCCGGTCTCCTGGAGATGGCTGAACACCTGCCTGCCTGTGGGAAATGGTGAATTAACTCCTTGTTTTGTTTTGCTTTTGTGGGTGGCTTTTGCTTTCCTTATTATATTCTCTCTGTCACAAACCACAAGTTTTCCAGCTTTTACCCTTCTAATTCTCTCCCTGATCCCGGGGAATGGGGGAGTGAGTGAGCGGCTGCCTAGGGCTTGGCTGCTGGATGGAGTTAAACCACAAGAGCACTGTTAGCAAGTTTGCTGATGATCCACACTGGGAGCTTCTGTGGAAGCTATTGAGGGGCAAGAAGCTTTGCAGAGGGATCTGAATAGATTGGGGCATCGGGCAGTCATTAATGGGGTGAAATTTAACAAGTCCAAATTCTGAATCCTGCACCTGGGATGAAACAATGCCAGGCACAGGTATAAAGTGGGAGAGGAGTGGCTGGACATGTACAGAGAGGAGTCCAGGGGGTTAAAAATCAGTTAAATATGCTGCTGCACTATGCCCAGCTGAGCAGAGTGTAAACTCTGTGTTATGGAAAATAAGTAAAGGACAATGAGCAAAGTACTAAGAAAAAAAATTTTATGTATTTATTCCTTGAAACTAGGTGCCAGCTGTTATCGAAATTTCATGTCCATTCTTTTGTTTTTCAGATGTGGAAAACAGGTATACCACAGTTGCAGGGTGTCATCATAGACTATTTGTCCATGAGGTTGGGGGGCAAGGTGATGGATATTGTGATATAAATTATATTCCCTCTTAAAATTTTAATAAGTGGACAGTGCTTAGATCAAGGGATAGGTGCAGTTTGGTTGAGTGATTAATGTGCATCTGTAAATTAAAATGAATGAATTGTGCTTGTTTTATTCATGTTAAAAAAGGAATTATCTGATGTTACTTTGCATAAATAGGAATAATGTGAGTGCATCATGCTGGCATTCCCAAAACCTGTGCTATCCTTGGAGGTTCTGCTGACAGAAACAGATCTGCAGGGAAGAGTGCCAGGCCTCTCAATGACAGCAGGACTCATGCAGGTATTTTCAAGACTTTGTCTGAAGACTAGTTGCAAACACTTGGTTTTGTTTATTACAACTGAGTGTTCACAAAACTGTTAGACACATAATTAAGATATGACTCTGGCCTAGGGTTTGTAGTTTCTTTGCCTGTCAAAGAACCTTGCACTATTTGGAGCTTGAGCTAACAAGGAATTTATCTTGTGAACTAGCCAAGAACAGACCCAGCTAACTACTCTGCTTTTTTTTCTCTCTCTTAATCCAAAATTAATTTCATCATGATGTGATGACAAACTACTTACAGAGAAGCTAACTGTGGGTAATTTCCATATTCATAGCTGAAAAGTCAAAAGAACAGATATGTGTGCTTTAAGATTCCCAAAATATTTTGCCTTTTTTTTTTTTAATTTTTGTTTACAGTTTCAAATGATGATGCGCTCTCACTTGGCTGTCAGTGTATTAAAGATTTTATTATTTTAAGGGGTTTGACAAAGAAAATTAATATAGTATGAAGATAAGGATATAAGAACGGTGATGCTGAGTTTGCACCACAGAATCCTTTCTTGAGCAGTGGCTAGCAATGGATGCTGAGGCTGACAACAGGACAAGACAATGAGATGTTTCCACAGAATACTCTCTCCTTCTCCAGCAGCTGTCATTATGGATATTTATTGATCCCACATGACTCTATAAAGATTGTCACAGGGAGTTAAAGGGGTTAATTTCAAATATCTCCATCTGTTGCCAGAAAGTACAGCTGGTTTCACTGGAGAAATTAGACATAGCTCTGTGCCATTACCTTTTCTGCAATGTTGACCATGGGCCACCTCTATTTGGAGCAGGGTGTTTGTGAATTCAACAACAGCTGCAACAGAAGTAGAAACAATTCTCAGAGGAGTAACAACTGAAAAATTTTGAACAGTTTATCTCAGAAGATGACTGAAATACATGACAAAAGTATAAAACAATGCAATGTTTTTCAGAAGCTAAAATAGGACTGTTTCACATAATAGTAACATGGTAGTATTCAATTTAAACCGAAAATGTGCTAAATAAAAATTGCAAACATCATGCAGTACTGTGACTGTGGAATGCGATGCCCGGGTGCACACCTCAAGTCAAGGTGTTATTAAGGTTTATACAGAGAAGGCACTTATATAATTGGAGGTCACAAAAATACCAAGTTCTAACAGCCAAAGCCGAAGGTTCGGCATCCCAAGTGCTACGCTGAGTTTTGGAGCTCTCACTACAAGACAATGAGGTGCTGGAGCATGTCCAGAGAAGCAGACTGTAGCCAGGTGGGGCTCGGCCTCTTCTGCCAAGTAACAAGCAACAGGACAAGTGGAAGTGGCCTCAAGTTGATCCAGGAAAGATTTAGATTGTATATTAGGAAAAATTCCTTCACCAAAAGGGCTGTCAGGCACTGGAACAGGCTGCTGAAGGAAGTGGTGGAGTGTATTTGAAAGATGTGTAGATGTGGTACCTGGGGACATGGTTTAGTGGGGACTTGGCAGTGCTGGGTTAAGGGTTGGACTTTGATCTTAGAGGTCTTTTCCAGTCTAAAAATTTCTCTGATTCTACTGCAGTAGACTTAAATGAATTTATGCCAACAAACACCAGTGCTCCAATGAAGGAAAATTCACTGAGCATCTGCGTACTCTTGGACCTCTTGCATCTTTTTTCTGTGAAACATCTGATACTGCCTGTGTGAAGACACTGGATTAGGCCAGACATATGATTCTCATGAATTTACCACAAATTCCTGCCATTTTCTCTTGAACCGTTATGATTACAGGCAGTTTGACACCAGGCCTGCAACACATAATGGCCTGAAATCGCTCACACTTGAAGAATTTGGGGCTGTTGCCATTTAAGAGAGCAGCAGGAGGCACGGGCGAGGTTTTAGACCTCGCAGCACGGCGCATCTGAAAGGAGGCACCGCAACACCTATTTCTGCTGACACTGCACTCGGTTCACGTCAGCCCGGAAACAATCACAGTGCTCGGCTGCCTTGGTGCATATTTCATTTTATTTTGGAAAACAAAACGCAAAAAAAACCCACCCCACAACAGGCACAGTCCCTAGCCAGAGCCCACCCCTGACCGGGGCGCCGCTCTCACCGGCAGCTCCCGGGAAGCCGCGCTCCCCAGCCCGCCCTCTCTGCCTCCCCAGGCTCCCGTGCCCGGCTTTGCATGTCCCCTCCCCTGTCCCGCCCCGCGGGCGAGGAGCCGGCCCCGGGCCCCATCCCCGCGCTGTCCGCGCCGGCCGCCGCCGCCGCTGCATCCTTGCCCGGCTCCGGGAAGCGCCGCCCGTCCCGCGGCCTCGCTGGCCGCTGTGAAGGGTGGCAGGTTTCTACACCCAGCTGTGGCTTATATAACATATATCATTACATGCTGAGAGATATATGTCTATAAAAGGGTACTTATGCTGACCTCATAATGAGAAACGAGCCAATTCCTGCTTGCAAAGGGAATGTTTTATGTGCAGGCACGCGGTGCTCCTGTGCTGGCTGTGACTTCCCAGTCCGACCCCGGCAGGGTGCGAAGGTGCCCGACCTCCTGCAAAGAAGAGGTGCTCCCCGGGCTCTGCTCCAAGCTGCTCACCTGCACGAACAGCCCAACCCCCGGCCCTGCCGAGGCTGCCGTGGCAGCATGTTAGATCCCAAAGAGGAATGCTTTACAGGTAGGCTTTGTTAGCTGATGTCTTTTGAATGTCTCTTGTGTTCCTCCGGGGTTTTTTGGGGAATGGGATAAACACAAAGAATGTGCCTGGTTGGTAATGGAGTTGTGCATAATGCAAAACACAAGCTTGGCTGGCTGTGCTTTTTTATTGCATTGTTTTTACTGATCATCTGTTGGAAATCTCCAATTTGTATTTCACTTGAGGAAAGGACACTACCAGATGTGTCTGTGTGGCTTCCCTATCTTTCTGACGGCGTTAACTCCCCTGCCATTTGAACTTTCTGCAGCTTTCCTAGATGCTGGGCCTGGCAATGGGTGGGAATAGCATTTGCATTCCTGGCTATACCTGGAAGCAACACTTCTTTTCCTGGACATTCATGCCCTGACGTGCCCTGCACCTTGAGAGCAAAACTGTCTTGCTCTAGCTCCTCAGATAGATGCCTGACTACCGAGGTGGACAGCAAAATCTCCTCTTGAAATAGTAAAGAGAGCCATGAATGAAGAGCGATTTAATAGTATCATTAAAAACTGATGAGGATGCATAATGAAACAAGTGTTAATATTAAGGATCTTTTGCAGATAATGCTACCAATCATTTTTTACCACACAAGTCAATGAATGAACCCAGATTACCAAGAGAAAATGTGCACTCTCAAGGTCTAAGCCTAATGTTATGACTGATACATTTTAGAGCACTTGGGTTAATTTATCAGTTGACCAGTCTTTCGGTTTGTGCTTAATGTTGAGCACGTAGTCCAGTTTACTCACTGAAATTTAAGGATGTGTGAGTGTTGTTGGATCATTACCTTATAACCTGTATAGTTCCATTTCACACAAAACCCTTGATTGTTACCTCTGTGCTACCTTGTAGGGATTTCTGAAATTTAAAGTTGCTACAATGTCCTGAAAAGGGTAACAGTTTTTATGCCTATGAATTTTATTGCCCTTGCATTTGGTATTTTACAGGCTTTTACAACAGATTAAAAATTCTGAGCTCTGGGATGTCAGAAGTTTCAGTGTTTCTAAAATAATTATTGATTACACTTCTTGGCACAGTCCCACTGGTCTAGTGACACAGTTACTTCTGGCATTGTATCACTGCTAGAATTACACTATATAATGATGAGAGTCCCAAAAATATTTTCTTCACTCTAATGTTTGAAATAAAGCCAACGGGATTTCATTTCTCGCAGAAATTTTGTTAAAGTATTGCTGAGATAGTGTGATTTTTATTGCTATTTTAATGCTTGTTTATGTTTTGCCCATATAAAGATGAGGACTGTGCTCTATAGAGGTGAGTGGGTGTGACATATGCTGTATTTATAAACACTTCCACAGGCTGTCAGCTGAGTTTCCATGGCTGAAGAGAAGTATGTTGAATTTTAAATCTCATGTCTCACATACCATGCTATAAACCACAGTGCTAGCTAGAAGTATTAGATGGAATTTTTTGGATAAAAGAACCCTTTTCACCCTGATTCCTTATCTGTGTTTAGAATCTGTAGCACCGAGAAAAGTGGCTTAAGAGAGGGTGAACATCTTAAAATGTTGAGAGTCTGATCATGCAGGACTGTGCCCGCATGAAGAATCATTGCTCTCATAACTGGTGGCACTGATGACTGGGAAATTATTTATGTGGGTTATGAACTATTTGTGTAACAAAGAGTGTGCAATACTGGAGTCCCAACAATGCAGAAAAGCTGTCCTAAGAAAAATTCCTTCAGGAGTTTTATTTTGCAATAGTCAATTAGATCAACTTTCATCTTTGTGAGTACAATGAAACAGAAACTCCCTTCTTTGACGACGTATTCTCTGCTAATCCAAACAGGGAGTTGTGAAGTTATTTACTGGTTCTCCAAACTATTTACAGGATGCTGTCTGAACCTAAGATAAGTGATGTGCACTTGATATTTAGTGCAGTGTTTGCATGGCACACAGTGCTGTGTCCAGCAGTCTCTTTGTGGGCTACTGAAGTACAGTTGCTTCTTCAGCAAGTGCAGCCAGTGGCCAAATGTCTGTGGTACTCGTTTAAGTTCTCTAGAAATAAAATTCACACCAATGGGTGGAGTATTTTTTTTTTTTTAAGTTATAAAAGACTTTGTCAAAGATTTAATCTAAATATGTTTGAAGTACTTTATTTTAACAGTACTGAAAATACTTTTTTCATGTAAAACACATCAGCATGGTTTTGAACCAACTATTTAGAAGTATTTCTGTTGAACATATTTGGAAAATCAGGATTAACGAGAAATGGTTGCAAATTTATTGATTCACTGACATTCAGAAAAGTATTATAAAAAGAAAAAATTCTGTTAGCATTCAAGTCTGGAATTATGACTAAGATGCTGAATCTGCATGTTTCTGTATAGCAACATGCATCTCTGGTTCCTTTGTGTATAGAAAACTCTTCTGATTAGCACTGGAGATTTGACCAGATTAGAACTTCATTTGATTTATGACCCTATTTTATTTTCTCATTTTGTTTTGAGTGTTTACAGATTAAACAAAACCCATTATGTACATGTAATAGATATAGATGCAAATGAAATAATCAATCTGGTATTGCAATATCTTAGCAAAAAAAATATTATGTAAGTTGGCTTGGAAAATCCCCAGTCTTGTCATTAAAACTGATCTTATTATTTAAGACAGTTGTCATATGAAGTATTGAATATGCTTCATAAGCAGTAATCAAAAGTATGAAGAGTAATAAATGAGAACCTGAAAGTAGGTTTCCAGGTCTGTATTTCAAGCTTTAATTAGTGATCTGGTTTTCAAAGGTGCTGAGCAGCTGTGCATGTGCAAATTCCATCGGAATGCTCACCTGCCCAGCGCTTCCAGAAACACACCTGTTACTCAGTGTCAGCAATGGGGAACTTTATAAACCCTTTCTCATACTTCTTTTAAGTTGGTGCATTTTATTAAATTGATTGCATGAAGTACTGTTCTAGTACTTCCCCATTTTGCCTCATGTCATCTGCCTTATTTACGGTTTGGCAGAGGAAAGCCTGGCTTATGTGGTGAGGTCACTGAGGGACCCAAGATTTTGGCCGGCAGCATCGTGGCACTTTCTCTTGGCTGTGAACTGACTCTATTTTATGTTGCAAAGTTCAGTGAGTATTTTTAAAACAGAAACTGTGGTTCTGTTGCAGTTTTGGCAAATCCTGTTCTTAGCCAGAAGGTTTTGTTATTTTCCACCTCATTTTAGATGAAAATAATCCATCACTGGAAATACTGACTGAGGTCTTTTTGTATCAAAAGACAGAAACAATATTTAAACAGGAGTCCAAGCTTAGAGAGCAAAGTATTTTGTTAATTTATCCTGCTTCTTATTTTCACTTTATGTATTTCTCTTCTGCTTGTTGCAACTTTGCTGTCTAAAGTATAGGTAGTTTTCTATGTTTTTGAAGCATTTTGAACAAAAATTGGTTGTATTATTACACATTTTAACTCTGGTGCTCCTTGAGGCAACTAATGTAGGGATCATCATCTAGTGTAGTGAAAATTATTTCTTTTAATTTATCAGTACAAATTTCTCGATCCATGTCTCCCACCTAAATGCTAGTCTATTGTTGCTTTCTTTTTCTTCATGTATATTGCCAAAAATAACACAAATTTCGTCCTAGTTTTTTCTCAAGCAATAGCTGTACACAGTATAGAGTCAAAGCTTTTTCTTATGTTTGTTTTTTTCTTTTTTTCCCTTAGTATTTTAGTGATCTAAAACTACCTCTGGGGATGTAACAAAGAAAGTTACATTAAATCTACTTTTCTTCTGAATATCTTCCCAAATTACCTGTTCTCATTGAGCTAATTTAGATGTGAAACAAACAAAATGGCAGTGTTATGCGCAAGAATTTGTTATTATTGATTAACTTTGGTTTGAGTTCTGTGGGAACCAGTAATCCAAGCTGTGACTTCAAAATACAGCAGCGTTTCTGCTTCTGTTTTTGCAAATTACAGCAGTAATGTGCAAAGCTACCAAACTATGCTATAGCATATCAGTGCACAGAAACTTGATAATTCTATGTCATAGCCTTATCATTTGGTAGGATAAAATTATAAGATGATTATAAATTTTCATGTAGTGTTTGTGTGTTGTGTAACGCTTACTAGAATGTCGTGAAGGAAATCTGGATGCAGTTAAAGGTTTTGTATGTCAGTGACATTATTTGGACGTTATACAATTTTCAAATATCATATTCTATTTGGGAAAAATTATTTCTGATTAAGAAAGGGGTTTCTGTTTGTTTTTTGTTTTGTGCATGTTTTTTTCTTTTTAGTTTGTTTGTTTTGTTTATTTAATGTTGTAGTGTGTTGACCCTGGCTGGATGCCAGGTGCCCACCAAAAACACTCTTTCACTTCCCTCCTCAACTGGACAGGGACAGAAAACTATGGAAGGCTAATGGGTTGAGATAAGGACAGGGAGAGAACACTCAGCAATTACCATCACAGGTAAAACAGACTCAACTTGGGGAAATCAATTTAGTTTAATACCAATTCAATTATTGTATGGTAGTGAGAACTAAACCCAAACCCTAAAAAAACCCCTCTTTGTACCCACAGCCTTCACTTTACTCCCTCCTTTCTCTACCTTCTCTCACTGAGCAGAGCAGGGGGATGGGCAATGGGGGTTGTGGTCAGTTCATCACATGTTGTCTCTTCCACTCCTTCCTCCTCATGGGAAGGACTCCTCAAGCTCCTCCTTGCTCCAACACAGCGTCATTCCCACAGAAGACAGTCCTCCATGAACTTCTAAGACTTGAGTCCCTTCCACAGGCCGTTGTTCTCCATGAAGTCATCCAACGTGGGTCCCCTTGTGGGGTCACAGTCCTGCCAGCAAACCTGCTCCAGCGTGGGCTTCCCACAGGGTCACATCCTCCTTTGATGGCATCCACCTGCTCCAGCTTGGGGTTATCTGTGGGCTGCAGGTGGATCCCTGCTCCCCATGGACCTCCAAGGGCTGCAGGGGCACAGCTGCCTCACCATGGGCTGCACCAGGGGCTGCAGGGGAATCTCAGCTCTGGCAGCTGGAGCAGCTCCTGCCCCTCCTCCTTCACTGCCCTCGTGCCTGCAGAGCTGCTCCTCTCACACATTCTCACTCCTCTCTCCCAGCTGCAATGGCCCTTGTGCAGTATTTTTTACCCCTTCTTAAATCCATTATTTAATTGGATTTAATTATTTAATTTTTAATTCCCCTTCTTAAATCCATTTTCCCCCTTCTTAAATCCACTATCCAGGTGCTGCCACTGTTGCTGGTAGGTTCAGCCTTGCCCAGCAGCTGGCCCATCTTTAGATATAAGAATGTGGAAGTTTTTGCTATGGATATGAATTAAAATGTTTTCAGACTTATGGCCCCTTTGGTAATGGTGAAGATGCAACAGATTTATTTTTTTCAAATTGAAAATGTAAAATTTAACTGTTTCAACACCAGAAGTAAACAATTTTTATTGAAACCACAATTCCTATCTTACCTTCTAAAAGATTTGAGGGTTTTTTTGCATCTCTTTGAGAGGAATAGAGACACAGTACTGTCCCCACTTTTGGCATTATTTCAGGCAAAGGACGGCCTGAAACTTAGAAACAGATATGGGCTTATATTCTCTCCACTGTGTCCTTAGCCCTCAAAGGTTAAGGATCATTTATCTGTGTTTAGGGAAAGACAGAACAATAGTAATAACAACTCTAAAATTTTCAAAACCATCAGTGTCCCACTTATTTTTTGATGTATATATTTTGTGAAGCCTCAGTAGCTTTAGAAAAAGCAATAGCAATGGAAACGAATAATGGAATGTTGCAGCAAAGACAGAGGGACCCTCACATGTCATGGACAATGCTGGCTTTTAGGATAGAAGCAAATCTGGTAAAAGCAATTTTACATTATTTCTTGTATGTTATTCTGGCTAGCACTTCTAAGGCATCAGCCAGCAGGAACTTTTCCAAAAAAGGCTCTTGCAAACGGAACTTTGGAAATGCAACCTGTAACTTGGGTGCCCTCCATGTCAGGTAGCTCAGGTCTGAGCACATTTGATAGTGCTTCTGTGCAGGACAGGAGGCTGGAGCCAGGAGATCATCCAGGTGAGATCTCAGACAATGGAACTGGACATTTCTAATGCATCTTCCAGGCAAAGGCCTATTTTGATGTTTGAATACAGCAAACATTAGGCCAACACATTTCTGATTCAACAGCTTCAGGGGAACCACAGCAAGGGAAAGAGAGCCCAATCTGTGGTGATTATTCATGAGCAGACAGACAGGTTCTGTGTCTGGACTCTTGGCTGAGGCTGGTGGATTATTCCAGTCCTTGCAGCCAGAGGCAGCTCATCTGGCATTATTTTCTGGTAACTTTTCCAACAGCCTCTTTTATCTACAAGTGCCCAGCTGCCGAGGACTGGAGTGGCCCAGTCTGGACCAGGCACGGGCCAGCCCGTGTCCGTGTCCTGGTGGTGATGATGAGGAGGGTCAGCTCCAGCCCTCCCGTCCCGTTCCTCTGCCTGTGCCTGGCCTTGGCTGCTGCTGCCCATTCCTGGGACAGGGTCCGGCACTGTCTGCCTGGGTGCCCCCAGTGCTGCTTTGGAGCAGAGCCTGCAGAAACACTTCTCTTTCATCCAGCACAGCCACCCAACCTTGTGTTACATCCATGAGAAGTTCTGGGTGTCTTTTTCTGTGGGGAGCAGCTGCCGATGTTTTGTGCCTGAACATCTGAGAAGTTGAAAATGTAAATGGAAATTTTTGGTTAGGATACATACATAGTTAACACAAGTATATAACTAAACCCCTGTTATGAACAGCCTGATTGAGGAATGAAGATCTTATCAATAAGCTTTGTGGAGTACTCTTCAGGAATTACAAAAAAAGGCTTTCTTGATTTGAGTAGAAGCATTATAGAACTGTAAAAACTATAAATAACTGTGGCAGCCTCAGCAACCTCTGACTAAATCTACAGGCAGCTCTTTGGCTCAAGAGCAGTAGGTGGTATATATTCTTTATATTTACTGCAGTACTAAAATATGTATATTTATCTTAGAGGGATACCATTATACAGTAGCTTCACTTGTTTCTGTTGGTAATCAACCAGTTATGATTTTTTCCTTCAGGTACTTCTGGGTTTCAAAATACTGTTGGACACTTCTTGCTGTTTCAAATTTAGTGAGCTTTCCTAATTCCTTCAAACCCCCTGCAGCCTTTTAGCTCCAGCAAAAGTTAACTCTGTGATAGAAAGTCAATTCCTTTTTCACAGCAATTCACTCTTTGCTGATTCTGTTCTTTGGAGTAGAAAATATACCTTCAAAAATACTGCAAGCTTCTGAGCTTGAGGATTACTGAGGAGAATATGAAGTCACTCTTTACTTTTGTAAAGACTCTAGTCACTTTTGTAGTGACTCTACAGTCACTCTTTACTTTTATGTATTTTCCCTTCATTCAGTAAGAATGCTAGTTTTGTTTGCTTGTTTTTAAGGGGACAGAAGAAAGCTTTTTCTCTTCAAAAAATCGTATTTAAGTCAAATACTATTGTTTGTGTGTGCCACTCCCCTCTAGTGAATAGAAGTGGAATTGCTCCATCTCATGACCTGCCACTGACCCCCAGCTGCAAACAGATTATGGAATTTTTCTTCAGCTTTCAATAACAGAGAGTTATCTTTTTTTCCATGGAACAATGTGAAGTTTTTTTCTGCTTTTTCTATTGAGGATCAAGTAGGCCTTCATTGCAAAGCATGCTAAATTTGCTAAATCCTGTCCTTTACACACACATAATGTCCAAGTAAATATAAACGTAACAACAGCAAAACTGTATTAGTTATTGCTCCTGTGTCTGTATATCCCTGGATTTGAGTAATGGTTTCGTGCTGCTTGCCTCTGTTTACATACATGAAGCATTTATTTTAACAATGTTTATTTCTTTTCTTGATAGTTGAATACATTTTTGTGTAGTAATCTTAGCTCCTTCATGACAGGTTGATGTTTGCTTTATTAAACCTTTATGTAATTGATACCAAAGCTTGAGTTGTTTGATCACAGATAGGTGTGCAATTCCAGACAAAAATATCTATCCACATATTTTCACTTCGATGTTTTTGTTGAAGAGGTAACAGAGGAAAAGAGTGTTACAAAAATGTTGTGTATGTGGTAAATATTCTGTCAAATGTCAGCTAACAAGGCATCAAGTGTGAGATTTCTCTGGCCAGAGGCCAGTCAAATAGCTCAGCAGTCACCCTAGTCTGTAGTCTATACTTACCATGGAGAGAAATACATGCATTTAGCTTTCCATTTATCATTTAAAGTGCACAGCTAAAATATGCTCATAGTCAAAAGCTGATTGTTTCTATTTAGAGCACATTACAGATGCATCAAGCTAGCATGAGATGAATCCTCTATGGGGTGGTCTTAGAAAATAATCTATTTGTGTCTGCTTCTCTGCTCATTAATTTTGCCATTAATTCATGTAATAAATGTGTCATTAATCAGTGGTGCTGGTGAAAACAGCTTTTTCTTTTACACTGACAACCAAAGTTAGTCCGTTAAAGTTGCACAGGCTGTGAAGGTCACAAGCCTAACAAAGTAAACAGCCTGAAGAAGTTGCATGAGATGCAGAAGCAGTGAACCCTAAATCAACATAAAATCTGATGTGAGGCAAATGTATGCAGAAAAATGTTTCATAGAAAAAAAGAGCATAGATCCAAGGTTTTTTTTAGTCATGCCTGAGAGATGCAGAGGTATGCTGAGAGTAGAATTTGCTCTGTAGAGCTCCATATGTTTATGTATCATACTCACACATTAAAACTGACACTAGACATCCACCTACCTGAAGCTTAAAGAGCAGAATGTGTGAATGTAGCTGAAAGGCCAAGTGCAACACATTCCCTTGTTTTCCTTCCTTTAGGGATCTTTTATATTTCACATCCTTGCTCTTTTCTACTACCCAAAGATGCAGTTCACCCCTGTTCTTAAAGGATGGTAGATGTTGTTTATAAAGGCTAAAAGCACTTTTTTTTTTTTTTAAACCAAAAGAAGTATTAAAAATATGAGACAAAATCCCATGGCATCTAGTTAGGTAAAACTCACTCTGATTTGAAGGTTATAGCTTTTTTTTTTTCTTTATGTGCTGTGCTGTACAGCACTGCATCTCTATATTTTCTTCCTTCGTAACAAAAGGATAAACTCCTGTTTGTTATTGCACAGCATTTTCAAAGCTCTGGTTGATAAATAATATTATAGAATTGTTATTAAAAGTTATCTCTTCTCTTTTCCAGAGAAATCAGTGCTTGCCCAACCAACATTTGTTTTTAAAAAGGACCGTCCTTTGAAGGTAAAAAGCTTTTTTTTCCTTTTTTGTTATTGAAAAAAAATTCTGAGAAATAGGGATTCTATAGAAAATTATCCTAGTTTTAACACCAGTTAAGATTTGTAATCAATGGTCTCAAAACAGAACAAGGAAGAATAGAAAATAAAAGCAAGACTTAATGCAAATATGCTGGACTGACGTACTTTGTGTCTCTGTCTAGAAAATGATTGTTCTATTTTCCTTGACCTTTCCATGCTTGTTTTTTTTCCAGCGGCCTGCAGAAGACCCAGTTTGCAAAGCTGAAAATGGTAATGACCGCCTCACTAAACAACATAATATAACTGGGTTATTCATAGGTCTGCCTGTTGCCTGTGGAAACAATGTTTGGACTTACTTTCTATGAGCAGGGGTAAATTCCAGTTACCAGACTATGATTTTGTGGATTTTAGAAGCACCTACTCTCTCCTAATACATATATCCCTG
The DNA here is from genome assembly GCA_013400915.1 of Pardalotus punctatus. Lineage (NCBI taxonomy): Eukaryota > Metazoa > Chordata > Aves > Passeriformes > Pardalotidae > Pardalotus > Pardalotus punctatus. Next base: position 45,547 of record VZTX01000323.1, read on the forward strand.
TCTTACCTCAAGAATTCTTCCATCTTACCTCTCATATTTGCCAGAAAAGCAAACTCCAGAAGCCCTGAAAATTGACCAAGCATGTTCATCAGCTGTATGAACTCCTGCCTTTTTCTGTTTGTTTAGCAATGTTATAATGTAGCTCCTCATTCTTAATGTTTTCTGAGCCTGTGGGTTATTAACTGATTCCAAGTGCTTGTTTTAGGCTCCCTGAACCTAGTAGAAATAAAGAAGACTCCCCAGGGCTTTGTGACAGGTGTTGAATGAGATTCCGAAGCCCTCTTGCTGTTAGGTACTGCCTTAGGGCTGTTCTGTAAGTCAATCCTAGAATTTATGGTGTTCAGGTTTTAATTCTGTATCATAATGTGGTGCTGATGCCTCCTGCCAGCCTGTCCCTGCATAACATTATATTTTCTTTTCTCTAGATTTCATTAGTTGGTCCAGAAAACGTGCAAGATCATCATCTTTGACTTTCCAGAAGTCTGACTCTCAGTCTAACACTGGTATGGTATTTAGCTCCAGTCATGCTTTAATTGTTGTTCTGTTTTCTCATCTGGTAAAGAAAAGAATGAATTCTCCTGTCTAAGATATGTTTCTGCATTGTAGGCATGCTGCAAGTGATGAAAACTTAAATATTGATACTTGCTGGTAATTTCCAATAAATACCTTTTTACTTAAAAAATATATTACTTTTTTCCATACTTAATATTACACAAAGTAGTGAAAAATCTGTATATTTCATATAGTTTTCTTGAATTGCTCAGGCAAGGGAGGATGAGGGCTGGAAAATAATTATATTCCCTGGCTCCTGGAAGAGGTCAGTGTTCCCTGGGCAATCCTTGAAAATGTAAAGCAGTTTCCAGAAGGGCCTCTCCTTCTGTCCAGCCAAGAGCTGACTGGGAAGGTTCATTAAAGACTTTGTGTTGCTTCCATGGGAAATGCACACAAATCATGGAGGCTACTGTGCAGAAGGATGGATCTGTTTTTTTACAAGGTTGATTTAACATATGGATGGTACCAGAGAGGTACTTCTGAATTTATGCATTAATATGTGTATAGTGTATTTTTTAAATCTAGTCCTGTGACACGTCTGAATGTACCTAAGAGGAGTTAAGATAAGTTTGGTTTACTCTGAAAGTTGTACTGGGATATATATAGTAGAAATTTTAGGGCATGCCTATACCAAAAAATAAAGCAGAGTGCAGAAGGCAGCTGGAGTGTTTGCCCTCTTGATTGCCCACACTGTTTAAGTGATAGGTCTGACTCTGTTTGGAACCTCTCCACCTGGCGCTCTGCAAGACAGAGCTGTTACAGGATTAGGTGTGTGCCTGGGCTGGGCTGTGCTGCTTGGCCTCAGAGACCTACTGGCATCAGCAGCATAGACATAACCTAGCAGTCTGCTGCAGAAGAGTGGTAGGTAGCAGATACTAATTTATTCTACTGTCAATGAAAGCAATACATCAGCATGGCTAACCCTAAAACTGATATTTTTTATTCTTCAAACAAGTGATAATTTCAGTCTCTTATTCTTTTTAGATACAGCTCTGATACAGAAAAGAGGGACATCATCTTCATTTAACATCCTTCCTACTTTTCCCCTCTCCCAGACAGGTAATTAAAAATAAACACATAGGAAAACAAATATTAGCTAAAATAAAGGTGTGTGCAGAAATGCTTTTTCTTCAAGACAAAGCTGAAGTGTGTTGGACAAGTCTGGTATTTAGATGGGAGAGAGGAGTGTTTTATGAGGAGGACTGGCAGTTCAATAGAATAAACAATTTTTGCATTGGGTGTTGGGGAATCCTCTGGGGCAAGGGGTGGAATCTTTGAATAATTTGAAACTATGCATTTACAGAGTGTGAAATTATACTTGAAAAAACAAAATGAAATTGTATTAATTACATTAAAAGTTTGCTTGCAATTTTATGTGATGGTTCCTATAGGAATATAATTTTCTATCCTAGGAGCCTGTCTTCCACCTAACCAGTGACCCAGGGAATATCCTCACTCTATCAGGAATGATGGACTGGTCTCAAATCCTAGTCTATGTCTCTTACCAGAGACAGGTTCTTGACAAATTGTAGTTGCACTGTTTTAGAATCTTCCTTTCTTTCTCATGGAGAATGTAGATAAACTGTACTCCTTGTACTTTCTTAATCTCCGTGTTTTGTGTTAGATGTTGTATAAGCTGTGACCAATGGTCTTAGGAGGTGGATTCCCTCCTGACCAATAGTTACTAAGTTATTAGTGCATATATAAAGAAGTTTTTGTAAATAGACTTGCTTCTTCTTTGCCATCTTGGGTCCTGTCTGCCTGACTTCCCTGCCAGCTTCCACAAATCCCACGAATAACAGAAATCCAGCCAACAACAAACATTGGCATAAAGGATTTCTAAACAATGTTAAGAGTTCACAGCATTGTAGTGGCAGCAAAACACACTCTTTCTTGGAATTAAATAAGTGGTGATTATATGTAGGGTATCACTTGTGCCATTTTACTGTGTGTGGTACACATGTGACATCCCATCCTTAATGGGGAAGGAAGCACCCAAGATTTATGGGTGGTTGTGCTACACAGGAATGACAGAATTCAGAGGATCTGCAAAAGCTTACAAAGTTTTACTGATAAATTACACACTTGGCATGAAACTGGTATCAGTCCATCCCTGATCTCCTATTATAGGCACACAAGGGTGGGTTTTGGCTGAAGGGGTAAGGTGAAAGGGAAGAGAGACAATTAAAGAGGAGAAGAGAGAAAGCAAGAAAGGGAGAAAAAAGAGATCCCCAGTCCTGGTTCCAGCATCAGCATCAGTCCGGCTGACAGGATGTCCAGGGCTTCATGGGGGTACCTCTATATAGATAGGTTGCCTCACCCTGCAGATAAGTTTCTCTCTTTCTATGCAAATCAGTTCTCATGTGCAACTCATTCTTTCTGGAAATGGATCAGAGGCTTTGGGGGTCTTGAGTGGTCTTAATGCCCCCTAAAGTCCATGCCCACTGCTTGGCCTCATTCCTGCTGTGCTGTGTTGTGCTTATCTCCAGGAGCCAGGACAAGGGCATTTGTCCCAGAAAGTGCTGCCCTTGCTGTGTATGGCCCCTTCTCCAGCCACGTCCTGCACTTTCTCAAAGTGTGTTACTACCAGCAGTCCTTGTCTGGCCCCACAGCTGTCCAGATATCAGTGACATACACATTACCCCCTTACCTTCTTGGCTTCTACAACATGGTTGCCATCACTTTCTCACTGGTGTTTGATATATTTATTAAAACAGTGAAAGCATCAATAGTGCACTGACATCATTCTAGTAAGTTATAAAGGCCCTTTCAGCAGAACAAGGCAGGGTACATTTATTTATTTATTCCCACGTACTTGGGCCTCATTTAATCATCTTAAAAATTCCTAAAACTTGACCAGATAGCATTGCCATTTCAATGACTTCTACAAAACAGAAACATCTAGTTTTCAAAGCTGAAGAAAGATTTTGCATTTAAAACATTCATTAATATCCAAAAGACTGTGACTTAACCAGAAAACCTCTGGCACTTTCTGTGCCAAAATCTGCCTACTTGTAAAAACGGAAACAGTAACAGTTATCTTGGAGATATTTTTCAGATGGATATCTTGAAATATTTCTCAGGTACTACCAAAACAGGAAGGGGTTACAGAAACATGAATTAATGGTTAAAATTTGGGTTTACTCCTTATTCAATTTTAAATTCCTTTTCCGTAGTAAAGAAGAATAACATATTCATGACCTCAGGTCTTCTTCAAAGAAATCCTGACTTCATCAAAAGTACAAGAGAAGGTAACTGTCATTGTAATATTTATTCTCTGTAGTTCCACATCCTTAAAAGACATCCTTTAGAGATATGGAAGACATTAAAATAACAGGTCTTTTCCATGCTCAAGGATAGCCTAGGTATCTTTATGCAATTCATAACTTATTCGTGTGGCAGTGTAAATGTCCTGTGAACTCTGGTCTGAGTATGTGCTCTGACTGCTTATTTCCTGAGTGGACTGAATATAACCTTGCGTAGTGAAATTTCACATTTCTAACTGAGTACCTCTGCTCCTGGAGAAGGTAATGAAGAAGCCTCTTGGCATTTGCAGATGCAGAATTAAATCTGAAATGCCAGAAGACAGATCTAAAACAAAGCAGTAAATATAACTATAAAGATATATTTAAATATATAAATACAAATACATTTTATAAGTACAGATAAGGATGTTTATGTATATAACACATTATTTTTTTATCCTGATAGGACAACACATAGGTTTCACTGCAGAGTTGTGTATTTTAGAAGCCATTACAATTTTTCAGAACATGTAGCAGTGAACAACAGTACATATTATTCAAAAATATTTTGAAACTTTCAGTTAAAGAGGCAAGACATATAGGTATGAATTAGATATGAAGAAAAAGTATCTATTTAAATATTTTGTCTTTGTATTTTGCAAGGATCCTTGTCACCAAGTCAATTGTGGAATGTCATTAGACCTGCCACTTTACAGCCCCCACAAGCCCTGACCTGTCCTGAAATTCCTGTAGTATCTCTAGTGGCTAAGAAAGAAGCATGTGTTCAGGTAAAAAGAAAAATAATTTTACTGGAGCTCAAATTAAGAATAAAACCCGAACAAAAACACCCAAAACAACCAAAACCAAACACTAAACAAACCAGTGCTGTTTTAAAGCAATGAACTATTCCACTGTATGTTTTTCAAAAAAGTTCTCATATAATTTTCAGTGGAATTGATGTATCACTGATGTGATATGAAATGTTAAACCTTATGCTGACTGTGTTTGAAAAATCATCTCTTCTCTGCGGGCTGTCTTACCTTTCTGATATCAGGGCTCTGTGGGCAAATCAGCTTTGGGTGTTTTGGATTTTGTTTATTTAGAAAGTGAGATTTTAGTATTTTAATTGAGGGCACTGGCTTAGTACACAGCTGGAAGAAGCTCTGCCAACTACCACATCTATATCTATAACTATCTATATCTGTCTATCTGTGCCTCAGTGGCTCTGGATTTTAGCAGATCTAATAGCAGAAAATATACTAGCTCTGATTAATCCATTTTATTTTATTATTTCTAGTTACCTGAAGACAGCTCTTATTCATCAGCTAAGAATTCAGTAAATTCCAAAACAGCAGTGGGGTCATCTACTACCATGAGTCCTTCCAGCTCTCAAACAACACAGTAAGATTTTATTTATTATATTATATTTTATTATATATTTTATTTATTATATATAAGATTGTATTTATTTTTATATTACATCATTTTGTCACTTGGCTGATGGCATGCCCTTTTTTCCTGCATGTCTAGCATGGTACTAAACCCATGCTATCTGCATCCACACAGGCCTCAGTGGTGTTTGTGTGTGGTGCCAAGATTTGTGTGTGCGCTGATGTGAGCTCCATGTGCCATAAAAAAGAGACTCCTAACTGCAATTAATCTTTGTGGGACAGGAGGGTTCTCACTAATAACCACCAAGCCAGAAAGTATTTTGGTTTGCCATCTCTCTTCTAACTGCATGTCTGCTGCATCTCCTAAAAAAGATGCAGAGAAGCTCAGGAAATTTCATTCTTTTGAGGAATTACCAATATATGTCAGTGAATTGGACACAAGATGCATAAAGAAAAAACCACGGGATTGATTTGGAAGACCAAGTGAATGCTGCAATTGATGCTCTACTTCCATTCACAAAGCAGAATTTCTGGCACAGAGAGCTACCTGTGGTGACTGTGATGGGCCAGCATTTCTGTGCTGCACAGACTATGGAATTTCTGTGTGAGGAAGCTGACTTCCTTGGACTAGGATGTTTCCCCATCCTCTTGACGCTGTATGTGATGGAAAGAGCTGCTTTCTTGGAGATTATCAGATTCTGGCTTAAAGCTTGGAAAGCTTGTGTCATAAGAGACACAAATACAATGCTTGGAAAACACAGGCTTCTGGTCATGTATTCATCTTTGCACAAGATTTTTCTTGGGAAACTGAAAGGGTTCAAGGCCAGCACCAAGAATAAGTCATATGGGTGCAAAAGTAGGCTATTACCTCTCTCTCTGGAGACTGACTCATGAGAACAGCTAGGTCTGTGGTTACCCAGTTTAGTACTGGCAGGTTATCTGGTGGTATACTACTGCTTGCTGATGTTGATGAGGGTTATTTACCTGGAAGGTGGGAGCATCAAGAATACACCTGGTATCACTTTTGATGAGAGAATGACTTTTCAAATTGGTAGCGCCATGGATAACAGTTTTCTAATGTTGCCTAATTCCCCTTCCTGCTTAAGGAGGGCATAGAATATGTTAATTGCAAAGGAGTCTGTGCCAGTCTTCTACAGGGCTAGACAGACCACAGATAAAGGTTGGGATGCACAGTGCCAGGGTTCTGAGGAGGTAAGGGATTTTTAGATGGACAAGCAACTTAGGTTCTTAATCCTTATCAACAAATCGTGCATCATTAGGGGGCAGATGCTCACTGTGATTTTGGAAGAACCAGCCTTTTCTGTTACAATCAACACTGTGATGATGCCCTGTGAAGACAACATGTAGCCACACAACACACTGGATTTTTACCAGAATCAGAATGATGGTAATGCTCTTCTGAGATTGCAGGAGGTTGTAAGTGCCATTCTTCTGATCCACATTAAGTGACTGCTGCTTTAAAATACTTTGGTAAAATCTTTCTAGTATTGCTGTTTTCTCATAAATAATAAACAAACAACTTTATTAAACTCTGCATACATGCTGAACAGTAGTGAACATTGCAGCCAGAGCTGCTCATTGCTAAGAAAACAACTTTTTAGGTTTGTTTGTAATTTTGAATCAAGGTGTAACTGTTGACATTTATTTATAAAATAAAATGTAGAGACATGCAACAGAAGGGATTGCTTTTGCTTACAGATGTCTCTCCCACTTTCCCCCTCTTCCACTTCTTCCTCTCTCCATCATATGTTTCTTTGGAGAGATGTGTGAAAATATCTTGTTATCCCTCTGCGGTAGCTGCAAATGTCCATGTTCCAGGAAGCCACTAAGTTTTATTTCCTGGGCTGGCTGTAGTAATAAACTGAAAAGGAGAAATTTCCAGTTTCTTGATTCTACATGGAAAGCTTGTGTCTTAAATGACAGAAATACAATGGTGGGAACACACAGGCTTGCAGTCACATATTCAACTTTGCACAAAGATTTACTTGGAAACCTGAACGGGTTCAAGGCCAGCACTGGAATGGCAGCTGCTCAGACCTGTCTGGACACTCTGAGAAGGGCAGTACCTAAATCTTTTCCCCTTCCATAATCCTGTACCAGTACCTTATCCACATTTCTCCTCCTATAGCTCCCTGTTAGTGATCATACCCTGATACCAGTGACTGTGTTTTGTATCTCCATGACAATGCCATTGTTGCCTTTCACCATATCTCAGAATTATGAGCACAGACACGGTTAAAGGGATAAAAGGGTTTTATTTCATATTTTAACAGGATTCCATGTGCACAGCTCTTCAAAGGTGGAACACGCCGAGATGCATACATACACACACACACACACACACACACACACACACACACAGAGACTGTATAATGCAAATACAATTTTTATAGACCTTGCAAATTAGCATATCCCAATAAGAAAATTAATAAATTAAGCAATGTCCCCCTACTCTAAATAATCCCCCACCCCCAATGAGGCTAGAGCCCAGTTTACAAAATATGTTCAGAGACAAGGTTTCAACCAAGTTTGAAACCTTGAGTTTTTGATAGCATGGGGCTCTCTGGCCTCCTATTGTGAATGTTTGGTCTTTCTGCCTTGCAGAACCCCAAAACTAAGCTAGAATATCGGACTACAAAAATTACAAGCATATAGGCTAAGGGTACAGAAATATATAAAGGGTACAGAAATATATAAAAGGGGAAAAAAAAAAAGAAAAAAAAAGAAACAACAAGCATCACCATCTCTGGTACACCTTATTCTTGCCATACAGCAACATAAGGCTATTGAGGTTTTAATAACATTTTAAGGCTGGCACTTCCAGTTAACTTTCTCTTAAAAGAAAGATCCTGCACTGATTAATTTTTCTTTTCTGAAAATAAACAAAATAATTTCCCATATTTTCTCTTGGAAGTAAGCCTCTAGCTCCTGGTTTTTAGCTCTTTTGGTGTCCTGTGTTAAAGAAGTTGCTTTTGGAGCAGTGTAGAAGTAGCAGATGAAAGGTCAGTGTGGAAATTGATTACAATTCAGTAAATTTTAGTGAGGGGTGTGTTTAAGGATAAAAAACTCATTAACACGCTTCAGATTCCCTGTTCATGGCCCAAAACATGCATAGAAGCCTTCAAGGCTGAAGAGACAAGTATTTTCTGGTTTCTCTTTTTTTATCTTAGTCTTTCATGGCCCAAAACATGCAGAAAAGCCTTCAAGGCTGAAGAGACAAGTATTTTCTGGTTTCTCTTTTTTTATCTTAGTCTTTCATGGCCCAAAACATGCAGAAAAGCCTTCAAGGCTGAAGAGACAAGTATTTCCTTGTTTCTCATTTTTTATCTTAGTCTTAGCAACACATCAAGCATAAGAATGTTAAGCAATACTTTTCTTATTGAATGTAAAATTGAGATAGGTAGTACTCGGTAAGCCCTTCATCCTTGAACAGATTTCAAGCACGGATTAATTGTGAAGAGAAACTATGTTTTAGATGCAATCATCAAAGTTCTGCTAACAAACCCAGTTTGTGACACAATACCAGGCTGCCTTCCTGCCAAGTCATCCTTCTGGAACAGAAAGTGTAAAGAACTTTGATAGTTTTGCCTGTGCCAGCAAGACATGCAGGATTAAGCTCTACAGAAACAATAAACAACCTATAACCCTTTCATAAAAAAACCCTGAAAAAAGCAAAACCAAACCAGCAGCAGGAACAACTTCCACATAAAGGCGTATACAAGGACTTTTCCAGTGACTTTTATGAAAAATGAACCCTGTTAATTTACAGGGGCTATGTAATTAGCAGGTCAAATCACAATTCTACTTATATTAGAATATTCTTGAATGTAATCTCCAAACTACAGTTGGCCAGTACCAAAGGACTGCAAGTATTTAGATATCTTCTCGTTTTAAGTATATTTATGGACCAGCTAATTGAGAAATGGAAACACTTTTCTCTCCTGTTTTACTTTTACCTCACCTTAAGCCATGTGCTACTATACCTTTACATCTTCTCAGTATTTGTGTGCGCATGTGAATGCACTGCCTTCCTGCCCTTCCAAGATGTAAGAGGATGACCAAGGAGTTCCTGTAGGGCCCTGGGGTGTACATTATTCTGTAGAGTACTGAGCTGCACCAGCATGAAAGGATAGCTGTTAATTTTTGGAAGTCCTTTGAAGGAGCAAAAGGAAAGAGGGAAACAAAACGAACTCATTAAAGTTTCTGCAGTTAAGACACTTCCCTGAGGAGGAAGTGGCATGTTGTTTTACTACTTGTTCTTTGGTTTTAAGGAACATCCTCAATAATCTTAATGAAATACAGTGTGATACTCTGTTCCTTTTGTCAAATGTTGCATAGAGAATATTCTAGATTCTCTTAAAGAATTTGTCTGATTACTTATTTTTTTTGTGTTTGTTTTTCTTTAATGGTAGGTGTGGTGAATCTTTAAAAGGCTTCAAATAGTTCTAAATCACATTCTTATGTTATTTTGTTTTCACAGAAGTCAGTTGCTTGAAGAAAGAAGTGTACAAAAGCACAGCAATTCGGATTTTGTGTTTGGGGAAAACATGGTTGAAAGAGTTTTGGTCCGATCTGCACATGCTGGCAGACTTTTTATCAAGGTTAGTGTACTTAAAAGTGTATTTTTTTTTTCAGATTTTTTTTAGGTCCTTCTTTTAAAGATGGGAGTAAATATGGTTCCAATGACTCTTGAGGAGAAAATATCTAAGAATGTGCTGCTGGAGGGGTAGGCATTCTTATCTTCACCATCCTAGACTGGTTCTTTGATTACTAACGCGTACCAATATGCGTTTCTGGTTTGTTCATTTTTTGACTTGACAAAAAAATTTTTGACTCTTGAAAAAGAGTTTTCTATATATTCCATGTAAAGTGGAACAGCCACAACATAAGATAAAAGAATGTGGTCCCTACTGGTCTAATAACTTCCATTATGACTGTGAAGAGTCAGGATAACTGAAGAAAGCTGGAGAAAGACTGTTTACAGGAGCATGGAATGACACAAGAAGGGGAATGGCTTCAAACTGAAGGACAGTAGGTTTAGACTCAATGTTAGGAAGAAATTCTTCTCCTTGAGGGTGGTGAGACCATGGGAAGAGGTTGCCCAGAGATGCTGTGGATGCCCCGTCCCTGGACGTATTCAAGGCCGGGCTGGATGAGTCTCAGCAATTTGGTCTAGTGAAAGGTGTCCCTGCTCATGGCAGTGGGGTTGGAACCAGATGATCTTTAAGGTCCCTTTCAACCCAAGCCATTCTGTGATTTTATGAAAAATAGGTATGAGGGGAAAAGTGGACACCCACCCTAGATAAGTGTTCATTTTAAAGCATCCTGTGCATGCTTGTGAGGCAGCTTAATGACCAAGTCCTGAAGGACACTAGGATGAAAAGATGGTTCTCAAGCTGAGGACTGCACTATTGAAAATGGAATTGAAATTCAGTTTTCAACAGAAGTAGGATGAAAACAGTTTGCTTACCTGTCAGTTAAAGAGCTTGGCAACCATGGGTTTGGGTTATGACTTCTGGCCAGGTTTTATTTATAACGTATGAGTTGAGCCACTGAGTATTGTCAGAAGCCACAAGCATTTATTTAGAGATACCTAAGAAAATTCATCTGCAAAAACTGAATGTGATGGAAATTTTTAAGACCTCTGAGGTTAAGTTTGTGGTGTCTGAGAGTTTTAAGCTACTCTTCTGGGAACTATGGGCTTGAACTGGAAGTAAACCGGTACCTTAACATCTAAGTTCTTCAGCAGATTTAAATCTTAGTCCAGGATCCATACAGAGAGGCTATTCCTCTTGGTGGAAGAATGATGCACTGATTTTATGATAATAACATTAAATTCCTCTAGAGACTGAAATCTGGGCCAGTTTTCACTCTGAAGCTATTAAAGTCTGGCATGCATTAAATGATTTAATGTTCTGTTTTTATTTAAATAGGAATTTAAATAGGAAGTCATATTTCCCCCATGTTTTTCTAGAGTCCTGAGAAGCATCCCAAGCTGTGTAATGAAGCTCATTTACACACTGGAGAAGTAACATCCATGTCCCTAGGATCTTCTCATGTCGGGTCACAAACAAGTAAGCATACTCAGCAAACAGCAGAGTTAGCTTCATTACCATGTTTCACTGTATTTTAGAGGATGTCAGATGAGTGGTGATCAATAATTTTCATCTATGCTCAAGGCATCCAGTGACAAGATATCCTTAGAGTATGTGCCAAAATCTATGTTCAGAAAGCAGCCACAGTTTGGTTTATGGCATGTGAACTGGACTAGCTTCAGAAGTGATCTAAATTACACAGGAAAGGACAGAGTTTTACGGATTATTATTATTTACTACAGATTATTATTTATTGTTTGAAAAAAAAATGCAGCAACCTTTATGAATGCCTTTTGGACCACATTTTTGAACTGCAACTTTAGGCTGCCTGCTGCTTGCATTTTGCAACTGCTCATATAAATTACTTAGTTATTTAGATGCTTATTGCGAGACTGAAAGTTCTACACAGTCATATTTCGGGGCTTGATTGTGACTTCAGTGTGAGGTTTTCTGCTAGGCAAGCCATGTAAACCTAGGCTGTGAGGGAATCTCCAACAGGCCCCATTGTGAGCCCTCTTGACAAATTTTGCACTACTCTTTACTAACAGATGTATTAGATCCTCTTAAGCATTCTTACAAGTAAAAAATTATAAAAATAAAGCCTTTGGAACGTGTGTATAGCTTATGCAAATATACAAAGTTTTGTAACAATGTTATTCCTTTCAAATCTTGTTCTTCTGTGTTCCTCTTAAATATTCATCCTATCTGTATTATTATTCTGAATATTGGGATATGTATTAATCTGCACAGCAGTATAACAGATGAGTTTAATTTGGAAAATCAGCTTCTAAATACTTAGGCCTTGTTTCTGCTTGTTTCTGTTTGTCCCTTGGGACAAACCACTGCAACTGCAGACAGCCCTGTTCAATTTTGTACGAGCCTGTTTAGTGAGACATTTTGTATTCCTGCCTTTTCCTTTTCCTCCTCTGTTTATTGCTTTGGCCAAAAACTTATTCATAACACTGAACAATGTCAGATACCACAGGTATTACTGAGGTCACAGGCCATCCTGTGTGCTAGTTTTGCTATCCTAAAAATACTCCCTGTACAGAAAGAATTTCTTTTTTTTTTCCTTACAGAAGGAGCTTTGTTGGGGAATGTAACACTAATTGAATCAGCAGCTGCCTGTATTTCCAAGCCAGCGGACAAAATCCTGTTAGATAAAGTTGAAGTTATAACTGGAGAAGAAGCAGAACATAATGTATTGCAGGTGTGTACATCCTTGATATAAAACCTTGGTGGTGAGCAGTTTTGTTGTTGAAAGCAACATCTAGATCTATTCTAGATGCAGTAATCTGAAAATACCTTCAGTTTATATTTTAGATTTTCACTTTTTTAAGCTATGCCTCAGCTAATCCATTTTTCTGTAGGCTGGTATTTTCTTTTTCATATTATATTTGTTCATTTTATAGTCCCTTTCAGTAAGTGACTATTTCCAAATGTCATTCTATAGTGGTATTTTATAAGCATCTACATAGTATACCACCTGTAACCAAAACCTTAGAATTGGAAGTGATTTGAGTAAAGATAGGTTTTATGAAAAAACTTTTTACGGGAAAAAAAAAAGCAATGTGTTGTAAAAGTAATTTGTTGTATAAAATAAACTAAAACTAAAATAAACTATAAAATAAACTAAGCTAAAATAGCAATTATCTTTCCAACCTGGCAGGGCATATCTTGCTATTCTTCATCTTCAAAATGTTATTTTCTCAGAAAATAGCAATTATACATACAATTTTTTAAAATCTTAACATTATTTTATCTTTGATTATTTCTTCGGTCTTGACAGAACACAAAAGTTTTACTCTGTTAGAGCAGTATTCTTCTAGTAGTGGTACTGGTAACCTGGGCTGCATAATGTTTGTAGTGAGTGAGGAAATAAGGTTGTACAACTTTTGCAACAAATTCAGCTGTGCTGGTAGAAATGAAGATAAAATAATTGAAAAAGTAACCTGGGATTCATGCTGAATGCTTTCTATGATGAGAAAAGGGTTTAGGACAGATCAGGAGTAATTTCATTTTAAGTAATAATGGTGATGCATCTATATATCTACCTTTGAACACATGCATATGGATGTATTAAAAGCCATACCAAAATTTTATAACCATAAAGCTTTAGAGACAATAAAATTAGCATTGGCTGGCAGTTTTCAGCATGTATTTCTCTTTCAGATTAACTGCAAGCTCTTTGTATTTAATAAGCTTTCTTTAACCTGGACTGAAAGAGGCAGAGGATCCCTGAGGCTTAATGACACTTCTAGCAATAAACATGGAATGTTGCAGTCAAGGCTAAGTAAGAATTAAATAATGAAATACCCCATACAGAAAACACCAAATGACTTGTACTATTGTTGGCCAGAGTAAGTTTATTTTAGAACATTTAAACCTGAGAAGCTAGTTTTATTTATGCCAAGTTGCTGAGAATCTTTTTACGTGATAAAATTCCGTGTTACAGACTGAGGAACTGGGCTCACATGCGTTGTTCAGTTCTGTGTACTTCTGCTGCATTGTGTCTTCAGCTCAGTCACCAGTCTGACAGTTCGCTCTTTGCTGATTCTGCTTTTCCAGCAGCACTGTTTCAAGACACTTTTGGAATGTTTTTACTGCACTGTCATTTTTTTCGTACTGCATTGTGCAATTTCAGCTGATATTTCCTTTGTGTACAAGACATATTGAAAAAAACTAATATATTTGGATATTTAGAAAAACAAAACTCACTATATCAGGGTTTTAGACCAAATTAAAAAGAATAATTGATGAAAATATTAGTTGTATGCAAGTGCTGGAGAAAACTGCTGCAAAATATCCTACTGTATTAACCTTCTTATTTTAGTTATGCGAAATCAGGGTAGCTTGAGACTGATTCTCAACACCCGACTCTGGAAACGAATGGTTATAAAAAGAGCAAACAGAAATAGCCTGTGCTTCACTGCAACAGATCAAGAGGACCACTCTGTTCAAGTATTTCTAACTCAGGTAAGTAAGAGATAAAAACTCCACCCAAATCCCCACTTCATCTAGAATTCTGAAGAGTTGCTGAAGGTTAGTTTTAGCAGATGGCCTTCATGCTCTGTTGGACTATGCTCAGCTTAGATGTTCCATGGCTTTAATTATGGAATGTGTTAGAATTTCAAAAAGCCATGTGTGATGATGTGATATGGCCTCTAAGACAGACATTTCCAGACTCTAGTTCACATAACACCTATGGAACAGATACCATTCCAATAACATGTAGAAAATTCTCTTTTTTAATGAAAGCAATAGAGTGAGCATTTCTTCACAGGTAGTTAGAATTTTGTAAGTTACTCTGGTAAAAGGCAGCAGCTTTCTGCCATGGTTCTCAACACAACACTTCCAATAAATCCACTTCTCAGCTGGGAAGAATACAGAATTTCAATATCGCCTTAAAAAATAAATATTTAAATTAGCAAAACAATAGTCTTGGGAACCTTGGTTTTCTCCAGGAAGGGCTAAATTGGAAATGGAAATGTGGTGGACTTATTTGGAAATACATAGCACATATGTCCTAGGCTGGGAAGTGAGAGCATCCACATGAGTTTAAGGATGTTTACAGTTTCCCCAGTAGACCTTTCTAGGAAGGATTCAGCTTGCTGGGAAAGAAAAATAAATCACCATTTCCAGGAAGCATTGTATATCATACACAAGCAAAGCACCAGGCACTGTATATGCAAGTACTGTAAGTCTGTCACTTCCTAACAGGGGTTGACTTAACTATGGTTGTGCTGGACTGCTGGTCTGCATGTGAGAATTACAAATATCCTAATTTCCAGGTGTGCTGCACAGTTTTTCTAGTGTGTAGAATTTACATTCTGTAAATTACGTGTTGGCACTACCGGGCTTTAAAAATAGACACGTATGAGGAAACCACTATATATGACAGTTGTATGGATGTAGCAAGGGTTGCAGGAAGCTGCTTCCGCAGTCACTGAAGAGGCTGGCATCCATCCCTACATTATCCACCTGGAGACTGTATATATTAACACATCAGTGCTTTCTTCCTTCTAGAATCATACTCAGGAATCATCTGGAATATCAAGTATTCCATACAAAGTGAGCTATTCTTCAGGGAAAATAATTTTTAAGCTTATGTTTCTTGTAACTATAGATAAAATAATCAACAGCTACATATCATAAAACTCAGACCATATAAAGAAACTTGACATTATTTGTATTTACGTTAATATTTGGATGTTAAGTATGAAGTGTGATTCTTAATTGCCTGGATTAAAAAGGAGAAAATACAACTCTCCCATTATTTTTTTTAATTAAATTTTAAAAATAGAGATTTTTCTCATGGTTTGGAATGCATGCATTTTACGTTCTGCAGGCAAGCTCAAAAGACACTGAACACCTGTATACAGCAATACATCATCGCCTTGTGGCATTGCGAAGCTTTGCTGGGCAAGAGCCAGATGCTCATAAAGTAGACACAGAGTCAGAAACAGCTCTTCAGCCATTAAACTGTGACAGTGATGATGAAGATGATGAAGAACTAACTCCAGTGAGCAGCACTGACTCTGGTAAGCATAAGTTTTCCTGGAAATGTAATCCTTTCAGGGTATTTGCTTAAAGTAATGAAAATTGGACTTTTTTTTTTTTTTTTTCCTGACTATAACTTTTATCTGATACAGATACCCCTTTTTCAGGTAGAATACAGCAATTCCTTTCAGTATTTTGACTTACTGCTATTAAAATGTAAGGTTTGTCCAGCTCAAGTATCTACACATATTTATAGCAATGGAATACTTTTGACAAAAGCTTGTTGTTTAAGAAATTTTAATATTATCAAGCATTACCTACAATTTTTTTCAGTATATTTCCGTAGAAATGACTAGAGATGTTGAGATACTGGTTTTACCTCAAGGAAGTGAAGGATGAGACCATTCACATCAGTGCCAGGCTTGTTACTAATAGCCTGGAGGACAGTGTGTTTACTAAGATATTCATTATGTCATGGTTAACTTTATTTAAAACACTGATTCTTGATCAGCTGTAACAACTACCTCAAATAGGAAATCTGCAGGACAACATTTACACACCAGTTCTGCCAGCTTTTTTCACCATAACAAAAATTTAGGTTCCTCAAAGAGAAAAATGCCACTAAAACAAGATGTAAGGCATTAATGACTTAACATTTCTATTAATACAACTCACAACAGGGCTGGGGTCACATTTGCAGAAAGCAAGGCAGAAACAGCTGTTAGACTTAAAAGCTCTTCTATCTTAGCAAAAGACAAGTCATATTTCTGGGGTAAATTCACTGCTTCGGTGTCAAACTGCTCCAGTGGATATAGGACCTGCCAATTACGTGTGATTTTCCAACAGATGGACTACATCAGGCAACTTTGAGTTGTTGCTCACAGGATTAATTTCCCCCTGCAGCTAGGTAGCATACTGTCCTTATATTATAAACCTTCCTTTCAACAACTATTCATCAATAATCAAGTAATGAGCAGTAATGGCTGTAAGCACTGTTTCCTTAGGGAAACAATTTTTCCCCCTTTATCACAGAACCATAGAATATCCTGAGTTGGAAGGAACACTTAAGGATCATTGAGTCCAACTCCTGGCCCTGCACAGGACACCCCAAGAGTCACACCACGTGCCTGACAGCATTGTCCAAATGCTTCTTGGACTCAGACAGACTTGGTACTCTGACCACTTCTCCAGGGAGTCTGTTCCAGTGCCCAGCCACCTTCTGGGTGAAAAACCTTTTTCTAACATCCAACCTAAACCTCCCCTGACACAACTTCAGGCCATTCCCTTTGATCCTGTCACTGTCACCAGAGAAGAGATGACAGTCTGGCACTCTTCTTCCACTCATGAAGAAGTTGAAGACCTTCATGAAGGGTAGAAGAGGTCTCCCCTCAGTCTCCTCCAGGGACAACAAGTCAAGTGACCTCAGCTGCTCCTCATATGGCTTCCCCTCAAAGCCCTTCAACATCTTGGTTGCCTTCCTCAATACACTACAGTAGCTTTATATCCTTCCTATACTGAGGTGACCCAAAACTGCACACAGTTTCTGGTAACTTGAGAATTTTGGATGGAACTTGATTCCTTCCCAGAATTTCTAATGATTAGAACTCTTTCTTCTTTTAGGGGGAAAAAAAAAAAAAAGTGGGTAAAGGTAATGTCAAAGCAGTGTAGGAACACAGATATACATTTTAAATTTAAATAAAGTTAAATATTTATTTTGATTTGAAGAGACTTTTGATACAAACATTCAGATGGCTGCCAGCAAACAGATTCAGAAATGTGTGAGGTGCTGTTTTTTCTTGTCCTGTCCCTAAGCATCTGTCCCTCATTTATGTCTAGTTCATGACAACAGTTCTAACAATCCCTTTCAAGTGCTTTTTTAATGGCTTCTAGCATTTCCTGCTTATCTTAATCTCTTCTCAGAGCCACAAGTTTTTAAATTGCATAGATTTCAGTTACTGGTATCCAAGTCACTCCTTACTGTTATCTTCAGACATTCAATCTCGCTCATGACTGTCCCTGGCAGTCCCATTGACCAAATGGCAGAAAAATAGGCCTTATAGGTTTTGAACATGATTAAGTCAGTTTTAAATATCAGCATAGAAATGTCTATTTAGATGAAAGAGAACAGATATTTAAGAGTACTTGTTTAAGTCTTTTAATTTTCATGCTTTCATTTTCATTGAAGGGTATATGTGAATAAGTCATCTTTTCATTGATGTAATCTCTGAAACTGACTTATCTCTCCTTGACAGTATATAAAAGTTAAGAAACATCAGCCCTCAGGGACTGTTTCTTTACAAGAAATACAAGAATTTACAAAATATGCCTGCATTTTATTCCATTCAATTTTATTTGTTTTGTCTCAACTCCCCCCAAAATAGTTTTCTTAATATAGCAATTCCCATCTTGTTAAACTGAGTTCACACAGTTGCCTAGATGATGCTATGTATTTAATGACACTTTAAAAGAAATGAAAAAATAGATAACTCTTTATAATAATTGTCTTTAGTGCTTGAGACTGAAGAAGAAAGCAAATATTATATACATAATAAGTGAAGAATTATGGATGTTGAAGTGATTTCTGTATATTTACAAGACTTTGTTGTAAGCATTTTTTACAGAAAATTCTTAATCTACAGTATGTTAACGCTCCGCATGGACAATGTATAAGGTAGTAGAGATATTTCTAAGATTTTACAAGTTCAGTATAGATATTTATTCCAAAATTTTAAAAATACTTAGTTGAATTGCTTTATGTTCAAGTAGAGATATTAATTTCATAAAGTCCATAAGAATAACTTGCTGTGCCTCATATTTTTATCAGATCATATTTCACCAGTTACAGCTTGAATATTTTTACCAACAAATTGCTCTGTAAATCTAAATGGAGAGAAACAGAGCAATTCACCTTTAAACAGATTTTGAGAGTGGATGGGATCAATAACTCTTTGGAAAGTATTTCTCTTTTCTCTCTGACTATAAAGTGAGATGAGGAAATGAATTTAGACTAAACAGTAAACTTCTAGCCTGACCAAAGTCAAACAAGTAAAGTACATGGGAAGTACAAGGAGGACAGTGTCACTAGTCAAACAAATGTATTATGCATTACTCCTTATACTGCACCTCACCAATCTGAAATCTTCTCCTAACTTCATCCTGATTGAGGGATCCTCTCTGGAATTTCTCTTAGAAGCTATTATTAGAATAAATTCAATGATTCTGGGATCTAGGATAGGTAAGCCCCAAGCCTCTCCATTCACAGCCATAGACCCTAAGAGAAAATCACAGTGTGCAAAGACGTACAAGTGTATCCTATATGGCTCCACAAAGAACTGCAAGGATTTTGGAGACTACTGTTATTGAGAGCCAGTAGTCTCCCAACACCAGTAGTGTGTTGGTCTGAGAGCCAGATAGTATACCACAGAAATGAAAATGCAAATGCATTTGCAGAAATGAAAAATGTTTTATTTTAGAGACATTTTCTAGTCCACTATATATGTATTTCCCATCTCAGCTTCATTAGGACTCTCTCTCATCTGCTGGAGTTTATCAAGATTTAAAATGTTACAAGAGCTTTCTTTATATTTTAAAGTAAGGTACTTTTAAAGTTCTCAAAGGAACTATTGTTCAGCAACACCACACTAACTCCTGAAAAACTGCTACTTTGTTTGGCATTTCTTGTCAATGTAATTTAAATTCTTATCAGTTGTTAAGGATTTCAAACCATAAAGCTAACACAAACACACCTGATAGCGATTAAAACTGAGGAAAAACGAAAAGTTAATTCTTAACTTCTTTATTGGAGTTTCTGTATTATTTTTAGCAGCCATCTGTAATACTTAAAGTGGAGGGAAAAAAAAAAGGCAACACTGTAATTGTTTTTAAATGTTGCCATATCAGGAAGGAGAAGAGGGAAAATCAGATTTCATATTCTGACAAACACAGGCTTTCATTTCACCTGTAAGAGATTTAAAAGGCTTAGTAAGTATTTAGGGGTGACCAGATGGTAGCATGAATTTTTAAGCAGATACTGTGAGAGTGGTATTACGTGTCTGATATTATTAGTCAGCTCTACCTACTTTCTGCAGATGAGTCAAAGTCACAGAGATTATGCACCAAAGCCACTTTGTCATAACCAATGAGCCGGCTGAAGACATGCTCGATTTCTCAGTTTTCTGAGCATTTGTAATGAAGTCTTAAGACAGTGTACCCTGCACAGAGCAAGATAATTTGCATGCCAGGTACACTGCCCTACCTAGACATCAGATTCCTTAGTGTTTATGTGCTTGTCTTTATTGACATGGAGGGTCATAGGCTTCATTCATGATTCACATGCTCAAATATTTGTGAATAATCCTGTGTTATCTAGTTAGCTATTTACCTAAACCAGGAACTGATCATACCCAAACTTTAACCTACTGCTTTGGTATTATGAAATGCTGGATTGTTTCAAAACATGAATATGCTCAAATAAGCAAGATTTTTTTTAAAATTCTTTTTCAGATCATTCTAGATGGAACCGTAGGCGGTCTGTTGTCTGCTCATGACTTCTGCCAGAGGTTACAACAGCTCAGTTGGTAACTCATCTTCCCAAAATGTCTAAGCTGACTCATCAGTCCCTGGAGGGAGGAAATCAGATGCATATTATTTTATAACTTTTAAGTAGAGATTAATTTTAGAGACATCTTAAGTTTAACACATTAAGAAAGAACTTTAGATGCACTATTGAGGATTCCAGGCAGCCTGCATTGCACTGAGCTCTGAATAACACCATGGCTTCCAACAGTCAAGAACTGCTACGAAGACTTCCAATTTTAGAATTAAATATATTTAGATACATTACTAGAGGAAGAAATGTTATAGGGAATAAGTGCTTATTCATCACATTGATGGATAATACCACATAAGCATGAACTAATAATATATGTAAACAGGCATTTGTTACTTTTAATCTGTTATTTAAAAGATATATCTGAAAAGCTTTCAATTGGGCTTCACTGAAAACATTTATTTAAAATTGTGTGGTAACACCCGGCATCCTGTTTTTAAGTACATACAAGCAAAACTTGGGATGGGAGTTTAGCTTGACCAAGGCCTACAGAAACCAGCCCTCATAAAATGGTATTTTTTAATGTGTGTTTTGAAAATATCTGGAGTTGTACACTGGCTGTGGAATTTTGTTTAAGGGCAAAGAACCATTATCTGCATTTTTCAGCTGTAAGCACCAAAAGAACTCACCATGAAGAACTGCAAGCCAGTTCTAAGGGGCATATGAGCTTTAAAATTTAAAAGTTTATGTACCTGCACTCATGAACACCCTTCTAGTTGTATAAAACCAATGTTTGCACCATTAGTTGTCCATTTTATATTCACAAATAAATTCATGCACAGTACAACTGGGTATCTGCATTAGAAAAATCCCTCAACTGTGAGATTATCTGAGATTACTTCTGTTTTAGCTGTAGCTATTCCTAAACAGTGTCATTCATTGATATATGTGAGTATGCTACACACCCCCATGTGCACAGTAACCCCAATAGTGGCCAAGACACAGTTGCTCCATAAAAGACATTCCACAAAGTACTGCCTTCTACCTAAACGCTTTTGTGAGAAATAAAAAAAACCACCAAATCTCTGTAATGCCACCTGTGAATCAAGACTTGCAGGGTCATAAGCCCATACACAGTAAGATACACCACTTATATTCTGTGGTTTCATTCTGTCAAAAGATAGAATATGTCTGCAATCTCTCTACTGTCACTTCCCTGCTGCCTTGTGTATTGTCATCCTCAGAGCTGAAACAATGTTCTGAAATAGCTCAAGTCCTTTTAATTAAGGTAATTGTAATGATTTCTCCATCTAAAAAGCTGCATCACACCTGAAAAGTCAAGTTACAATTTAGTTTTCCCATTGAACATATATATGAAATTGGAACAATAATAGCTTCTTCCTGAATTCTCAGTGCATTGTCAAGATTAGCATCCAGAAAAACCTGAATTAGTTATCTGGATTATGCTGAATCCTAAATGGCCCACCAAAACTAGCACTTGTCTGATATGGATTTAACATCTGGATGACAGGAAGGTTAAGTGGAACTTGATTTTTGCCTTCAGGAAAAAGGGAGCGATTCCCAACACAGCACCTGTGTCAAACAGTGAAGCACTGGGATTCTCTTTGACTCCAGTCTGCCAATAACAAAAATTCTTTCCATAACGAGCTGTACATTGTGTCCTTTGCTATCAGCCTCGCTTCTGACCACAACAATATTTACATCACTGACCTTCATTTTTCATTGCTGCAACTCATCCTCAGGGACAAAGCTCTGTGTTATAAAAACCCAGGCAGTTGTAAAACACAGCAGCCCCATGTATTTAGCAACAGGTCATGGTGATAAGTTTGCCCTGGAGTTCAGCTGGCTATGCACTGAATGCAGAGTTTGATTTCAAAGTCTGTCCTGATAATCAAAGCTTTCTGTGAAACAGGATTTAAGCACCTGAGTGTCATGATACCCCTCTAAATGCTACTACAGCAGTAAAATCCTTGGCAAATGAGGGATGGTTCCAGGGCAGGGACAACAGAACTTTTTCAGACACAGGACTTACACTTTGTAATTTGCTCCCACAGCACACATACAAGGTTTATAAATAAACTCTCTTTTGATCTGCCTCTTCCCAAGATCATTACATATATACAAGTATACATATAAACACACACTCGTGCACACACACTCAAACATGAAGCTTCATCTCCTAAAAGCTGAGGAGGAAAAGAGATGTTTATTTTTAAATAGACTAGATCCTGTAGTATTAGAGGACAAATTTTTGCTCTTGAGAACCCAATTATGTGTTCTCTTTAGTCTCACTTCACTAAAATTCACTGTTTCTCAAGACTGAAGGTATGCCATTATATGCCAATTTATTATATGCCAATATATGTAATCTATTAACTTGGTTTTAAAAATGTGAAGTTTGTCATTTTAGGACACCTGGAGAAATTTCTATGCCTCAACAATAAACAATTTTCTTACCACCTAAATTTCTGTGTAACTAGTACTCTTATTTTGTGTCCCAGTTAGAGCTTTTACAGTTCCATGCAGCAGAATCTCAAGCCTGCTTTCCTAAGGACACAGGATGTAAGCGGCTGTGTACTCATCTACCCATCTGTCAGACCCACATTGAATCCACTGTTCAGTTTCAGAAAAACTGGACAGGAGCTAGAAAGCTCTAAGGCAATTTAAATGCTTAATGAGAATTGGAAGTTGCTGAGTGACAGAAATCAGAGAAAAGTATCCTTTGAGGAAAAAGTTTCAGGGTAAGCTTGGTATTTTCTGTGATGCTGGTGGGGCTGAGTGGTGCATTCCTGCTTTTGTACAAGCTCTAGCATTTTCTGGGAGGGAGGAGATGGGTCCCTGGAATTACTGTGGCCTGAAGGGAAGTGTCGGGATATGACCCAAACCATATGAAACTAGACATAATTTTTTTTTTCCTAGATAAATGTTTATTTATTTCTGACAAACTCCAGTGATTAATTTATATACATAAGGGATGCAGAGCTGGAAGATCTTATGTATTCATGTAGTAGTAATTTTCATGAGCATGGCAAACTAGCAGTTACTAAAGATTATATATATCCAGATATTTTCTACTAAGATCATGAATTTATAACAAAATCTATTTGGATGGGATGGACTGAATGTCCTACTTTACATTCTGAAAATGTTTGTATCTCTTCATAAATCTTGCCCCTCAGGTTTATAAGTCACGCTCTTTAGTGACCTCTGAACTAGTTTTGGCAGACTGTATGAAGTAAAGAGTTAGGAAATATCTCTATTGAATGAATGAATACAGGAAAAACTTTTAGCACATTTGCTTTCAGTGCTAGTGACAGCCAATACAACATGGACAGGGAGGGAAAGAGCATCCTCATTTCCCTTAGCTGGGTTTTAGAGGCCTTACCATGGGGGCATGCTGGCAGGAAAATCTAGAAAAAACATGCAGGGCCCATTCTACAGCAGTTGTCTGTCTAAAAAGTGGAGTTCAAATCAGAACACTTTGTGCTTCACAAACACTAAAGATATTGGTACAGAATAATGTGTCTACAGGTATTTGAGCATATTCAAATGTTGAAGTCAATTGTATCGACCACTTCAGGGATGGTGTAATTTGCTTTGCATAAGCAAAGAGAGGGAAGAAAAATACAAAAGTAAATCTCTGATAATGAAAATATGTTCTAATGAAAGTGTGGACAAGAAAGGTTGCTCCTCTCATTGGTTTTGTGTAAAAAGAAAAAAATCAGTAATTTGAATTCATAAGAATAGCTGCATTTACTATACTTTTTCTTAAGCTTCTTCCTCAATTTTGTAATTTGGGATTTATGAAACAAATTATGTGACTCAACTATGTAGTAAGTGACGAGAGTACATACGTTGCAAGCAAAGTGCAAGCACAGATAGAATCTGGGATCAGAAATTCAATCAGACTACACCTGCTAATGCATTTGTCTACGTGCCTTGTAAGACTGTGATGTGTTGCATGAGTGACGTTCTCTAAGCATTAGTCTGGAGTTTTCCTCTGGATTATCAGAATTAACAGCTGTGGTCAGCTGGCCTCAAAATCCAAGGACTTGGTTTTCGAAAATGCTACAGTGATGGTGTGTTTACCTCCTGCCCTGTGAATGCATCTAACACTGACAGCATCACCATTTTAAACAAAAAACGAACCACAGTTATTTTCAGTTACCAGTAGCACTAAGGGTCACACAGAGAAAGTCTAGACAATGTAAATAGTTAGATAAGTTAATGATATACTGGCTATTAATTAAACTATCACAAGCAGGCTTATTCACAGACTTCAAGAAGGAGTAGAAATTAACAGTTGTCCTAGATTGTAACTGCACTACAAGCAATATATATATTCTTTTGTGTGGAAACAGGCTACATATGGAGATCATCTTATATAAAACTGCTGGCACAGTCGGACATTACCAGTTTTGCAGCTGGTGAAATAACTTAGGGAATCATTTATTGTCTATGTAGAAATTTTTCCAGTTACTTTGTTACATAGAATAATTATTTTTTTGTATAACATAGGGGTTTTTTAAGGTTCACTATATAACTTGAAGCATATAGAGCTAAGGATGCCTGGTTTTCTATGGATTTGTGTCTTGAAATTTACATCATGTATTGTAACTCCTTGGTGTCTAAAATGGGCATTACTCTGAAGCATTTTTCTAGCTGTAGGCAGTATTGAGGCATCAGTTTCCATGAAGAATTTTTAAGTACTCTGTGCCCAAAACAAAGATGGTTGTAGTCAGCCAGGGGTTAAAAAAGTTATTACAGTGAGAATTTACTCCTACTCTGTATTTGTGTCCTATAAGGATACCAGGTTTAAATGCCTATATTTATTAGTTTAATTTTGTATGAATGAATCTATCCCTTAATCCACCGGGTATATTGCTCCAAAGCCATTGAAAATGGCACATGAAGACATGTTATATGTCACAAACTGCATATATCTCAAAATAAGTAAAGGGTCATTTGACAGATACATGTGTCTTCTTCCTAAGTATCATGTGTATGTTCAAATCAAGAATGGTAGTAAGGGCTGGGTTAGTGTCTATTGAATATTTTTTAAAGAGGCCCATTTACAAAGTAAGATGCAAACTGTAAGTAACATTCCAAAAATTTTATGTGTGTGTTATAGAAAGTTTAAACCCTTTTCCACAAAGACAGGGGGTATCAGACAATCTGTGTACTCTGACAGAAAGTTAGTCTGTCAGAAACTTCCTTCTGGGAACCATGGATTAATCACTTCATACTCCACGCTTCAGAATTGTTTCCAGAACTTTAGGATATCATCTACTGACTTGAATTTACATTTTCAAAGATGTATTTCATATTTTATGCTTATAAGCATGCTGTGGGAATTAATTCAACAGACCATAACATGATAATCACATGATTTCAGAATAAAATACTGTTCTATATTCAAATTTAGAGGCTGAAGCTGATTTGTTTTTCAAACTGAGTCATAAATTTTCAAAATCTCTTCCATCTTTTTAGTCTCTAGGGTCTTGTATTACCTACTGCTTTGTGCAACTTAAAAGTTAATGGTTATACAGAATGAGGCATTTTCTGGTTAGCAAGGGAATTAGTTGTGTTTAATTGGTCTCCTGGTAATCTGTTTTGTGATAGTTTCCTTCAAGGCTAAGCTAATCAGTAGATAGAAAATCCTTCTACCCACCAGCAAAGACTGGAGAGAGCCTTTGTGTTGTTATTCAAGGGTAGGGAAAGGCTGAATGGCTGCAGTTCTGCTCATTTCCTAACACTCCTGGCAAAGCACTGTAGAGGAGTGCTGCATTGACAGGCAAGAGCTGCTGCCTCAATTCCTTCCCCCAGGGAAGATCACGAACAAGGTGAGTAAAGAGAAATGAGTGTCTAAGAGAGGCCTTCAGTGCAGAAGGACCGTCTGTGGCAGTCGATGCCTGCGCATGCCCTTACTGATTATGATGCAAACCCCCGCAGAATTTCTGGACAGCTTGCTTGCAATATTGAAAAGGAACTGAGGATCGATTCTTTTATTATTTATTTATTTATTTTACCTGGATTTGCCAGACACTGTCTTGCAGTGCTGCTGCCAGATCCCTGCCCTGGGGGAGCCACAGCTCTCACCGTGCTGCCCTTTCTGCCCTTCCTGACACTGGCAAATGTCACAAAGGCCAGAACAGGCATGGCTAACAGTAAGACTTTTTAAGCTACATGTTTCTCATCAGCTCTCCGCACCAGCTGCAGTATTTGGTCTTGAAAACACAGCACATGCTGTGTTTTCCCAAGTTTCAGAGTTTTTTTCCTCCGGCGAAAGGTTTTTCCCTGCCCCAACCTCACAGGGAAGCAGAGCAGCCCCCTAGAGAGGCAAACACCACCCGATTTGCGTGGTGCTGGCTCCACAATCCACCTGCTCGAACAGGGCGTTATTTCACAAGCAATGGGAGCACTCTCGCTGTCCCGCGGAGCGGGGGGACACTGTTCAGGAACACTGTCTAGTCTCAGAACACTGTTTAGTTGCAGAATTCCTGCATATTCCCCAAACTACCTTAAGTTTTGCTAATGTATTATTATCAGATCGTATTTGCCTTTCTGCCGTGCTGTAAAACTGTCACAAAGACCGAGAACCGGAGCAGCAACACGATTACATGAGATTTACACGGTCTGAGACCAAGTAATTTCTTCCTCTTTATCCTTTTAACACTGTCGCTGCCTCCCGGGACACTGGGAGTACTGACGGCAGTGTCGGGGCACTGGTGTCACTGTCGCTATATCCCCGGACACAGGGGGGCACTGAGGAGTACAGGAAACGCCGTGGGGCACTGGGGAGCACCGGGAGCACTGTCGCTGTCCCCTCACGGCGGGGGTCGGTCCCGCAGCCCTCACGGCACGCCGACACGCCGATCGCGACCACATCCGCCGCGGGCCGCCTACGTGCCTCGCGCCCCGTCCCGCGCCCCGCGCACCTCCAGCAGCCGAGGCGGGGCGACGCACGGACGGGCGAGGAGCGCGCCCCTCTCCCGTGCGCATGCGCAGCCAGCTCTC
>VZTX01000325.1:0-33988 GCA_013400915.1 Pardalotus punctatus
GGCCGCGCCGGAGCACAGCCGCCGCACCAGGAGGAGGAGGCCGCCGGCGGCGGCGGGCCGGATCGCATCATGGCCTCGGGTGGCAGCGGCGGCGGCGGCGGCAAGATCCGGACCCGGCGGCACCACCTGGGAGCCTCGAAGCCGCCCTACGTGAGGGGCAAGCAGCAGGTGAGGTCGCGGGTCAGCACCGTGAACCCCTTCTCCTCCTACCCCTCCAGTCCCCCGGCGCTCCCCTCAGCGGCGGGAGGAGGCGCCTTTTCCCTCCGCCACCTTCCCCACCCCCCCGCTCTTCACGCAGTCCCACGTGCGCGGCTTCGGGCCGGGGTTTCCCGGTGGAGCGGCCCGCGGGGTGGGAGGAGGGAAGGGTTTCCCGCCGGGGCCGCGGGGATTGTGGGATTTCCGGGCGCTAGTCCCGCTCTGGCACCGTCGGGCCGCGGGGGGATCCTCGCCTCCCCTTTGTCTCCCGCCTGTACCCCGCTAAGCAGGAGCAAAGGCGGGAGGAGGAGGCGGCGGCGGCTGGGAAAGGGTAGGTGCGCATTTCGTCGCCTCGCGGCTGAAGCGGGCTGGCTCCCTCTCCCTGGGATGCTCGTTTTGTCTGCGGAGTGCCCGGTTAAATCGTGGTTAAATTGGTCTTAAGTGGGTTACCGAGTTAGAGTTACCCGGTCAGATTTAAGTACACCGCTTCCGGTATTTGCTTTTCTTGACAAATTCCAGGTTGCAAATGAGTCTTTGAGGGTGCTGGGTACTTAGGCATCTTCCATTGTTGGTGGTTTCTGGAATATTTTTTTTTTGTAGGATTCTGCCTGCTGAACTCTTAGGTCTGCATCTGGTGGTTTCTTCAGTGTCTTGCCTCTGCCTAAACGTGCTGATGCAGTGCAAGTGAAATGTAATTCATAAGACATATGTTCTCCTTTGTATTGTAGGACAGAATAGATGGATAACAGAAAAAAGCAGTTTGTAAATTGCAGTAGAAAGATCCTATGCCATTTAGAGTTGCTGTAGGGAGTAGAAGCAAAGATCCTTCCCAATTGCTGTTTGTCAAGGGATTTCAATGTGCCTGGAGAGCGTGCTTTGGAAATGCCTTTTCACATGTATTTATGAACCTGAAATTGACTGTAAAACCAAAGTGTTTACGTTATTAAATCAGTAATATAAGACAGGGGATTAAATATTATATGCAAAATTGAGGGTGTGTTATGCAAAAATTGTGGCTCAGTTAGTTTTTATTATTTGGGAAGTACTCTACTTAGTCCTTTGTATAGTACACTTACCAGCAATGTTGTCCTTGTAAAGCTGGCAGAGTGATGCTTCAGCCGAAGAATCACTGCACTTGTAGAGCAAATGTTGAAAGCTCTTACATGAACAAGAGAATAACATTGAAATTGCAATATTCTGCATGTGGTGATACTATGTAGATAGCTGATAAAACTTACAGGTGAATTTAAAATAGTTGGCTTAGATGGTTTTCCAATTATTCTATTGTCTCTTATCTCTGTGTTTTCTAGTAGGTTTATTTAAACAATGTGCCAAAGCAAACATGTGCTTGGGTATATCTGTGGTATTCAGCTCAGAGCATGGATGCTGCAAATCAAATACACTGATTGAATCAAGAAGTAATATATTGGGAGGGAAATGGTAAAAAGGCAAACATGTATGTGTCAGATGTGTGCATTGGTTATAAGGGATAGCTTTTTAACCCTATGCAGCTTGCTAACCTGCATTACATAAAAAGATGAGCTCTGGGTAGATAGCTAACTTGAACTGGAATTAATTGACAAGTGTTCCTATTTTCAATATATCACCCACTCTGCGGAAATACTCTGTAATTTGATGTTAATTGTCTTTCAGCAGTGAGTTTTGGAGGACATGTAAGTGGTCAGGGCAGTCTGAATGGTAGGTTATATCGCTGATTCTGATCCCCCTCTTTCCTAACTATTATCAGTAAGCAAGCTCATAGAAATACTTTATTAGAGCTGTTTTAAGTGCTGGGGGTCAAGACTGTAGTCCTGAAAACTCAGTCTCTTGTTGTCAAGCTCTGAAGGTGCCCTAGCACTGAATGCCGTTATTGCCAATACCTTTGGAGTTCTTAGGATATCTGATTTTTTTCCACTTGTATGAGAGATGAGTATCATGATGCCAGGCTTACAATGGTAAGCCTATCATGTGCTTTTTGGGTGTTGTTATGCTTTCTTGATGTTGCTATTTTGCTGTAGTCTCCCAGGGAGCTTGGTCAGGTGGGAATTCTCCAGTCATGCCCAGCAGGTACTGCAAAGTCAGTCTTCTATTAAGTACAGCCACGGCTTTAGATGGCAATTAGAAGAGGAGATTCTGCTGCTTTTCGAAGATGATTAACTAAAGTATTTGTTCAGAATGTGGTAGACCCTGCTTCAGATTTCTTTTTTGCCTAGAGGCATCAACCTACATCTTCCACTTTCTGGGCAAATATCCCAGTTGCCAAGCTGTGTGTTGTCTTCAGTTCTTCTGAGTGAAACTGTGTCATTATCCAGAAAAAGAATGTGTGATTCACTGAGCCAGGAAGAGGATATATAAGAAGATGTTACCTTCCAAGAGTGGAGATATACAGTCTCTCCTTGATTTCAGAAGTTATTTGTTGTATATGTTCTTGGAATAAACATGCAAAGTGCAGAATTTCCTGCCCTTTTCTCCCCAAGTGCCTGATAGAACCATACTTTATTATGTTTGCATGTGTATTTTTTAAGTGTAGAGCCTTTTTTTTAACCATTCTCAAATAGGACAGGTGAACAGATGCTGCTTGGAGGATGTGACTTGCAGCTTGTATTTTCTCTTGGAAGATGGAGATATGGGTATTTGTGAGTTTTCACCGAGTTAAATGGTGATGTTTCACTTGAGACATCCTGTAAGGTTCTTCCCAGAGGGACTAGCTACAGGATCGGAATCTTAAACTGTATGTATGCAGCAGTGTCTAAAGCATTGCATTGCCACCTGCTGCTGTCTTCAAGGTAGGCCTTGCTTGGTAGTGACTGCAGGCGGTGGGCAGAAGGGACTACCAGGACTACCAGGGACTACAGACTACCAGGTTTATTTTGTGAGGAAATTTTCACACTTTGATGCTAAAGAGTTCCTTTTTATTAGCAAAACAGATGTTTAAATTTGGTACTTGGCTTTCAACTGCTACTGTAAACAAAAATGTATCCTAATTGGGAAGAACTTGTGAAATTGAGATATTGACAGTTTTCTCTCATTTAGGCTAAGAGTACTGTACAGTGGTACAAATTGTAGATGATGATTGCTATAGCATTTTATTAATTTTCTGGCGTTTGTTTCAACATGTTGTGACAGTCTTGGAGGCTGTGAAGTGTTGGGGGAAAAACAGTATTAGTGAGTGGTATCTCAGGAGAAGGAAAAAGCAAATGAAATAATTGACTGTGTTAGCTGGGACACTGCAAATTGTCTTTGGTTACTGGCAGCACATCACTTCCTGTGAGTTATTTATTACTCCAGTCAGTAATTAGAACCATTCTTGCTCCCCTGCCATGGACAAACTGAGCTGCTGCTGATTCTAACGACTGCAGTAGGACAGAGTTCAGAATCTCTTTTGCATGCCCAGAAATATTTGAGCAAAAGTGTTCCAGATTGGTGCAGGTGGTGGGCTGCCATAGTATCATGTAACGAATTCATAACCCCCTGGAATGACTGGCTTAGTGGACATGGGGCAAATGGCAGATGTTGTTTACCTGGACTTTAGCAATGCCTGCAGCATGGTCTCCCATGTGATCCCTGTTGTCCACTTGGTGAAATACAGACTTGTCAGGTGGACCATAAAGTGATTGGAAAAAGTGGGACCACTGACCTCAAAGGGTGGTGACCAGCAGCACAAAGATCCAGTGGCAGCCAATTGCTAATAGATCTTTCAGAGGTTGATATTGAGGCTGATGCTGTTCCATGTCTTTATTAACAACTTGGGACGAAGGAGTGGCATGAATCCTCAGCAGTTTCCCAGATAACACCAAACCTTCGGGAACTTCAGCCCTGTTGTATGATGAAGGATAGGGCTGCTACTGAAGGAACTTGACAGAAACAGGCTGCCAGGAACCTTGTGAAGTCCCTCATATGGGACAAAACAACCCCACCTACCTGCTGGACAGCAAGTTGAATGTGAGTCAGCAGCATGCTTGAGGTAAAGAAGGCCAGCTACATACTGGGAGGTATTAGTAAGTATGTGGGAAGGATGTTAAGGGAGTTGTTTCTTCCCCTGCATGCAGTGCTTCTAGGACTACATCTGGAGTGTTCTGTCCAGTTTTGGCCTCTCCAATGAAAAAAAAAAAAATTGATATATTGGAGTGAGTCTGGTTGAGAGCCACCAAAATGATTATGGGGTCAGAGGCCCATGGCTGAGTGTGTTCAGATTAACAGCAGCAAATACCTGATGAGACTACAGAGAAGGTGTAGCAAGGCTCTTCTAGGGGACTCATAGCAATACAAAGAGACAACGGACTCAGAATGCAAAAATGGAAATTCTGATCTTGTATTAGGATAAAATGTTTTAACTGTGAGGCTAGCCAACATGTTGGAAGAACGGC
The DNA here is from genome assembly GCA_013400915.1 of Pardalotus punctatus. Lineage (NCBI taxonomy): Eukaryota > Metazoa > Chordata > Aves > Passeriformes > Pardalotidae > Pardalotus > Pardalotus punctatus. The sequence continues at coordinate 4,563 of VZTX01000325.1, forward strand.
CCAGAGGGATATCAAAACCCAGGTGGGTTCACCTGTGTATGACCTCCTGGTTTTGGCCATTCTCTGAGCAGGAGGTTGTAGTAGGTGACCTTGGGGTGCCATGCAGCCTCTGTGTGTGTGTGGTTCTGTCAGAGCTGCTGCAGCTGGACCACGGGGCACACACAGGCATGGTTTCAGTGTAAATGTCGCTGTTACTCTAGGTTGGTAATCCTTTTGTTGGTTCATCCTCTATTTCTTCAGGGTTGTCCCTCTTGAGGGAGGAAATAATGCCTCCATCTCACCCTTACAGTTTTTCCAGAGTATATTGTAAGCTTGCGCTCAAGAAGAGAGTAGCTAAGAGGCTTTTTTCTAGGCTTGCTGTTTTGCAGACCCATTTTTCTAAATGTCTTCCGTCTTTTTAGTGGTAGGTCATGTGATATGCTTTTCAATTTTTCTGCTATTAAGTTGTAAAACATATTGGGTTTTTTTCTTTTTAATGTTCTGTGTAATCAATTCAGTATTTATTGTGCTGCACTTGGCTTGGTTCAACTCCAGTATCAGAACAAGCTGGGGCATGAATAGGTTGAGAGCAGCTCTGCCAAGGACTTGGGGTTGCTGATGGATGAGAAGCTGAATATGAGTTGGCGATGTGTGCTTCCAGAAAGCCAGATGTATCCTGGGCTGCATCCAAAGCAGTGTGGCCAGCAGGTTGAAGGAGGGGGTTCTGCCCCTCCACTCTGGTGAGGCCCACCTGGAGTATTGCATCCAGCTCTGGGATTTCCAGCATGGGAAGGACATGGACCTGTTGGAGTGAGCCCAGAGATGGGCCACAGGGGGCAGGAGCACCTCTCTCCTGAAGACAGGCTAAGAGAGTTAGGGCTGTTTAGCCCGGTAAAGAGAAGGTTCTGGGGAGACCTTACAGTCGCCCTTGAGTGCCTGAAGGGAACTTAGACTCCTTTAGCTGAAGGAGGGTTGATGCGCATTGGATGTCAGGAAAAGATTTGTAAAAAGAGGATGGAGATACTTTGGAACAGGTTGCCCGGAGAAGTGGTTGAAGCTTAGTCCCTGGAGATATTCAAGGCCAGGTTGGATGGGGCTCTGAGCAATCTGATCTGCTTGAAGATGTCCCTGCTCATTGCAGGGAAGTTTGGAATAGATGACCTCTAAAGGTCCCTTCCAACCCAAAGCATTCTATGAATCTGTGCATGTTGCACTTATGTACAGGGTCTTTGGGTGAGTTTCACTTAGTTGAGACTACTGTGTTTTTTTCAACTAAACGTAAGTTCATCTTTACATTCCCGTTTCTTGGGACGACGTGTGTATGCTAACACAGGGACATCAAGATGCATTGAGTCCTACAACTGTGGACAGCATACATGCAGTCTTTGCAAATACCTGCGTGAGTAGGAAATTTTCTTTCTTGCTGGGGCTGTCTGATATTGTCTTGGTAGTTCTCTTGGAAAGATTTGTGTGAGAGCGTCTTGGGGAGCTGGCTGACTTTGCTTTTAGTTATGATGGTATTTTGAATCAAACTGTTTTGAAGTAGATATGTCTCATGACTCTTTCCCTTATTAGAGCTCAAGGTCTGGTGACCTCCAGGATTGAAGTAAACCAAGCAAACAGTTAAACTCTTCAATTGCCATTTTTTTGAGACTGGATTACAGTGAGGCACTGAAATATTTACAGTAATGAGATATTAAACTGGTGAGACTGTGACGTGCTTAGGCCTGAGCAGCAGGCCTCAGCCGCAGTTGACTTACAAGATGAACCCTGGGCACTATGTGACTAACACCATCAGTATTATTTAGCTAAAAATAGATGACCGAGATGCTTATGCTAGCTGTTCAACACCAAACCAGCTGCTTTAGAAACTTTCACATAACCTTGTGTAGTTATCTCCAAGAAATGTATAATTTTAAGAAATTTTCCCAACTGACCTGAATAAAGGCTTGTTTGTAGGATATTTTAGGGGAGGCCCTCCCAGGCAATGCCTGGGCTCTGGCCAAGCCCTGGCCTCTGCTGGTTGGGAAGTGTGCCATCACATCCAGGTGTTTCTGTGCTAAAAATATAATCAAGTCACTTTGACTAGCTGATTTGGGCCTAAAAAAGCTGGACCTGCTTTTGGAAAAAATTTGGAAACCTCACCTATGGGTGGATGCGCCGCATAGGATTTTCCCAGTTGCCAGAAAGGGTTCTCGAGGTCCTCCCTGCAAAACGGGGCTCCCCAATGACTGCGGACTCTGGATGATGGTATTTAGGCAATTGGTGATGTATCTTTCTCAATCCCTCTCCTTTCTCTTGTATAGTAATGATTAGGTGCATCACCTTGCTTATTTTTGCTTGTTGGTAAAGCCTAGCGTGTAGTTTTAATGAATGTATCATTTCACTTTTGTGTTGCCTTAATATTCATAGTAAAATAAGACCATATTTTCCATTGGTGTCTCTGTCCTTTAAATTGCCACTGTCAGTTGGCAGAACAGGCTAATATAGGTGCATTTGTAATTAAATTCATCCTAAGATAAACAGATGAAAACAAGGTTTAAACTGATTTAAATGTAGCTGTGTTTGGGAATTACTGTGATGCAACCAAATACATATTAAATTTATCTATAACAGTGCATTTGTTTGAATGTCAGCCCTTAGTATTTGTTATTAAACTTACTTTACTGAGTTGTAGAATATATACAGATTTGTAGATGCCATTGCCTTCAGTCACTAAAAAAAAAATCTCTATGTGCAATGGCAATTGTTCATTTTGCTGGTAAGAGAACAGTGGAGATACTGGTTATCTAACAGTGTTTGAAGATTCTGGTTATCTGTTTGGAAGTTGCTCTTGGTTCTATCAGTTGTGGTGTGATGAAAAAATATGGCCAAAAAGACACTGCTGCCCCTCACAACTGAAGATTACTGCCCTCCTGCAGAGGTGAGGCTACCTGGGCTTTACAGTTTCAGGTTATTATCTTAAAATGTCAAAGAATGTAACAATACCGATTGCTGCTGCAGCTAAAGCTGTGTCCAAGGCTCATTATTGTTTTGGTTTCTCTTAGGGGCCATTTTTACTTTTTTTTTTTTTTTTACATTTTAAAATCTAGTTGGGAAGTATATGCACCAGCTTTAAATGTGTCCAATTAAAAGTAATTGCAGGTTGTGCTGGTTTAGATTAATTGTGAGGCTTAACTTTTATATGCTGCACAATGTATGTGTATGATACTTAAAAAGTATCAGGAAGGCTTTGAATTTAGTGAAGTACCAAATTATTACAAAGAATAACTAAATGTGATTATCTGGTTTCTTGATTCTAATTTATAATACAGATTTGTGAATTATGGAACATATTGAATGTGCAACAGGATTGGCTGTACATTTTGCAAAATGACTAGCATGTGGTATTGTCAGCTCTGTAGATCAGCATGGACAGAAAACGTATTTCAGAGGGACCATGTGAACACTTTGCTATCTTTTGCTAATACTGCATTATATTAAAAAATTTAATTCTGGTCTTCTGGTTTGAAGATTGTGTTTTCCAGAGTGTCAGGAGTGAGATTTTGTAGCTTAAGTGCTTAATTTTGTGAAATAGGCTTCAAACCTTCCAGCCTTGTCCTCAGTAGGAAGCACTGGACATGGAGATGGACATCAGCAAGCTGTAAGTTGATCTCAAATGGCATTTAACTGTTGTTTCAGGAGTTGTTGCAGAATTTGGGCTGCCTATGTGTTTTAAATACATAGCGTGTCCTCACCACTACGTGCCATAGATTAACCTGTGATACCATGTTTCGTTTCTGAGTGCTTTTAGGCAAAATGACATTGAAAATGTTTTAATTCTTTGCCAGGAGCCTAGTACATTATAGAAGGTAGCAAATTTGTAGTGTGGGGTATGATGCATTGATAGCCCTTGTATGCATAAACTTCTTGGCTGTAAATGCAGGAAAGAGGAAGAGTTTGCCATTATCAGTTATGTTTGGTGATGTTGAAATACTGTAATGAATTGGGTCTTACTGTATATAGAACACCTATAAAATAAGATAAACAATTTTATGCCTAAATTGTGCTTTTAAATCCTAAATATAAAATATGTGTTAAGCTTTGCTAAATCTGTTAACTTGTGGTAATGGCCTTGTAAAAGACCGTCAGATGCCAGGGGAAATATACTTCTTGATCATTCTAGTTTTAAACTTCTTGTCCACTTGGTAAGGTCAGAAATAAAGAACAGTAAAAATAGGAAGTTTAGACTATAGGGTTTCCTTATAGGGAAGATAGTCTGAACAGCATTTCAATTAATGTAACTCTTGATACTGTCTGTGAAACTTATCTGAAAACGCACTGTGGTAGCTAAGTTGTGGTAGTCTTTCAATTTAAAAATATTAACTACTTGGAGTTCCTTCTTAAATTGGGAAAGAAGGAAGTTTAAAACTGCTTGTAAAGTTTTAAGTGAAAGTAATCTTATGACTCTTAAACTTTTTGGTTTTGATGCTGATAGATTTCCACATCAAAGTGTAATATTGAGTGTAATTTATAGTGCCCATTGCTGATCACTGCTGAGGGTTAACTAGTGCCTAATGTAGGAAGGAAGGAAGGTGCTTGTACTTCCTGGTGCCTTTTGTAATGTTGTCACTGTGTCAACTGAAGGTGTGGACAAAAACTGAGATAAAACCATTCAGTGTCACAAGGATTTAACCTAATGGGTTAGGCACTGATGTATCTCTCAGAGCACACACTGGTGTTTTGCTCTCAGTTGTAAGTGATAATGATGTGTACAGATGTGCAAACAGTGCCAGAAAATACCTGAATTTCCCTGGAATGTTTATTCTAAAGCTAGCTAGACTAAGGAAAATAAGGCTCACTTCAAGCAACAAGAAAGAAATACACTGGCATATGGTAATATAATCCCTTCTTCATGACTTTCAGAAATAAATCTGCACTAGTCCACTTGCCTTAAATAAAATTGTTGTTTTTCAAATGTTACATGATTAATGACATTTCTGAAACATATTGTTCATATTAAGTCATAAGTTTTATTGTCTTTTTTCTAAATTAAATATCAAACTCTGCTGTCCTCCATCCAGATAGAAGCCACTCCCTAAATACCAAAAGCAGAGTTAGTCTAAGCCAGTCTAAGTCTGCTGCTGCAAGAGACAATCATGCCATGTTTCCATTTCTGTTCGTGCTTTTGCATGCACATCCATGCAGGCACATGGTAAGCTGCTCCAGCAGCCTGATGCCCCTTAAGGGTAGTCCTCACCATCACAGTCTATAGACAGATTTTTGCTTGGCTCTATCTAATAGAGCCTTGCTACAATTTGTCATTCGATTGCTTGTATGTGCTAATGGTAGCACAGGGGAAGGTTGAGTTGAAGAGAAGAAAGGGACAGTGTCTCTAGTGACAGTGTGGACGCAGGCTGGTTGAAAGAAGGGAGAAGTTTTGTTTTGTGTTCCTCTGGTCCTGGCCAGATCTGGTGCACTGAGCCAGTTTAACTCATTAGCCCAGCAGAGAAACATGTACTTTTTGCCAGATTAATGAATTCAGCTAGTATGGAGAGTAGCCTGCTCTGTGCCAGAGCTGGCATAAGCTAACTGTGGGGGATGGAGGGCAAGAAAATCCCTTTTTGGTGTTTGAAAGTAGTTTGATTGATCTGCTCTATCCCAGTGAACTTCACCATTAGGGGCAGGTTTTCTTTTGAGGACTTAATAATTCATATGTTCTAATAACTTTAATTTTGAATTGGAAGCAAAGAAGTCTCTGAGAAGCAAGAATTTGATGCTTTTCAGAGATGTGTATACAGTGAAATGGAAACTAACTCTTTTATCCAGTTGTGTATTTTGCATCTCTGACAAATTTCTGTGAGTGGATGACTGTTACATAGTTTATATATAAATTTTTTTCATACTGAAACTTCCTGGACTGAAATCAACTCAATTACAAAAGGGATGTTTTTGAGTAATGTGTCATTGCTGAGTACTCTTGCCAGCACTCACCCCACCCTATGCTATGTGAAAGACCCTTACAAGCTGGAAAAACTGTCCTATTCTGTAAATATTTTGGGGCAAGAAATAGCCTGCTTTTAAGTTTGGAATTCAAACTGTGACCATAAACTACTGATTTTTCTTTCTTTATATAAATCCTTTGAAGAAATGGTATTTTAAAGTAGTAAATTATGACATCTGTTTGTTTACTTATATTTCTGTCTACATATCTTTTGCTTAGTGTTGCAGACAGCATGGGTTTATGAAAGGCAGGTCCTGCTTGACCAATCTGATCTCCTTCTGTGATAGAGTTACCCACTTGGTGGATGAGGCTGTGGGTGTTGGATGTCATCTACCTGGAATTTAATAAAGCCTTTGACACCACTTCCCATGGCATTCTCCTGGAGAAACTGGCTTCCCATGCTGTGAATGGGTGTGATCTTTGCCGAATAAAAAACTGAGTGGATGGCTGGGCCCAGAGAGTGTTGATGAATGGAGTTATGTCCAGCTGGTGACCAGTCACAAGTGATGTTTGCCAGGGCTCAGTGCTGGGGCCAGTCCTGTTTAATGTCTTAATCAATGACACGGAGAAGGGGATCAGTTAAACCCTAAGCCAGTTCGCAGATGACACCAACCTGGGCAGGAGTGTTGATCTGCTGGAGGACAGAAAAGCTCTAGAGAAAGATCTGGAAAGGCTGGGTGGATGGGCCAAGGCCAATTGTATGAGGTTCAATAAGATGAAGTGCTGAGCCCTGAACTTGGGTCACAACAACCTCCTGCAGTGCTGCAGGCTCCAGTTAAGGGTGGCTGGAAAGCTGCCTGGCAGAAAAGGGCCTGGTAATGCTGGTCAACAAGAGCTAAACAGGATCCAACACATGCCCGGGTGGCCAGGAAGGCCAATGGCATCCTGGCCTGTGTCAGCAATAGCGTAGCCAGGGTGAGCAAGGGGGTGATTGTCCCCCTGGTGTTGGCACTGGTGACGTCACAGCTGGAATCTTGTGTTCCGGTTTGAGCCACACTCTCAACAGAAGACACTCAGGTGCTGGAATGTGTCTACAGAAGGGCAACAGAGCTGACACTTGAGGACATTGTTTAATGATGAACATGATGGTAATGCTGGCTTAACAGTTGAATTTGATGATCTTAAAGGTGTTTTCCAACTTTAATGATTGTATAAGCTCATGAAAAGAGGGCTTTGGATGCTCCAGGGAAAGATTCAAGTCTTCAGGACAGGGCCCTGAAAATGGGGTTTTGGAGGTGAGAAGGAAGGTTTGAACCCTGAGGTTGAGTTTTGTTGGGTTATGTGCCCCCAAAGGATGCTTCAATACCACAAATTAAGGCTTGCCCCCTTAGAAATAGGTCTTTGGAGGCATAGAGGGGTAGGCTTTAAGCCCGTTAGATGGAAGGCTGAATCCTAAATAGGAGGCTTTCATTCCTGAGATGGAGGCTTTGGAAGCTAGGGTTTAGGCCTGAAGATGTGCCTTTGTACTCCATAAAGAAGACTTTGAATTCTGTAAATGAGGCTTTGGACCTTCCAAATCAGACTTGGGGCCTTCAGAATAATGCCTTCAGATGAGTCTTGGGACTTAAGGAGCAGGGCTTGGAACTTAGAAATGAGTGTTTGTCCCCAAACAAGAAGTGTTTGGACTCTTGGGTAACAGTTGGACACAATGATCTAGGAGGTCTTTTCCAACCTTAATAGTTCAGTGATTCCATGATGTCAAGCTAATGTGCCTTGGAGTAGCTGTTACCGTAGTTACTGCTGCTATGATGTTTGTGTACATAGACTTAGACCTATCAGAGCTGCAGATACTTGAGATGATGCACAGATTTTGAAAAAATGTTGTTGATACCTGTTCATAAGCTACTGGGTCTTTCCAGTGGATTTTCATTTTGTTCAGCTTTTCTGCTGATATTTTTTGGGATGAGTGTATTTGAGGTGCGAAGACAGCAGTTTGTACCGACAGCAGCTGAAACTTCTGAAATCAGTTAAGGAGTAAAACTGGTTCACTGAATAAAACACTGTAATCACACAGTTGGGGTTGCTCCACTGCATCTTCTGCTCTTCCACAATACTAAGTTTGGTACCTGTGTGGCCTGTAGAAATGAGAAGTTGTGAATGTTAAAAATGTATGCCAGCACCACTTTCTCGGCTCCCAGCCTGAGACTAGAACAGTTTTTGTGCCAGTAGCATTTTCAGAGTAGTTGTAGTGAATGAAGATGCTCTGGAAGGGACTGGTCCATAATTGTGGCTTGAGGAGATTGGGATCTGAGCAGGTTGCTGGGGAATAAGCCTGCTACAGTGATGTCTTTTGTTGTGTCGTTTGTATTTCATCTCAGGAGATCTGTTGGCATCAGTGACATATGCAGTGTCCTTGTCAGCCTTCTAGAAGGGTTAATGATTCCTGTGTGGGGAAATGGGATGGACAAAGTGCGGAGCTGGTGACTCAAGAGGAGCAGGGGGAGAGGCGCTCTGCTGCTGACAGGGTTGGTTTGTGTTGCATGTCCAGAGAGTGGGAAAGAGTGTTCAAAAGCTTGTGCTGAAGTTGAAGAATAAGAAAACTACAAGTTAGGGTGAGATTAAAATGCCAGCTTTAAAGACAATGTAAGGCATGACATTTTGTTGAATTGTTCTGACAAGGATAAGGAGTGTGCATGTTCAAATGTGTAGTTGATCAGTGATACCTGAGCTGTCTGACTTGATCAGGAATCCAGCCACAGGGCTTTACTGATTGGCTTTCAGCTTTGATGGGTAGGTAAGGGATGATGAAAGGAAATTTTTTTGGTCTGTTTGTATTTGAATAGGCATACTTGGGACATGTGGTGTACTTCTAGGGGGAAGGTGGTTGTTTTTTAACAGGATCTGTGTTTGATGATGGCTCATTCATAATGCCTGCATAATTCTTTCACAGTGCCTTTAATATATTTTTCAGGCAGAAAATTTAGGTGCCTTTACATGTATTTCGCTTTCTCTTGCTTTGTCACTAAGCCAGCAATATTCTGGAGTATAAAAGTATGCTTCTTGTCTCCCACTGTGCCTAAGCCGGATGGAGCACGCCATTAGTACTCAGTGCAGTATGGCTGTGCTGAGTGAGTTCCAGCTCCTGGGTTGGTTTGGGAAGTTACCCCATGTTACCCAGCTTGGAATGCTGATTATGTAGAGAACACTAGCAAGGCTGCCGTGCACAAAAAAGAGTCAAACCAGTCTGGTGTCAGATATGGATGGTAAAATGTAATCTTGGTTAATTACTAGTCTACCTACATTCTCCAGTTACTTATTTGGATTACTAATGATTGGGTGTTTACTCTTCTGGATGCCTATGAGTTCTTCCATCTTGAGTCTCAGGTAACTCACAGTCCTAGGAGGATTACATCAGTAAGAGAATCATACTGGCACCTGTTTTATGGCCAGTAATGTCTTATTCTCTAATGGAGAGATGGTCTAGCAATAGTGAATGTAGTAATGCCTGGCTTTTTGGAAAGAGCATTGCCTTGGATACAGTTTGTGTCCTGACCATTTTGTCAAATTTTGACTCCTGTGCATTCCTGATATGCTTTTATTCATAGCTGCAAAATACTCACTCCCCTAAAGGGGGCCAGTGTGTCATAAGTAAAGGTGAAAATGAAGAGCTGGGAACAGAGTACAGACTGCCTCTTTGCTGGTGCTGTGCACTGAACTGCTTGTGAGCTCTGGTGTTGCACACAGTGGTTTTTGTTGTTGGAAAGCTGAGGCTTAGTATTAATGTAGAACAGCAGAAACACCCTGAGCATGGCATACTAGTGTGCATCTTAGTGTGGTAATTGTTTTTATGCTGTATTCTCTCTGATTTAAGCTGTCCCTGGGTAGTTATTCTTTGTGCAAGTAAAAGATGAAATTACAGATCATTATGAAAAATGTCAAATTGTAAATTAAGATGTCTTTCTTTCTGTGAAAAGATTTTGTTTTCTACCTTTCCTTTCTCCTCTTTGCCAGCCCCCCTCCTAACTCCAGATTCAAGGGTGTCCTGTAAGTTGGTGTTTGTATTACTGTGTATAAAGATGTGAATGACAGATACGGGCTTCTTCTTTCACGTGTGCTGATTTTTTAAAGAACGTTGAATACAACAGAGTTCTTGTTTCAGAGTTGTTTACTAGACTAACTACTACATGTTCAAAGAATATTCTCAATTTTTTGCATGTGAATAATAATTTTTAGAAAAGTTTGTTGCCTAAATCCAGAAAAATGTCAAAGTACCTTGATGCATGTGTTAGTAACTGGCAGTGAAGTTCAGCAAAAGTCTGTTTAAACTCCTGTTGCTTTTCAGTTTCCAAAGTGTTGAAATTGTGGAGGCAGCTTTGCCACTTGCTTCCAGCTCGCAGAGGTTAGCAGCTGGTTCTGTGGCTGCAGTCAGTGTAAGAGGGGCAGCTCCATGTTGCAAGCAGTCTGCTGCATGGGGTTGAGATTTGGCTGGAAGATATGTTGAAATTTTGAGGACATGATGGGGAATAAGTGAGTGCCTGAAACAAAATGTTAAATAAATATTTCTTAGTAGCATGTAAGCATTACAAATAATTGGTAAATGTCAAAATGGAAATGCCTTTTATGTATTCAGTAAATGCTGAATATTAAGGTTTGTAGATACAAAACTTTAACATGCCATGAAATGAAATTTGATCAAATTTAATCTATTTAATGGTCCTTTAGTGAGGTGTCTGTTGTTCAGCTGTAACTGTTTCTTCCAAGATCCATTCAGCATACCCTCACTTTTCAGAGCATAATGGTGGGGTTTTTGATGCATGTTGTTCCTGCAGTTCCGCATTAGAAAAAGAAATATTTAAGTTCACTCGTTTTAGTAGCGATTACTGTTCATCACTATTGCTGTAGATAATTACTGGGCTTCTAGGTTTGATGGTTTTTGAAGTGAAGGTGTTACAAGGAGAAGTCCTCAAAAAGGTATGTACCTCAGGAGTTATCTAGAAATGGAATTTCTTGATGACCTTGTGATTTGACAAGCCTTTGGTGAACTTTGGCTGTAGTTTCAGAATTTGGAAGCTTTACCAGGGTCACTGGGAAGTGCAGAAACTGATGGGTTAGTAGTAAATCAATGTTAGGTGCACTTTTGTCATGTGTGTTTCATAAGTATATGAATTCTGTGTCAAGGATCCACCACACTCTTATCTTACTCATCTGAATATTGATCTCTAATGTCTGTCTTTGGGGTCTGTGCAAGGTTGCATCCCAGAGTATGCTGCTGACTGTGTTCCTCTATTTTTCTTTCAAGCTGGGGCTCATTAGCAGAGTGACCGAATCAGTGAAAAACATTGTACCAGGATGGTTGCAGAAGTATTTCAATAAAAGGGAAGATAAATATGTAGATACAAATGAATCTCCAAGCGAGGAAGAGATTCCAGTAAACTATCACGATGATTATGCAAATGAAGATGCTATGGCAATTGATGGGAGAGTCACGCCTGAATCAGCAAGAATTAATTTAGAAGGTATGTGAAATATCATTTAGTATTCTGACCATCTGTATTTATTCACAGATTTCTAGTTTTGAATCTGCATTTCTAGGGGAGGCTGGAAGGAGTGTTTGGACAGAAAAAAAGCAAACAACAAAAAAACCCCACAACACCCAAACCAAAACGATCAGCCAACCAAAAACCCCAACCAAAAATAACTCCACACAAAGCAAAAACAAAGGAAAAAGCCTCAGCAGTTCAGTTTCTGGAACCTCCCTTGGTTTCAAAGTTTAAACATAATTATAAAACATACTGGAACCTGACTTAGAGCTCTTGAAAGTCATCAGTTAACTTCAGGTAGTCAACTAGCCGAAGTGCAAAATATTGCAAACATTAATTCATGAGTGTGTTGGGTTACATTTTATTTTTAAAGGAACTGGAATGGAACTTTATCTAATTGCCTACAGTAATAGAAACATTAATTTGTTTTCTTGTCCTCAAAACAGAAGACCAGATGCTAGAATGCCCGAGGAAAATTCCTTCATGTGTCCTGATTTTTTTTTTTTTCCTTTGGGCTTCTTCAATCCATTTATTCAATTTCCTTGTTACTTTAATGGAGATTTGGAAAACTTTGTTTATGACATTATTTAAAAAAAAATATTTTGTAACATTAAGGTGTGGCATGGCTAGCGTGGGGTCTTTGATTTGGACCCTTGGCAAAGAAGTTTACAATCCTTTTAACATATAAAAATTAATCTGTGCTTTATATCTATGCCTCTCGCTGTTTCTGTAGTACTCTGAATTTGCATATGCTCTTGTTTGAGTTTCTCTTAAATTAGTAGTTTTGGGAACTCAGTTTTTAATTAGGATGTCTGAGCACATGTACATAACCATCTGTGTGGAAAGTCAGTTGCTTCTGTTGTTGGAAGGAAGAAAAATAATGAGGAAATACCTTTGTCATCAATGTCATGTATAATAAGGAGCTTTATTGCTCTCTGTGTAGCTGTAGCTTGAGAATAAGTCTGTATTAAGGAATAGAGCAGGTTTTCATGAACGAGTAACATGTGTTGGCTTTCCTGAAGAACTGTGTGAAAGGACCTTTCAGTGAGAACAGCTGCACAGCAAACTTTCTAGCACCAAGAAATCAGGAACAGATGGGACACCATAGAACCTTCAGTAGCTTGTGTTGGCAGTTCATGGATGTTGTAGTCTAATCTTTCTTGCTATCATTAATATTTTCTTATTATTACTGGTATTCTTATTTTAGAAAGCCTGCTTCTTCAGCTTCCAGGTGCCAATGTACTAGAGCCTGTATTCCTTTGCTTGGCCAGCCTTTGATCTGATAACCCTTTCTTTCATTTTGAACCAAGACAGTCCTAAAAATCTACCATTGCTTTGGCTAATTAATTACTAGTACTGCAGTGCTTATGAAGATTAAAGTAGCTAGTTTAAGCCTCAGTGGAAATGTCAAGGAGGATAGTGTCTCAAAATTATGTTCATATGCAGAAATCCTGGGAGAGACTGTAGATTTACATGGATATCAGGCAAGATGGCCATTAATAGCTGTTCCGTTCATGTGGCAAGACCTTCTGCAGGACACTGGCAATGTTTACAGACCCTTTTCATGAGGAAAAAATGCTCATTTTACAATTGAGGCCACATTGCTTACTTGTCCTTTGTGCCAAAATCTCAAAAATTAATGGATCGGAGATAATTTGCCTGTAGCATGACCTGCTACGGTACAATTTGGAAGGGAGGATGATGACACCAGAACAAATAACCCCCAGAAATCTCTGCAAATGCACGTTTTCATGTTACATATTCAGGCTAACATCATCTTCATTACAAGGTGATAAAAACTGCAGAGTTGACTGTAACTTGTCATATAATCTCAAATTTTGGAATGCTTATTTGCAAGCATTATCTGCAGAAGAAGGAATTTATAGATGTTTGATTTAGTGAAAGACACAGTTAAAGCACTTGAGTACAGGGTCAGAATTTGGTGTTGTAAAATCCCGTCATTAAGTACTTCTTAATGCGACATTAATGCTTAGTATTGCAAGCAGTGTTGCTGTTGTAATCAGACAGACGAAACCCTATCTGGGTGAGGAAGTTAAATTCAGCTTCTCTATTTTTGTGCTGAGAACTTGGCAATAAGCATAGCTGTTGATAGAAAACAGGTTTTGGCTTCTGTGAGCTTGTCTGTGGGGAAGCTGATTGTCTCGCTGTTCTTGTTTAGAGCCATCCACGAGCAGGTCTGCACTGAACTTCTCAGATGTGTTAACCAGGCCCTCTCTTCACCGGAGCCACTTGAACTGCACTGTGTTGGATTCCACAGTCCCACACTGTCAGCCCTCCACATCTTCCGCACTTGGCATCGGCAGTCCTGGGCTGTCCCTTGTAAAGGAAATAAAAGATTCTACCTCTCAGCATGATGATGATAACATCTCAACAACCAGTGGCTTCTCCTCTAGAGCATCTGATAAAGGTAACTTTTGTGTTCTCTAATTGATCTGTTTGATAAAGTGAAGTACATTGTATTCTATAATATCCCACATTGCCTTAATAAATAAAGTAGGTAAATGTCAGCTTTGGATGTTAGAATTAAATTTTATTTTTAGTATTTTAGAAGTATATAATCCTGTCATCTTTTAAATATAACCATGCTTGGAATACATTTATGAGTCCCTGATACTCTTAAGAGTCAGTGCAATAAATACAGTTTTAGCTTGATTATCTGTAACTCTTGAATGGGGACAGTAGGAGAAAAAGATGACTTCCTGTAACTTGTAAGCTAGATTGATTGCCTAGAAGGAGGAGTGGGTCAGAATATCTCACAGCTGGATAAATGTGAGTAAATATGGATGACAAAACCACAAGATATTCTCATGTTTTTTTTACCAGGCGTCAATAGAGCAACTATTCTGATTGAAGAAGTTTGGGTTGCTTTTTTTGTGCTCTTCTTGGTAGAGGGCATAATTTTGTTAATACTTCCGTGTTTTTTTGCCAAATTCAGTAAGGAATGTACACCATTTTAAAGTAAAAAAACACCCAAAACATTGTATTTATGTAGAATGCAACCTAGGTGTCTCACTGAGAAAGGGCAAACAGCAAGTTTGCAAATTTTTCTAGTCCCCCGTATAAATAAGGATGGAGGCACACTCAGCCAGTTCTCTGGAGACCATAGTTTGACAATTCAGAGTAGCTGTTGCCTGGACGTAGCCAATATAACCTCAGTTTGCTAGAACTTTCTGGTGTGTCTCCATAAAGTGTATGGAAAATAGGTTGCTAACTCTGTTAATTCAGCCCTTGGATAATTTTTCCTGTTTAAAACCTGATCAGTTATGTCCTGTGCTGGTTTCCAACCCTCTACCAACATAGGAAAAACGTATCGTTACGAATACACCAGTGCTTATGCATTTCCTTTTTATTTTACCATGAAAGAAGAAAAAATAAAATTGTGTTGTATTGGAAGAATGTTAGCTTGTGAATACTTTTGAAAGACTACTGAATGGTCATATATTTGCAGTTCTGTGAACAGATTTTAGGTCCAGAGTTGGTACTTGGGTCTCATACTATGTGTGAAATTAATCTGTTTCAAGAGCTCTGAAGGTTAGAGTGCTGGAGAAATGAATGTTAAGGGACTTTTTCATTCTGTAAGACTTTTTTGTAGAGAACTCTGGAGTTTGTGTTGTGTTCAATATTAAAGTTCTCCACGTACACAAGGCATTTACATATAGCATTTGTCATTTTGGCAGATATCACAGTTTCAAAAATTACTTCGGCACCACTGCTCTGGTCCTTAGAGGCTGAAAGATCTCATTCCCTCTCACAGCCTCCTGCATCTAGCTCTAAAAAACCTGCATTCAATTTATCTGCTTTTGGATCTCCCTCTTCTGTAAGTACTGCACAGTATTTATTTTAGTCAAGTTGAATGTGTAGCCATTTTACTAACCACTTACCATAATACCTTTCTGTAGTCACTTGGAAACACTTCTGTCTTTAAGACAAGACAGCTTGGGAATTCTTCTTTTTACCCTGGGAAGACCTCTTATGGTGGTGCAGCTGCAGCAGCGAGGCACACAAAAGTGCAGATTTCTGCTTATCAGGTATGAGAATAGTAGTGCAGTGTGGGGGAAAATGTAATTGAAATACAGAAGGGGGAGCTCTGCCCAAAAAGCTGTGAGCAGGGAACTTAACTTGAAAAATATGGCAACAGTTCCTATCTTGCCCGCTCAGCCTACAATTTTTGTTTAAATTCTTGGGTAACCCTTTATGTAGAAATGCTTATCATAAAGCACAAGAATTACAGTAACATCTTAGTTGCTGGGCAGTTGCTTATAGTAGGGGTTTCCTCTGTTATGTCTTTCAAAAATTTCTGTTTTCTGTCATTGTCTGCCTCTGACTGTATTACGGTAAAATAACATGAATAATTGCAATGATGGCATAACTTCAAAAACTTTGTTTATAGCAGCAAGAAGTTATCTGCTTGATACTTGCCTGTAGATCTTACACAAGCATGTGTACACTCAAAATTGTAAACATATTGTGCATTCTTTAATATAGTAGTATAGAAGAGGCAATTTTGCTCATCCTTTACACTTCTGTTACTTAGAGGGAGACATGCAGTCCTACATGCTCATCTCAAGATAAACAGTAAGGTGCTCTCTCTTTTACTGTCATTCAGATGGCTCTTGAGAAGAGCTGCTTGTCCCCAAGTGTCCTTTGTGGTCTAAAATGAACCAGCGAATTAAAAACCCTGACTGTTCTCAGTAGCTAGAGTTGAATCTAAAAGCAAGTCACTAAAATCTGATTTGGTTCTAATTTGTTTAAATGAAAATGCCCTTTATTAGAAAAGGAAAGGTCAAAAGGAACTTTAAGGAACTGAAAATAAGTTTGCTGGACCTATTGGGGCAGTCTGTTTCTACTGTGGAACCGGGGGACTTACAGTTTCCTGATTCAGGAAAACCTTGAAGCTTGTGGTTTTTCTGACTTGATGTAGAGTCAAACTTAAGAACATTTAAAACTTCTGTAAGCTAGAAGTCCTCTTTTGTCAGCTATTTTTATTTTTTACAAAAATTGTGGATTATGTTGAAAATAGGAAGCAAATACTAGGCTTTTAAAGGAGAGACAAGCTTTTTTGTTGCTGCATACAGCGAGTCTCACTTGTGTGTTCTATGTGTTGTGTGATCTTCTTCCTGTCTTCGCTTAGCCACGTGGTAAGCATGATGTGGTTACATGAGAGGTGTAACATAGTTTTAGAAAAAAAGGTCACACGAAAGCTTTTTTCATTATGTTCAGTCATGTGGTACAACTAAAACATTTACTTTTTTAGTGTATTATATTTAGATCTGTTACAGTTCAGGTCTTTATCTTTCTAAACAGAGTAAAAAGATCTGCAGTCAGCTGCAGTCTTGGGAAGGGAGGAAATGGGGCAAGTAGAACTAGAAATTCCTTATGATGATTATATACTCTGGTTTTAAGATGCCGTGCTTACACCATCATGAAACTCTGAGATCTGTTGTGCTACTGAAAGTACTTTCTGCAGCACAAGCCTTTGCTTCTGTTCTGTTTTCCTGGTCACTGCTTCAGAGACCCTACAAGCATAGCATATTCCATTTTATGACCTTTTACATTTAAGGATTTCTTTTGTTGCTTTATCCCATGTGTAAGATATACAGGGCCCCACTTAAACTCCTGTAAAGTCAGTGGAGTATATTTTTCTTCTTCATGGCTTGCATGCTCAGTGAGTACATTTTTCTCTGTCATTACAAGAATATTGGTTGTATCACCAGTGTAGCCATAGGGTATAAAATACACGTTTAACTCAAAATCAAGCATTGTAACATTGGCAATGCTAATTTTTCAGCCACTGATAAAACGACAAATGAAAGCTAAACAAGCGAAAGTGCAATCCTATGGTGTGACAAGTTCCACAGCACGACGCATCTTGCAGACGTTGGAGAAGATGTCAAGCCCTTTGGCGGTAAATGGCATTCCTTTTAATGTTTTATTCCATGTGTTTGGAAAACATAGTAAATGTGCTGGTGTAGGATGAAGATGTTACTTAATGTCATGTCCAGTTCCGTTTATTGCACCTGTTTTTTTCAACAGGATGCTAAGAGGATTCCATCTTTTGTTTCTAGTCCTCTGTCTTCTGTAAGTTGATCACGCCCGCCCCCACCCTGGTTTTGTTGGATGGAACCCTCTCGTAGGGAAAAAGATGTCCTCTAACACTAGACTTTTTTTTCCATGTTAGCCTGTGGACAGGAGTGTGCTGAATATGACTAGCTTCCAATCCAGACAAAACCAGGTAAGAACCAGTAACATGTTAAGCTGAGACAGGTAATTTCTCTGCTTCACAACTCTTAGAAGAAATGTCATGAACCTTAATGACAGGGTACACATGAATTCAAGTTAATATTAGCCATATGTGAGTTACAGCTGCCTTAGCTGTGTGGAAATTGCTAAAAATGTCTTTTCTGTCCACACTAGATGAAGGACTGTGAAGATTACTCAGGTGGAGAATTATATTATCTTTTTGTGGTGGTGTGTTGATATGTCAGGAACAACTTGTCTGGAACGCACAAAGTGGTTTTATCTTGTCCTGCAACTTGGGGTTAAGTTGCACGTTAACATTCCTGTTTCGGAAAGCTTTCTCTTGAAGAAATAACCAGAAATAGAAAAATATTGATTGAGTGATTATTCAGATCTTGTGCAGATTTCCATGTTTATTTTAATCAAAAATTAGTACTTAATTTTTTTATTACTGCTTAAGTAAGGAGAAAATAATAAAATTGTTAAATTTTGTCACTTCTGTAAATTTATGCTCCTAAGTTTCTATTTGGAGGTAGCACTGCATTGTTGCTGTGGTAAATCATTATTTGGTTGGTTTTGGTTAAAAAATGTTGGAATATCACATTTATTAAATTGTAAAACCAAAAAAGGTCACTTTTAGCTCAGGCAACCGAAGAAACAAAAGTGGTTTTTCTTCCACGCAAACTTTTCATCTGCTGTTGTAATGAGGAAGCAGACAGAATGTCTCAAGAAGTTTCTATGCTAATTGCTTGATTAAGTGTATAATTAATTCTACAGTCACTTAGGAGTTTATAAACATCTCAGATTTCCTGTACTGTCTTTGGCTATATGATAAATTACAAGAATGTAGAAAAGTAGAGTGTAGAAGTTCTTTACCTCCTTAAATATTATCCCAATAATTGAAAACAAAGCTGATACGGATTCTCAGTTAAAATGCAGAACCACACCTGTGATGAGGCATTAAAAAAGATCTACCAGATTTGCAGCGTAGACCCTGACATCACTCAGAAAGTGAATGTTGCTCACAGCTGTCACTGGGTAAAAACAGACAAGTTGTCTACTCATAATGCTAGAATTCATAAAATTTGGCAGGGAGAAAGGGTAGCCCTTGATGAGAAGGGAGGAAAGGATTGGATGTGCCCAGAAGAGGATTGTGTGTTTTCCTGCTAAAGCAAATGGATGGTTGACCGGACACTGGATGTCTCAGGCAAAACTTTTACAGGGCAGAGGAGAGGAAAGGATGGGAGCATATTATTGTAACACGAGTTATTTTGCTTATAGCAATATAGTTTATTTTGTCTTTGAAGTAACTGCCAAATTTTGGTACAGGATACAGTCAGACCTTGACTATTCCTGTAACTTTTCAGATTTTATAACTGATCTTCTGGTGATTTCCTCCTGCAAGCTAAACGTTTTCAACACTTCCACATAGTTTTCACTGGGTGCTGAGACTGAGGGGAAGTTTATAGTTCTGTAACTTTTATCATCAGTAAATGCTGTGGTAATTGGGTGGGTGCAAGGATGAATTGATTGCTGTTTCCCTTTCAAAGATGGATTCGCAACATCCACCTGTCCAGAAACTTGGGACACCAAAGCCAATCTCCCTGACAGGGAGTCAGATCAAATATTTTAAACCATCTCTGAAATCAGCTACTAATTCCAGAAAAATACACCAAAGGGTAGATACAGACCATCAAGTAAGTAAATCTTCATGTCCTAATTTGCCTGCTTTTTGCCAGCTTGCAATGTGTCTAACCAATCTACTAGGATGCTCTTTCTTGCAAGAGTACCAATAGTATACTTGAGGTAAGCAGTAAGACAGTGGGAACCATTGTGAAAGAGATGCATAGAGGTTTTATGAAATAATTGTGTCTTCGGCACACTAAGAGGCTGGTGCTTATTTTCAGAATGTGGTGATGTGCTGTTGGGCCAGGCTGTTTGTAGTGAAAGAATATTAAAATACAGAAACAAAAGTTCCCTTTGCATATGCTGCTGTACAAAAAGCTGATGGAACATGCTGATGTTATGTATAAAATGTTTCAGGTGAATAGTGGGCTCCAAGTGAGATTTCTAACAATTACCAATTCAGATCACTTTCTTAATTACCCATTCTGATCACTTTGGTGTAGATGGAGTCTGTGATAAACTTTTCCTAAAACAATACTGGCATCTCTTTTAGAAGAATGTCACCCATGGTTCCTGTGTCATTCTGAATGTGAAAATGACCAGGTATTAAATATATGGGCTGGAGATTAAATGGATAGTCAGAGTAGTTACAGAGCAAGCATAAATGGATGATGTATATTTAGTGGTATAAATTTTAAAAAACCAACAAAACAGCACAAAATGCGTTTGGATGTCTTCTCTTTGTGTTTTGTTTAGAAATATATTCAGGTAAATATTGACGTAAATAAAACTTACTTTGCAGGACATTATAGAGGAGAGTTTTCCTGCAGAACAGCCTGTAAAATCATCTGAAAGGTATGACAAATCTCTTAATTTAAAACACTTGAAAGAAGAAAGCGCTCTGTTTGTCAGTGCAGTCTGCATGCTTGCCTTCTTTTGGAAGGGCAGTAACAGTTCTCAGTAAAAGGGAGTGAAATGTGAAAGAAAAAGTGAAAAAATTGTATTATGAGGGAGTGTAACCATATGTGCATCTTGATGTTCATTAGGGAAGCAGCTGTTAGGTTCAGGTAATTAAATAATTGCTTGGAATCTGAAGGCTTTGTTGTACAAGAATTTCTTTCTGAAAAATTCTTCATAATGTGAAACATCTTATGGTTCACGAGTATTCAATTTTTAGTTGTTTATTCAAGCAAAAACCTGGAGGAAGATTGTCTTCTAATTATCGTTACATGACAAAGTCACTTGTCTGCTCTGTGAGTTTGCATGAAAAACAGAAGCCCTCCAGAGTCATCTGAAAACAAATGTCAACTTGTCTCTGAAACAAAAAATTCCAGGAGAGCTAGTAATTGTATTTCTTCCTGAGGAGATTCTCTTGTGTTATGCTGCTCACTTGGCATAGAATGACTTCAGATAATATTGATGGCTCTCCCTTCTGGGCAACTAATCTTTTGGGTAATGCTTGAATTAAGACACTGCTTGCTCAGAAGATATCCTTTCTCTGAGGTTTCACCCTTTCAAAGAACAGTAGTGGGAATCTGCTAATGTGTTGGCTCTGTGTTCATCTTCCAAACAATTCTTATGTTGCCTTGGGCATTCTTTGGCTTGCAAAAAACCCCAAAGCCAACCCTTTGTTTTACCATCCAATAGTTTGACTTTACAGGAACCATCTTTGGTTTTGGCAGAGGCGCAAACAGATGTTAGGTTTTAATTGTGGGTTTTCAAACTGTTCTAAATTTTCTTTTGTACAACTCCTTTTTCCATGTAGAAGGGAGATCCAGGAAACTGATACTGCTTTTTAGTTGTTTCACAAGCTTTACTGCTGTGTTTCTACTTTTGATTTTAGAGTAGGTGGTCCTTTTATTTCAACTCTTTTATAAAGCCTAGTCTCTGTTGTTTGTGATACTATGGAGTAGGAATACAAAACTGATAAGGGTCAGAGTCTTTTCTTGCAGCTAACCTGCAGTACTTTGTTACATCTCTGTTCAGCCAAACAAAGGCTGTTTAGTTTTTAAACCAGTGTCAAAATTGTAGATTGGACTGACTTGCTTGAAGACAAGAACTGTCTTTATGCCTTAGAAGCTGACAGGTGTTAAAAGAAAAGAGGAATATGGGCTATCATAAACATGCTATAATTATCTGAATAAAGATTTATTTTGACATGAGATTTTATTTCAGAATTCAAATTGATTGTCACTTTTGATTAGGGAAAAGTTTGAGCACATGGCTTTAAGGATCTGGCTTCATCTCAGTGGTTACAGTGCTAAGCAGATGTTTGCAACTATTTGACAGGTTTAGGCCAATTCTCTTCCTCAGTCCTCTAGAAACTTGACCTGGTGTCTTCCAGTGTCATCCAATGCACTTTTATAATGACTGGCTGCTTGACTGCAGGATAAGCTTTATATGGTAATTTTTTTCAGGGATGCTTCATTGTAGTGCCATACTGCTTTTTATTGTTATTATTCCTTAGTTCACTTGTATTTTGGGATGTGGCATGGGTTTGGTTTGGTTTGTTGTTGTGGGGCTTTTTTGAGTGTAGGTGGGGGGGGGGTGTGCATTTGTTTGTTTTGAGGTTTTTCTTTTGGTTTTGCTTTTCCTTTCCCCTTCCCACTTGGATGAGGGAATATTTTTGGTTTGGATCTAAGCTTTTGTAATTAACAGAGTAATGCCTTTGTATGCCTTACAAGAGATCTGTATTCGTGTCTGAAAAGACTTCTGGAATGTTGGCACACCCAGACTCCTCTGCTGCTTCTGCTGATGGCCTCAGGAAAGCCAGAGCTGCTTATGAAGCTTCTGTCATATTTTCTTGCCACACAAGTTTAAGCCTCTCAATTCCATAGGAGCTGTTGGCAGCATTTCCTGTGCACACACGCACACACACATCCCCACCCCCCGCTCATATATTTTTAGTTATTCTTTTATATCCCTTCAGAGATACATGCTCATCACAGAATCAGAGAACTGGCAGTCAAAATTTCCACTGTCTGGGCTATTAAAAGCAAACATTAGAAAATAACAGTCTAAATCAGTTCTTCTATTTCAGGTCTTTTGGCTTAGTCATCATTCCTTTATGGATGTTGTGACTGTTTTTTGTGTGTGTTGTTCTCACTGCTGCACTTACTCAGCTTTTGCTGTATAGATCACCACCTATTTACTGTCATTTAGCAACTTGTGAGACAGTTTTTTCTGATTCCAGTTGGAAGTTCTGGGTTTAATAGTGGCTATAATAGCTTGAAACAGTTAGTTGGTAAGTTGATTTTTTTTTTTCTGCTTTCTTTTTATCCACCTTCCTCAACCTATGTATTTTTATTCTGTACCAGCAATTTGACCTACCCCAAACCTGATATTCCTGCATCCAACGGTCTGTCTTCAGGAGAAAGAATGGATAGTGCCTGTGGCAAGATGAGAAGGGAAAGAGAACGATACTGCACATCAAGATCTGGACAAAAACAGCAACCGGTAAGGGTCTCTCAGGTTAATTGATCTCACTGAGATTACTGAAATAAGTAACTTCATTGCTTTATAGTAATTTACAATAATGCCACTTCAGTTTTGTGGATGTTTTGCTGTGGGTTTCAGAGCAGGCTCCAGTTTAGTTATCTGTACATAAGTGCCTCATCTTTGGTTTTATATTTTTAAGATATTCAGTTGTATTATCTTGGATATGCTTCATCCAGTAAAGTTTCTTATTAGCAGTTGAGTGAATAAATTTGGTAGAGGTTTGTAGAGTTTTTGGAAAGGAATCAAGTGCCAAGTAAAAAAAAAAAGGTTTTTTAAATTTTGTTATTTTGTATTTAAGTCATATAGAAAGGTATGGGCCAAGAGCCTGAAGCAGAAGACAGTATTTTGCATGTTTGCTATTGCTGATTGACAATTTTTGGCACTTAGTCAGGCTCATGGTGAGAGGGGGTTTTTTTCTTCTGTTTTAATGGGAAGATTCCATTTAATGAAATGATGGTTGTTACCGTCCCAGAGATTATCTTCCTGACTGAGTGTTATGTAAGCTGCCTACTGCTGGGTCTTAAATCTAAAGAGGTTAACTTGGTCTTCTGGCTGATGCAAAATAAAGAAGTAGTAAATACTGGAGAATGTTTCTATAATAGAAATGGTCTTGGTGTCAGTGTGATAGACTCTTCAGATCTCTGAAATACATAAGCTGTAGGGTATATCAAATGTCTGTAGTAGCAGTGTGCATCTCTGCTTAGTCACTTCTGAGTGGATACTGGTCCAAATTGTGAATAGATTGGCTCTTCCCGTTTAAATCCTAAGGAATCTGATCTTGGTAATCAAAGAGCTTAAAAGACAAGGGTAAGACCACAAGTTTTTAAGGAACACTGATGTCAGAATTTTAAATTTTCATCGTGATACATGATATAGGCTAGATTTACCAGAGTATGATCCTCTGTGTCACTCATCAGGCTTTCATTTTTGATCTTCTATGCTTTGGTTTGGTTTGGGGGTTTTGGTGCTCGAAGGAACCCACATTGTTCTTTAAATATTATCTTTTGACAAGTTCAAGTGACTTCAGAAACTTTGGCAGCTGTCCTGCATAATTTTTCAAGAGGAACACT
Source organism: Pardalotus punctatus (assembly GCA_013400915.1). Classification (NCBI taxonomy): domain Eukaryota; kingdom Metazoa; phylum Chordata; class Aves; order Passeriformes; family Pardalotidae; genus Pardalotus; species Pardalotus punctatus. Next base: position 28,457 of record VZTX01000325.1, read on the forward strand.
TTCTTACTTGCCATGAAGTTGTGCTCTTAATTAAGGAGATAAGGGAATTATGGAATCCTTGAATGGTCATGTCTTTCTTGATTTTTAATAACTAAAGTACACAAGCCAAAAATAAATCTCACCTGTGCCCCTCTCTTCTGCAAGGTAACCTTTTTGAGCTTTCAGTATACTTACTGGACAGGTGATGAATATAATATCTCATGGAAACAGGCCTGCTATAAATAAAAATGATGTGACAGACTGATGTGGGGAGGTTAGGATTCCTTTTGAAAACTTGCTATGTCTGTAGATCTTTCTGTTATATTTAACTTTGTTAAGAAATTAAGGGTGGGACAGGGTAGGAAGGTAGTATGTTTTGTGAAAGAGAAGAACTAAAATTTAGAACTTTTTTATAGAAAGAGAAAAATTAAAATCGACAACCTTTCTAAAGAAAGTGAAAAATTATAATTTGCTACTTCTTTAAAGAAAAATTTAAATTAATGATTAAAATTTGCACCTAGGAGATAGAGCAAGAAAAGCTACCCGAAGTACCCCTGCCCATCAGTACTGAATCGCTGCCGAAATTCAACTTCAGTTTTGCTGCTAGTAGTGCTGTCTCCTCATCACCCAGCACTGTTTCAAAAGCAGTGATGAACAAGGTAAATTTTTGCTGTATTTTGTGAATACTTTTTCAGGGTGAGTATACCTCCTCCTTGATGAATGTTAACTTTTTCTGTGGTGCTCATGAAACTAACCAGCCTGAGTTTATAACCTGTTGAATAAAACGGGTGTGTTCTGACTGGGAGGTGGGGAGGGAACCATATTTTGATATGGCTTCTGTCCTTGTACACTCACTTGCAAGCTTTTTCTTTTATTATAACTAACTCTTAGCTGTGGATCAGAAATATCAAACATCAGATTTCCCAACATCACTGCAGAATGTCTGTTACATAGTGAATTCAGGTAGCTGCTGTTGTTGCACCTGGATGTTTTTCTTTTCAATACAAACCTTAATTCTTTTGAAAATACAGGTACAACCAGCAAGTAATGTTGGCAGTCCTGTGTTTGTATTTTCATCTCCAATTGTGAAATCTACCGAGGTGGAAGTGCTACCTCCATTGTCTGTAAGTAAAAAATGTCCCAATGTTTTCTCAAGGCTTTAGTAGAATATTGCAGAACAATAAAGCAAAATTTGCCCTGGTAAGGGGAAAACAAATATATAGCTTTCTGATTTGTAATTTTTCACCCAGCATCCACCAAAAGTTCGAAGACTGGATTTTAGATTATTATATGTGTGTGAAACTTGATTGAAATTTCTTAAAATCTAAAAAAAAAAATCTCTTTTTCGTAGCAGATTAAGTTTACATTTAGTGTTCCTGTTGTGAAGTCATCAGAACTTTCTGGATCCACTGATACACCAGTGACATCCACCCTTAGTCCAGGTAACAGAAATTTTAGCATTTCAGACATAGTGTTAATTCTCTTTTTTTTTGGTATGTTACATATTTAATCTGTCATTCTAAGCATTTTACAAATTCTAGGCAAGGTGTTTTTTCAGTGACAGGTCAGCTTTTAATAAAATTGTGACTATAAACTGTTGTAAATAAGGTAGAATTTTGAAGATTCTTGTGTAAGAAGAATGAAATATAGACATTATTGTTTCTAGCATATGTGAATATATTCTAAGAGGATTTCTTTGTAAGAGGTGTTTTTTGTTTTATTTTTTAAGGTAGTGCCACTGTAAACAGCACCAGCAATAAGGAAGAGGAAGAAGAATATGATGGGTTCTGCAAACCTGCTAAGTTCTTAAAGCAAGGAAGTGTGTTAGACATTCTAAAAAGCCCTGGTGAGATAATGAACTCTTTTAAAAAATATTTTGCAGAAAATACACTTGCATATAGCTGCATTGATTTTTAAAAAGCCCGCCACAGCAACAACAAAAAACAAGCCAGACAATTTGTCACAGTTAAGGCTGTGTTAGCAATAAATATGGACAAGGAGAGCATTACATTAAGCACTGTATCTGTTAGGCTTGATGCCCCTTCTGCTGTAAGTGGCTTTCATTGCTGAAAGGAAAACTGCAACTTCAGACCATATGCATTGCTTCTTCTTTACATGTTAGGTTGTAGTTCAAACTTAAGTATAAAAAGAATTAGTCAAATAATCAGTGTTTCATTTTAAATAAATAAAATATATGTAATTGGAAAGGAAATGTTTGTAAAATGCCTTACAAACATTCCTCTCGTACCTTCACCATCTCCAGAAATTAAGAATAGTAAAGATAACTTCATTCCTAAAGGTGTTTCAAAAGCTGCATATCTTTGGCCTTAAATGATAACAGTTACTATGGATTCAGATGTAAATTTTAAGTAGCAGTGGGCTGTCTCACTTAAAAAAAATTCGGTTTTTAAATCATTGCACTTGTTTTCTACTATTTAGTAAAAAGTGTGTGTATAAATTACATTTTTTGTTTTAGGAAAAAGGACTTTACTGATTTGATCTTTCCCCTTAAGCCTTGAGTTGCAGCAGGACTTTTTATTACAAAATGAGAGATCTATGTACAACTTAAGAAGGCAGTGCCTATTTATATTGGAAGGCGCTAAGTGAGAGAAAATATACCATGTGTCTTATTTAAGGAACCTGTGGGTGAAGTGGCATTAGTTTTCCTCATCAGTTTAAGAGAATCAGGTTCTAAATCAACACTGTTAGAAGATTCCACTTCTAATATAAAAAAAACCAAAACCTCAAAGAAGCAACAACATAACAATAAAAAGAGAAACTCTTTTATTTTAGCTTTACAGTTAAATTGTGCTGATATTTATGTGATGTTTTGCTGTAGCATTTCCATTAGTGTTTCCATTTTGGTGGTTCTTGTTTTCTGAGAAGTTTGCACCTTTAAGTAAGGAGTTGGCCTGTGTCCGATGCATTTTGAAAAAAGATTATGGTAAAAATTGTTTGGTTCTTTTAGTTTTTATTGCTTAATTATTACTCAGTATTTGTGGGGGAATACTGTGTGGATTGCTGCTCTGAGTACCAATTGCTGTACAGCTACTAAAGTAAATGTGAGTCATCTACTACGGCAGAAATAGATTTAGCAATTTGATTCGATTGGGCATGGTGTCTTAAAATGAAATTGGATTATTTTCAGTCTGTGACAGATCGTCAGCTTTCAGTAGTGTTTGTTTACACTTGTATCCACCAGTGTAGTGGCAGATAAAAATGAGATTTGTATTTAAAACTTTCTTGGAAGTCAAGAGTTAAATCAAGCTTTAAATAAGTGTTCTGTTGTGTCACAGCACAGCATATGAAATTTCATCCCTTTAGATAAGATTTCCATGGACTTCCTCTTGCAGTTAGTCGGAATATATAGTTGTAACCACTGACACTTGGTTTAAATTTGTGCTGTCTACTACTATAAGTTACTTCCATGCAGCCAGGGTACAGCTTTATTAGTGAGAGCTTTCCTTTTTCTTTTTTTTAAACTAGGCTTTGTATCTGGGAAATCACCCTCCTGTTCATCTGCACAGCCTGTTACAAGCACAGTGGTCTATACAAGGCCTGCAATAGGCAGTTTTTCTGCGGGTAAAGACACCTCTAAACAAGCATCCTCGTTTTGGCAGTCTGACACACACGACCCTTGTCTGCAGAACAAAATCACAGATGGCAAATGTGTGACATGCGAAGCTGCTAAAGTATCCACTGTTGAGAGTCCGAAACAGACCATAAGTGTGAGTCAATGCGTCTCCTCCAAGACAGCAGTCCCTACAGCAGGGACACTGGGGTTTGAAGACAAATTTAAACCAGCACCAAACACGTGGGATTGTGATACCTGTCTGGTCCCAAACAAACCTGAAGCCACAAAATGCATAGCATGTGAGACACCAAAGCCTGGAACAGGAGTGATGCCTGCTCTGACAATGCCACTGGTCACAGACAACTCAGTGACAGTGACATCCACCTCCAGCAGCACTGGCACAACAGTCACTCTGGGGTTTGGAGACAAATTTAAACAGCCAAAAGGCTCTTGGAACTGTTCAGTGTGCCTTGTACCAAATAAGGCAGAAGACAGCAAGTGTGTATCTTGTCAGTCTGAGAAACCAGGTTTGTTCTTTTCTTCTCCATTGTTTCAATCTTAGTCTATGTGCATTTTTTACAGAATAAAATAAGTTGCCTATAAAAAAATATTTTCAGCAGCATGGCTATATGTCAGACAGGATGGATTAGTGGCTCTGCAGGAATGGTTGCAGGCACTTCAGAGGTCTCAGCCCAGATTCCAGCCTGTTGCATGAGTTGAACTGATCATGAAATGTATTTGTGCAGAGCTGAACTGAAGCAAATATACCCTGCTTTACAGCTAGTGAGGAAAGATGACTAGAATGGATGCCTTAAAACCAATTGACTAATTTTCATTGGGGAAAAACATGAACTCCATGCAAGGAGCTAAGAACTACTGGGTTTGTTGGGGTTTTGTTTTTCAAAACATGAGTAGAAACAGTGTTTACACAACATGGCTTAAAATGTCTTCAGTCAGCATTTGTGTGTAATTGAGCAGAGGTACTAAGCCAGATTCCGAGTCAGTGCAGTCTTTAGCTAGTTGTCTTGTGCTAAAATAAAGCCATATGTTCAGCTATGCCCATGGTAGCTTTTCAGAATGTGGATAACCTTGTTTGGAAGGTCAGGGTTCTTACAGATCTTGGGGAGGTGGACGACTTCTCTAGTTCCGTTCTGGGTTGTTTCCTGTTATATGTGATTGTAACTGATTTTGAAAGAGTTTATTTTTCTAAAGCACAAATAATTATTTTAGTGTTAATTTTTATTGGCTCTTAACATCATTTAATGTTAAAAGCATCTTTGCAGATATATCTTGGGGGAAAAAAATAGACGGACTAGATTGTGCTTTTATTTTTAGCAATCATTGTGTACAGTAAGAGTGGAATTTCTTCAGATAAGATAATGCATTTTAGAGGAAGCTTGTTCTCACGGACTTCCAGCCTCAGAGTTGTCAGCTGGCACTTTTGTCCAAGATTCTGGCCATTGCGAGAAAGAATCTTGGAAGTGAGGGGTTTGCCGTGACCACCATGGCACAGAGAATTGCAGTTACATTACATTTTTCAAGGGGATGAGTGGTGCAAGTAAGATGGGAGGATATAAATTCTTTGGATGTGCTGTGGAAAAGAAGAGCCATTCCTGTCTAGGGAATGTTACTGCTTTGAACTTGAGAAATAATCTTGTGCCTCTCTTGAATGCCACCCTCAATGGTTCACTGTAGGTGAACATTACAATTATGTGATGCTTTTGTGCCTTTGGCATGTCTGCTTCACTCCTCACACTTGTGGAGCTGAAGTTTGCTCTTGGGGACATCAGCATCATGTGACATCTCTTCCTTTACAGGGGAGAAAAGTCAGAAGGCAAGTGTTGGCTTTTGGGCCTCAGCAGCAGTTTCTACTGCTGTTGAAGGCAGTGCAGCTTGTGTGGTGAGCACAGAACTGTGGGTTTGGGGGCTTTGCGTTCCTCTCTTTTTTTTTCTTTTGTCATGTCTTGGTTTGAAGACAG
>VZTX01000327.1:0-123175 GCA_013400915.1 Pardalotus punctatus
GTGCCCAAGAAACCAGAGCCTGTTCCTGTGCCAGAAGTACCAGAGCCTGTGCCTGTCCTTAGAAAACATACAGGTCCTGCAGTTAAAGGTACATACATCAGTGGCTGAGCATCTCCTTATCTCTATTCTCTGAATTCTTTTTCCCTTGTTTCACTGATATATGCAGTGCCAAATGAATAATCTGCCACTTAGGATTTATTATTCTTCATGTTTTGTATGCCCTGCTCTTTTTAGTCATTGTGCTTTTCACTATTGTGTGTATATATGTCTTAATATTCACAAAAATGAAAGTGTACTAATATCTTTAAAGCACCTGAAGTGCCAGAGAGAACTGTCCCAGAAGAGAAAGTGCCTCTTACAGCACCTAAAAAGTCACAATTCGAAAAACCAGAGCTTCCTCCAACCAAAGGTATACATTGCCAGGAGGCATCTCCTGAGAAGAAGTGTTTTCTGTATCCTCTCTTTTCTTTGCTCATAACTGAGTCTATAAAATTTGTCAGCTGAATGTAGCCTACCTTGAGAAAGACTGGAGTGCAGTCTTTCGTGGTTATGGCTGCTATTACTGTGATTTTCTGTGTGCAAGGTGTCTTTGTATTTCTGTGTTTCATATGTACACTTATATACACAAAATTAAAAGAAACTTAATATTTTTTTAAGTGCCTGAGGTACCCAAGAAACCTGTCTCAGAGGAGAAAGCACCTGTTGCTATTCCTAAAATACCTGAATCACTACCAAGTGAAGGTTTGTGCCACCACAGATTTTACTCTAAGAACAATCCTTTGTCCTGTTCTTCTAATTATTATCTTTAAAGTAGACATTTTCCTGTTTCTCCCCTTTTGATGTTTGTAAGTTGTTCACTTCATGTTTTAGATTATGCTAGTCAATATTTCATGTATCTGTTATTATATTTCCATATTTGGAAGTAAAATATATGCTCCTCTCCAGGATATGTCTCTTTTTAAAATAATAGCAAATTACCACTAAATTGGAGTCTCTCAAAAGCTAGTATTTATATTGCTGTTAGAATCTTAAATTAATTGAGAGCACTGACATCTTTATTCTTTCTTGTTACAATAAGTCATCCACAAATTTAATGGTTAGTTTATATTGTATACACAAAAGAATTCTATCCTTCACACAATCCTGACTCATGCTTAGAAAGAAAGTAGTTTTTCAAAATCTTGCATTGACTGCAAAAGTAACAGATATTGAGTGGTTACTTACCCTAAGGTCTATAACTGAGTGGTTACTTACCCTAATGTCTATATGTCTGTGTCTATTGGAGTAGATTTCTTTTTAGTTTTGTCTGTATAATTGTTCATGTGAAACGACCTTATGAGTGAAAACTTACACCAGTTGTCAATATTCTTTAAAGAATATGAAATCATAAAGGAGATTGAGCCTGAAGAAGCAGAAGAAATTCCAGTTGTAGAAGTCAAAGAAGCTTTACCAGTTGAAGGTATACAAAGTACTTCCCTAGAGACTGCCAGACACATTTCTTTCATTATCATCATGTGCAGTTTTTTCCTTGCTCTATCATTTTTCACACATGTGCCAGTATGTCCTAGGTCACCTCTATGTTGTAGGTCTTTTTGTGATTCTTCCTTCGTTGTGTTATGGAAATTATTTCTGATAATTTCATTCTAAATTCAATCTGAAGATTTATTTCAAACGCTTTCATTTTGTTTCTTGTCCGCAAGAGTCTTCCCACCATTCAGTTTTCTACCTTTGTTCTCATGTTAACATGCTTTTTAAGTCAGCTTGGATATTTGTACTGTGTGCATGCTATGAAGCAATAACCTAGGGCTCTTTCATGATCCCACGTAATTCAGTGACATTTTTTCACTGGCTTCCCTGGAGGTGGACAATGGTGGTCTTTAGGTTTGTACATTACTCTTCACATAACTACCATCATAGTAAATTTATTCTAAATCTACCTAATATTATTTAAAGTGCCACCACCTGAAAAGAAGATCCCTGAAAAGCGAAAACCGCTACCACCACCTGCTCCAACAGAAGATATTAAACTGGCAAAAGATCTACTTAAAGGTATAATGAAGCCACAAATAATGGTGGAAACTCAAACGTAATCTTTTAAAATTATACTGATGAATCTTGAAAAGCATGCTTTTAAACTATCATTTTTTGTCTTTTTTCTTTCTAATATACTATGCCTTAATGGTGCGCCTCACTAATGCTCAGTCCCTCATGATTTTTTATCAGTGTTATTCCAAGGCAGTTTACATGGGTTCTTTTCAATAGTTACAGGAAAAAAACCAATTTGTTAAAATAACCTTAATCAAGTTAACACGTTCTTCTATCCTTAACATAATTCTTCTCTCTTTAACATATTCTTAAAAATGAAAAGAATCCCCAGCAATAATTTGCTGGTGTTGCTATATGAACATGGGTTTCAGATCAATTGTGCTTCCTACAGACCATCTGACTTTTTCTAAACAGTTAATCAGCAAGAATCTTAACTTTGCAGCTTTTGTCCTTCTATTATATCAAGGCTGTTTGGATTTTGTAGAAAAAACTCCTTTCTTTCTTGAGTCTAATGTGTGTTGTAAAATTCAAACAATTTTCTTTAAAGCTCCTGAAGCAAGGAAGAAAGTTGTAGCTGCAAAACCTGGTGAGCCTCCGAAATTGGAACCCCCACCTGCTAAAGGTACCTACCTAATATATGGATCTTACTTAAAATAAACCTCTCATGAGCCCAAAATTGTAGTTATCAGTATCTTCTTCTTTAATTTGCTGAAATATATCAAAAAACTGTCTACATTAGATTATGCTCAACAGTGCACCCACATCCTGGGTATGTATGTTTGTGTTATATTTGTGTCCACTTTAATCGTCCATCTCGGAATCCATGAGATGTGAGACAGAAACATAGTAGAGTGAGAGAGTTATTATGATGGTTTTTAATCACTTATGTAGATGCTCACTTTGGTTTTCTGCTTAGCTAGAAATGAAAATAAAATACTGTTTAAATGTATACACCATTGTTCCTACATACTTAGTTTATTATTTTTCTGAAATGTAACTTATTTTTGTGAGAGGACCCTTTCTAGAGATGGGAATGAATAATGCATTGAGCAAGCCACTCATAAGTATGCCTTTATATTATACGTATGTGCTGGAGTTTGAGATAAACTAAGCAGCTAAGCAGTGGACATTCCTTCTTAATGCTGTTCCAAATTTAGAAATTAAAGTTAATTCTTATGAATATCACAGACAGACAGCTCATATGAATAGAAATGGAACATAAGTCTGTAGTGAAAGAGGACAAGGAAATAAAAATGTAATTATGATGACTCTTCTTGAATATATAACCTTTATAGTTTTCTCAAACCATACTTCTCTTCTGCTGATTTGTATGAAAACTTTCTCTTGTGTGTAAGCTTAGATGACAGCTGTATGCAGATTAGATAGAAAATATATTTAAACCATTGACTTCAATATCAACAATTTTACCTTTGATTTTAATATCCAGTAGTGGACTAGCATTTGATTTGTGTGTTTGGACAGACTAGTTGTTGTGTAGCTCTTACTACAGTTATGAACTTGTAATAAAATCTGGAATTATATTCTTTTAAGTTCCTGGACTTGTAAAGAAACCTCGCAGAGTAATTCCTGAGGCTACTCCTCCACCAAAAGAAGAAGTTGTTTTGAAAAGAGGTATAGTAACTTGGCTCTGTTTTTAAAACAACAGCATATTAACATTGTTCAGCATATACCCCTAAGTAAAATTGTTTTATGTATGAGGTATGGAAAATTACATGATCAAATACTATCTGATGTCTGTTTCTTGGGAAAAGCAGTTGTAGTTGCAGGGATGAAGTGGGGGTATCCTGAAAGTCTCTCAGATCCAAAGGATTTGTAGTGAAAACAGAGCAGAACATTGAAAATCTAGTTCCCTATCTCTCTCTCTCTTCCGTTTTCCTGATATCTTGGTACTAGAGTTGAGAGTTTTCCACTGCCTTCAGCTTGTGGACCCCTGTCTAGTGATAGTGTAAATGTTGTTAAAGTTACATGTGCAGTCTATGTATTCTCTTTTATGGTTTTCTTAGAAGTACCGCACAGATCTCAGAACCCTGCGGTATTATTGGACATCAGCCCCCTTTCCTGCAAAGTCTGGGTCATTCTGAATCATTTTGTGCTCAGCTATTGCTTAGAAAAATGAAGCATTCATTCCAATTCTCTTTGAAATACCATAGAGGGATGATTCGTGCCCATGTACCTTGCAGCCAACCTTCAGATTTCAGACAACATAATCAAATACAGATATTCCATTTTTCAGATGACAGTGTCATTACATATCCAAGATGGAGAACTGAGAGGGCAAAAATAAGTGAAATAAATAAAATGGAAAACAGACATTATATAAATTTGAGCTTTCCAAATAAAACACTTGAGAATCTAGTCTTATTCTCTCACTGAAGTCAATGGGAGTTTAATATGTAATCTTGCATTTCGTCCCTAAAAATAATTTTTAACTGCAGTTAATAATTCAAAGTTGCATATAGCAAGTCATGATTTAAATAAGAGAATAAATATATGATAAGATATTATATTAAATTTTTTTCTATCATAGTCAGTTAACATTAAAATCTTTCCTCTCAGAGGGACTGCTCTTAACAAAAATGTCTTTTTTCCCTAGATGACTTGAATTTTAAAAGACTTTCAGAGTAGTATCTTGAATAGCTACACAAATCTTCCATTTCTATTGAGCTATATATTTTATTTTCCTGTTTCTTTGTGATTGATGAGGTATTTTTAATCTTTGTCTTGTTCACTGTCTCATGCTTTTGTTTGCCTGTGCTTTAAAAACTGAGATTTCTTTTCTTTTGAAGTTCTTAAAAAGAAACCTGAAGAGGAAGAACCTAAACCAGAAAAAGAGCCTAAACCAGAAGTTAAACCAGTACCTACACCAATAGAAAAAATTAAGAAAACCGAAGGTACTAGATTACATTCAAATCTATTTGGAAATTTATTTTTTTTTAATCCCACTATTAAGTAGTATTCTCTTAAATTCAGGAATGAAACTGAAGATGGCTTTCATTGACTTAATTGTGCAATTTAAATCTTAGCTGGAAGCACATTCTCATTTGGGTCTGAATTCTGCATTTTGGGATTGTTTCTCAATCTTCATAGTGTATATAAAAGAGCTTCACAAATATTTTATAATATTGATAAAAATATAAATGCAGCAAAACAGTTAATCCAAGCATTTTTTTAGGTAATATTTTACAAATATTAGTCCCTTCACCCATTTATAATTTGTAATTTATTCAAATCTTACTCTAAGAAATACATATTCTTAAACCTTATGAACATCTGAAACTGCTTACATGTAAAAACAATGAAAATTTTAAATACATTTGAAGGTATTCTATTTAGGGATTTAAGGTGTTTCAATATATCTTACAAAATAAAAATATTATTTTAAAGTCCCAGAAATTCCTACGAAGAAAACTGAGATACCTGCCATAAAAAAAGAGGAGAAACCTGTGCCTGAACCACCAAAAGGTACAGATGTGTGGTGCTCTTTTTCCTTATTGCAGCAACTAAAGGATATTCAGTATTATATTATATATATATTCAGATTATAGCTGAATATCATGCTATATTAACATAATGCATTACTGTCCTCCAGTATGTCATGCCTACTGTGTCCTCATTAACCATTTTGCATTCTTTTGGATTTCTTGTTGTCTTTATTCTTCACTGCTTGAAAAAATCATCTTTTTCCATTGTTTCCAATCTTGCTTTACAAGAGTTAATCTCAAGTTACTTTCTTGCTTTTTGGCCAAATAAAATAGAAACCAATAAATTCTGTCTTCATTTGGCTCTCTCTGTGTTGTTACTCCTAACTTCTAATGCTCAATGTGTTTGCAAAAAATGTAAATTAACTTACTTGTAATTTCTGTGTTTGAAATGGCAGAAACTAAGCAAGCATCTGTCCCAGTTCCTGGGCCTGAACCTAAACCTGAATTAGGTAAGAATTCTTGAGTCATGAATACTGCTGAAGCCTTTCTTGTGTGTCTAATCCTTTCCATTCAGGGATTTCTTGCTAAGAGGACATTCATAGAATCATAGAATACCAGGTTGGAAGGTGACTTCAAGGGTGATCTGGTCCAACCTTTCTTGGCAAAAGCGCAGTCTAGACAAGATGACTCAGCACCCTGTGCAGCTGAATCTTAAAAGTGTCCACACATTAAACAAAGGCCTTTAGTATTAATAAGACTAGAACTTTCATACCATCTACAAAACATTTTATAGAACATCATTCTTAATGTATTAATTTTTTTTCCCATACAGCTCTAAAATCTCCAAAACCAGCTGCAGAACCAGCACCCGCTGTTACTGCTCCAGTGACAACTCCAGTTGTTGGAAAGAAAGCAGGTATTTATGTGTACTCTATGCTATTTATAAGGTTTTTTTCTCTGACATACATAAATCCCTTCAGTATAAAAACAGTGAAGAGCTGTACAATAACTCATTCATTACAGGTAGATTTGAGGTCATATTGAAGCGTCTTGTTATTCTAGGTACTGTCACCTAATTTAACACAAAAACATCTCTGATGTACTATGGATACCAGTCTGTGCTCTTTTGTCTGGATGGTAATATATGTGTCTTTATTTGTTGTCCTGCTATGAGATTTGTGTATTCTGTTGTTTTCTTGATGTTCCTTATGTCCTGATGTATCTTTTGTGAATCGAATCTTGTATTTTCTGTGTAGGAAAAGAGAAGTTGCATGTTTCTAAGTAATCGTTGCATTGTTTGGTTTCCCGCTTTTGACTTGTCATCGAAGCCCTGAGGAAAAGTGGCAGAGATGTTGAAGAGCTAGACTATTGCTGCTTTCATGCTTAGGACCCTGGAGCAAAGCCCTCTGTGAAAAAAAAGAACTGCAAAGGCTCCAGTTCCTCTGGAACGCTCTGAGCCTGTGGTCCACCAGCACAGCTGATGTACCTTCTGCTTGCCCACCATTCAAAGGGCTTCATGTTACAGTAGAACTCAGATCTTGGGCATTTGAGAAGCTAGATCATGAATGTCTGTTGGCCATTATCTGGTGATGTAGCCTGCAGTGGCACAATTACCTTTTTTATATTAGTGACCAGATAGCTCTAATTTTCTACTACTTCTAACCTGGATTTAAAATGGTGATCTAATGAGACAATACTAACAACATTTTACTTAGGTTTTCTGTTCATGTGTGCCATTCTTACCCTTCTTTTGTGATTATGTTGTAAGTTTTCTGTTGTGTAGAGAAAAAGTATTCTATGTTCATTTTATTTCAGGTATAGCTGCAAAATTGTTCTTAAAATATATTGTCCCTAATTCTTATTCTTACGGATTTTAACTCTCTAAATTACCTATGAAACCTTTGTAGCTGCAGAAAAGCCTGATGCACCATCTGTACTAAAGCATAGAGATAAAAAGCCCCCAGTGGAAGAAGAAAAGCCTGAGTCAGTTGTGTTAAAGAAGATTTTGGTTAAGAAAAACTTGCATGTAAAAGAGAAAGTAAGTCCTGAGGAGACAGTTCTGGCCATAGAGCCATTTGAGTATAAAATCTCACTGGAAACAGCTGATGGAATACTGAATTCAGAGAGAGATGAACAGGAGAAAGTATCTCTTAAATATTTCATCCTGGCTTCTGAAGAGGAGGAACCAGAAATGACACCTGTAGTTTCAGCAAAGACTGCCCTTACAGGTGAGAAAATAGAAGCTGAAATGGATAACGTTATGTACACAAAGGATGAACTGCCGCTACCTGATGAGGAACTGAAATTGCTTTCTATAACATCTGAACGTGCGGAAAGAGATTCTGGAAAAGAAAAGGGGGATGAAATTAAATTCCTTGTTAATAGGGAAGAGGCCATAGAGCAAGTCTCTGAAAGGTTTAGTGTTCTTCATGATGGAAAGATTGCTGATCATGAAAAGGAAGAAGAAATTGAATCAACTTGTGTACCTAAACCTAGAAATCCATGTCAGCCCAGGGAACAGAAAGGATTTCTAGGAGAAGAGAAAAAATCAAAAATAAGTTTGCAACCTGAAAAATTTCCCATTAAGGATAAAACTTCATTTGTACAGGATATCATAGAGGCAGGCATAGCTGAAACTCCTCAGCTTAGAAATGAAAATGAGAGAGGAGGTGTTACTCCAGAGAGATCTGAAGTTCCTCTTGGAGAATCCGTAAAGGAGCATGGCATACAAAGTAAAATTCAGTGGATGAAGCAATCTGGTAGCACAGTGGCTGAAATTCCTATAGATAAGATTCTTAAAAAAGAAGCAAAGAAAATTGAAGATGTTAAAGATGATGAGAAAGATAAGAGTCTGGATTTTATCTCAGCAGAATTACATTTCTTAGACCTGTCTGAGGAGGCTGAGCTAGGATTGAGAAAAGATATTGACCTAGAACACCCCACTGAAGATGAGAGGATTCCTGGAGGAAAACCTCACACAATCTTTAAACCATCTGTTCTTAAGTCAGAAGTTGTAGAAAAGAAAGCAAGAGAATACTCTACAGAGAAAGAAGTTCATTATGAGGAGGGTTTAGGACCATCCTTGACTGAGAAAGCACTCCTAAATGGTAAAAAAACAGGCAAGAAGATTATACCAAAGGAAGATAAAACTGTCTTCAGCACCCACTTAAATAAAGGCAAAATTAGACAGTCACATGCCCCTGAAATGCTGCCTGTGGAAAAAGAATTTGATACTGTGATTACAGAAGGAATGGAAAGTGACGTTTCCATGGAAGAACACAAAAAGGGAGTAATATCTGAGTCAGTAAAGAAAGTTGCTATTCAGCCACCACAAAGTCAAGATGACGAACAATTTCAAGAAGTTCATACCATTCTGGATGAACATAAAGAAACTCCAGCTCACAAAAGCAGAAAAGATAAAACTGAAGAAAAGAAATCTACAGAAGGTATATCAGATGAAAAAACATCACCTGAACATGGCATTGGAAAAAGTACATCTGGTACCATGAAAAAGGAGAAGGCAAAGCTTTCAGACAAATTATCATTAAGCAAAGGGGTCATTGCAAATGGAGAAGATACTTACTCCTCAAGCATAGGTAAGATAATAACTTCCAAGAAAGCAGGAGAGAAAGAATACCAGAAATCAGAACCTGCTCACCTGACTGAGCAGGCCACTAGACTTTCGAGTGAAAATAAGAATTTGGATGCACCTGGAAAATCATGTGAAGTTCTGGATGTTCCTGCAAAGTCTCGTGCAAAGCGAGGTGAGGAAGACTGATGCCAAATTCTTCCACGAAGTGCTTGTGCCATTTGCTTCAGGAGAGTACCACCTGCCATTGTGTTTTGGTAACACCATTCACAATTCCATCAAGTCTGTCAGCTGGCTTTATTGGCATTCGGCCACTCTTGATGTGTTTGTCTTACATGTCTGTACATGCATCTGTGTGATCACTGTTCATTTTCTCAGTCGACTTCACAAATTGTTCTGTGTGCCATTGTCTTCTCAGGAATACTCACACATCTTTTCTAGTATTCATTTTTCCACCCAATGCAATAAAATCTGCTCTGCACTTCATTCATATCATTCTCCCATTAAAAATATCTTTTATATTTCCTTTCACAAAAAGATAATGAGAAGCATCATAGCATGGGTAACATTTTCAAAAGTCTGAGATGATTCATCACAAATTACGTTACTAACAGAACATCCCTCACTTGTGAAAGTACCACATTGTCATGAAACATGTATTTGGCTTGCACAACTTATATTTTTTTGCCTTCATTAGTAAAAGTGTGTGCTTTTTTAAACAAAAAAAACCTCATGTAATTTTAATAGTTAATCTGTTCTGGCTGACAGGTGGGTATTGATCAAGGGCCTAATCTTAAATGTCAAGAAATGTAAAAATTTTACAAATTAATGGACAGGACAACAAATTAAGGGACTAGGAGCTTCTAAGCTGCCTGTTAGTCCCTACTGCTGAATATCTTTCCCATGTTTCAATATATTGAATTTACCATTGAGATATAGACAGTATAAGTTCTATAATCATATAGATGTATCCTTTCCTCCTATTTTACATGTAGGTAAGTAAAGGAAGAAATAATCTAATATGTTAAACAAATGCTTGTATTAGTTTTAATAAGTAAGTTTATTTAACTAAATTCCTAATAATATTGCTGTTCTACTTCAGAGGCCAAGCCACCAAAAGAAGAAGCTCCGAAGGGTATCAGTCCAGTCAAAGGTATGATAGCACAAGCAATACCTTGTCATGGTTTAACTCCAGCTGGCAATCAGGCCCCACACAGCAGCTCACTCATTCCCCTATGGTGGGAGGGGGGAAAGAATAAGAAGGGTAAAAAGGAGAAAACTCATGGGTTGAGCAAAAGCAGAGCACACAAACAAAGCAAAATAAGGAATTCTTTCACCACTTCCTGTGAGCAGGTGTTCACCCACATGCAGGATAGCAGGGTTCCATCCCTTGAAGGGCAAATGTCATAACTCTGAATGCCCCCCCCCCCCTTACTTCTTCTTTCCCCTGCTTAATATACTGAGCATAACACTGTATGGTGTGGGGTATCACTTTGGTCAGTTGGGATCAGCTTTCCTTGCTCTATCTCCTCCCAATTTCTTGTGCACTCCCAGCCTACTCAGTGGTGGGGCAGTATGAGAAGCAGAAAAGGCCTTGGCTCTGCAAGCACCTCTCAGAAATCACAAAAACATCTCTGGGTTATCAGTACTGCTTTCAACACTGATCCAAAACATAGCCCCACACTAGCTACTTAGGAGACTGTTAATTCTACCCCAACCAAAATTAGCACAGACTACAATCAAAAGCAATTAATCAGGATTAGTTTATTCATTTCTGAATCTGCATGACAGCCAAGAAGACACCTTCACCAGCAGATGCAGAAAGAAGGAAACTCAGGCCAGGCAGCGGCGGTGAAAAACCTCCTGAAGAGCCTCCATTTACTTACCAGCTCAAGGCTGTGCCACTGAAGTTTGTCAAGGAGATGAAAGATATAGTGCTAAAAGAAGCTGAGTCTGTTGGGTCTTCTGCAATCTTTGAAGTCCTTATTTCACCGTCCACTGCAATTACCAGCTGGATGAAAGATGGAAGTAACATCCGAGAGAGCCCAAAACACAAGTTTATTGCTGATGGCAAAGATAGGAAGCTGCATATTATTGATGTCCAGTTGTCCGATGCTGGTGAATATACTTGTGTATTGCGACTGGGGAACAAAGAGAAGACCTCTACAGCCAAACTTGTTGTTGAAGGTATTCCCTGTTTCAAATTTATCAGTAATTTAGGCTAGATACTCCTCAAACTAGAACTGGTGCTTTGTAATTTTACAGTAGTTGGTAGATACATCCTTTTGTTTCCCTCGGTCACTACATATGTTATATAAGGTATTTCTACATCACATATTCTGTATATAAAGGAGACAAATCAAAATAATGTGCTTCCCACAGAACTCCCAGTGCGGTTTGTGAAAACACTTGAAGAAGAAGTCACTGTCATTAAAACTCAGCCACTGTACTTGACGTGTGAGCTTAACAAAGAAAGAAATGTGGTCTGGAGAAAGGATGGTAAAATCATCAAAGCCAAGCCTGGGAAATTTGCTCTGGGTGTTATTGGTTTGTCACATTCCCTCACGGTCACTGATTCCGATGATGCTGATGCTGGCACTTACACGGTTACTGTGGAAGACTCTGAACTATCATGTTCATCTTGTGTTAAGGTAGTAGGTAAGCAATGAAAATCATGCAGTTTTTGCTCTCTAGGATATTTGGGCTGTTTTAAAATTAGGTAATCTTTTTCTCATAGTCTTAAAATGTAAGTGGGGACAGGTAAGACTTTTACAGCTATTAAAATCTTGTTGTAATACAAAATCTGTTAGTTCTATTTCTTCTTTTCTTATGACACATCTATTTGTAATAAAAGTCTGCTAAGCTGTGTTCTTGTGTAACTTTTTGTCATGCAGAAGTTATAAGGGACTGGTTAGTAAAACCCATAAGAGACCAGCATGTTAAACCAAAAGGGACGGCTACTTTCAGCTGTGATATTGTCAAGGATACACCAAACATTAAATGGTTTAAAGGAGATGAGGAAATTCCTGCTGAACCCACTGACAAGACAGAAATCGTGAAAGAAGGAAATAAAATTTTCCTGAAAATCAAGAATGCTGGTCCTGCTGATATTGGAGAATATGCAGTGGAAGTTGAAGGTCGCAGATACCCAGCTAAACTGACCCTTGGTGGTAAGGAAGCTTTTATTTGGATTATATTTAATCAGTTTATAGGCCAGTGTTGAATCTAAATAAACAAACAAAAAAGGTAACCTGAATTATTATAAAGCTCCATCAAAACTTGACCTAATCATATATGTGTTCACCTGTGCATTCTAGAACGTGAAGTTGAACTTCTGAAGCCATTAGAGGATGTTACAGTTTATGAGAAAGAAACAGCAAACTTTGATACAGAAATATCTGAGGATGATATTCCTGGTGAATGGAAGCTGAAAGGAGAAATCCTGAGACCTTCACCTGTAAGCATCCTTGAATTTTACCACACAATTTATTCAAATTAAATACTGTGAACAGATTCTTTGAATCTTTATGGTAAGATCTGCCATTGCTACTCAGTCCAAAATACATGATTAAAAAACACTGGTTCTCTAAGAAAGGATTATGTCCTATAAAAGCTAAGTTTTGAAGGCCATCATTCTCTTAAGGTATTACAGCACATAATTCAAGCAGTAATAGAAATATCCTACATATATTGTAGGAATGATTTTGATATTCTAAAGAAGTGTGGACTGCTGAAGAAATGCACTCCACGTTTTAATTATTGAATAAAAGTGTTAATTTCCCTTGAAAAGCAATTTCATTTGTTCTACCTGACTCTCTACTTCATACTGAGTGTTTATTAAAATCCCTTTTTTAAAAAACACCTGGCAGTGAGGCGTTGGCATTACATTGGTGTTTGTATTTAACCAAGTCTATCATCTCTCCAGACATGCGAAATCAAAGCTGAAGGAGGAAAACGCTTCCTCACCTTACACAAAGTCAAGTTAGATCAAGCTGGTGAGGTCCTTTACCAGGCACTCAATGCCGTGACTACAGCAATCCTGACAGTGAAAGGTATGGTGCCCCACGGAGCGTGACCCCAGCTTAGACAAAGCTCACATGGAGCACGTTACAAATGACGCGTTGTGTTTTGCTTCCAGAAATCGAATTGGACTTTGCTGTACCCCTAAAAGACGTTACTGTTCCTGAGAAGCGCCAAGCAAGGTTTGAATGTGTCCTGACCAGAGAAGCCAATGTTATATGGTCCAAGGGCACTGATATAATCAAGATTGGAGAAAAATTTGACATCATTGCAGATGGAAAGAAGCACATTCTTGTTATCAATGATTCACAGTTTGATGATGAGGGAGAATACACTGCTGAAGTTGATGGCAAGAAGAGCACAGCAAGACTATTCGTGGAAGGCAAGTATTGTCTCATGAAAAAAAAATTAAAAAAGGGATAAAGAATATATCTTTTAGAACTACATTAGCCTTTTTTCTGATTGCATTTGTGTGTCTACATAACAGGTGTGAGGCTGAAGTTCATATCACCTCTACAGGATCAAACGGTGAAAGAAGGGGAAACAGCTCACTTTCAGTTTGAGCTTTCTCATGAAGACATGCCCGTGAAATGGTTCAAAAATGACAAGAGACTTCACACAAGCAGAACAGTTTTAATTACTTCTGAAGGCAAAGTTCATAAACTAGAAATGAGGGAAGTAACACTTGATGATATCTCAGAAATAAAGGCCGTAGTCAAGGACTTGAACACACAAGCCCACCTGAAAGTCTTAGGTAATTAAGTAAATAATTTTAAATGTGCTATATAATAAGTATTAAACATTTTTATAAGTAGAAAGTGACAAAATATTGACATTTTAATAAATGTATATAAATAATCTAACTTTACATATCCACTATGCTTTTTTAGAGGCCGATCCATATTTCACTGTGAAATTACAAGACTACAGTGCTGTAGAGAAAGATGACATTACTCTGAACTGTGAACTTAGCAAAGATGTGCCAGTAAAATGGTACAAAGATGGTGAAGAACTAATAGCTTCCAACAGAATTTCCATAAAAACAGATGGCTTGCGCCGTATCCTGAAGATCAAGAAGGCTGCAGAGAGTGATAAGGGTGTTTATGAGTGTGACTGTGGAACTGACAAGACAAGTGCCAATATCAGCGTTGAGTGTAAGTCATCATGTCTTTGCTAAGGGAAAGTGCGGACACCTTTGTAAACCCGTGTAGATGGACAGACACTCTCTAGAGAGCAAGACCAAAAATATACCTGTAGAAAGCATGCTGTTGTGACGAATGGCTGAAATATCTAGATTTAAAGTTATTAAAAGTGATTACAAGAGACAGTCTATTTGATGTATATAAATGGCTGTTACAAAGACAGTGATGATGAGTTAGTCTCTCTGTGCAATTACAGTCAGGAAAAAAAGTCATTTTAGTTCACTGTAACAGGTATCTGTGTTAATTATTAGGAAAAATATTCTTACCTAAATTTTCAGTCATATTATAGAAGGAGGTTGTAGACTGCCAACTTGCAGGTTTTCAGGAAGATGTTAGATAAACCCTTACTGGTCATAGCATTTGAATGCCCAAAAGAAGGAATAGGGAGAGAGTTGGGATCCTTTACAGTATTACATTTCTACAGTATACAATTTGTCAGTAAACAGATGTGAGCTTCTTTTTTTTTTTTTTTAGCTCGCTTAATTAAAGTGGAGCGCCCATTGTATGGAGTGGAAGTATTTGTTGGTGAAACAGCACGCTTTGAAATTGAAATTTCTGAGCCTGATGTCCATCCTATATGGAAGCTAAAGGGAGAAACCCTAACACCTTCACCTGTAAGGCTTCTTTATTTTTAGACCATAATTTACACTAGAAAAACATGTTTAATAATAATGTCTTCTTAGTGGTTTCTTAGAATATTCATATTTGGGATGGGGTGTTTCTTTATCACCAGGTCTGTGAAATCATTGAAGATGGGAAGAAGCATATTCTTGTCCTTCATAACTGCACACTTGACATGACTGGAGAAGTGTCTTTCCAAGCTGCCAATGCTAAAAGTGCTGCTAATCTGAAAGTGAAAGGTACTGTCTGCACTTGACCAGCATTTCCATGTGTATTTCAGGGCATGAGAATAAATCTAGTGTCAGAAAGTACTGTACAAACTGATCTGAAAGTGCTCTTCTTTGATTTCAGAACTGCCTCTTATCTTTATCACTCCACTGAGTGATGTGAAGGTCTTTGAGAAGGATGAAGCTAAGTTTGAATGTGAAGTATCCAGAGAACCCAAGACTTTCCGCTGGTTGAAAGGAACAGAAGAGGTCACTCCTGATGAAAGATTTGAAATTATTTCAGACGGAACAAAGCATGCTCTGATTATAAAATCTGTGGCCTTTGAAGATGAAGTAAAATACACGTTTGAAGCTGAGGATAAAAGAACAAGTGGCAAGCTAATTATTGAAGGTTTGTTAGACTTTGTCTTTCTAGGAAAGTTTTGCATCGTAGTACTTACATAGTTTATGTTGATAGCATTATTGATAATGACATGTTATGTTGTTATAGGTATCCGCCTGAAATTCATTACTCCTCTCAAGGATGTAACAAAAAAGGAGCGAGAAACTGCAGAGTTCACTGTGGAACTCTCCCATGAAAATATCACTGTTGTCTGGTTCAAGAATGACCAACGATTGCATACGAGCAAAGTGGTTTCAATGACAGATGATGGCAAATTCCATACACTCACCATCAAAGATCTTACTATTGATGATACTTCTCAGATTAAAGTGGAAGCTATGGGCAAATCCTCAGAAGCTAAACTCACTGTTCTTGGTAAGAACACCCAAAAGAATTTACCTGATGTATATTATCAGAAGAGTTTTATTAATAAAAAACAGCAATAAAAAAGTCTTGGGGTTGGCCTAAATCTAAATTACTATTTTGAAAACCTAAGAATTTGTTTTTCTTCTTTTGGTCCCCATTTCCCTATTAACAAAGGATAATTACAATAACTTTAAAATTTCATGCGGATTTGCAAAGTTAGTTATTATGTACTTAAAAAAGTGCTCTGAAACTCCTAGAGCATCAAAAGAATGTTGTCAGTAATACTAGTAATGCCCTGAATTATTTCCTAGGTGTTTATTGATTTCTTTTTTGTAAGAGAACTGTGAAAAAGGACTATATTTAATCCTTCTTGCAGGTCATAAACAGGAAATGTATTTTATGGTAGAAACTAGTTGTTCTTTCTGGAAGACTTAAATTTCAGACTGAAATATGTCTTAACTTTTGCTTGCAGAGGGAGACCCTTACTTCACTGGGAAGCTGCAGGATTACACTGCTGTAGAGAAAGATGAAGTTATTTTACAATGTGAAATCAGCAAAGCAGATGCCCCAGTGAAATGGATGAAGGATGGCAATCCAATTACTGCATCAAAGAACGTTGTTATTAAGGCTGATGGTAAAAAGAGAATCCTTATTCTCAAGAAAGCTTTGAAGAAAGACATTGGACAGTACACTTGTGACTGTGGTACCGATCAAACATCTGCTAAACTTGATATTGAAGGTATGGTTATTTTAATGGGCTGCTCTGGAGAGATCTTTTGGGATCTGCTAGAGACTGAGGGAATCAATTGCATTTTTCTTCTCCAGACCGGGATATTGAGATTGTACGGCCACTGTACAGTGTGGAGGTGATTGAGACAGAGACTGCCCGTTTTGATATTGAAATCTCTGAGGAAGGTGTCCATGGTAATTGGAAGCTAAAAGGAGAACCCCTGACTGAATCAGCTGTAAGCAAATATTTCAGGATACTTTTTACATGTGTATCAACACTTTGCAGGGAGGTGGGGTGTGAGGGAGAGGGTGACTGCAGAAACTAAATGTGATCTCTTTCTGCTTTCAGTAAGAGTTCCTATATTAAAAATAGTGGGGTTTTTAATTAATAACTTTTAAAATGCAGTACAAATGTAATCCAAAATAGCTAAATAATAAATGATTTTGCATTAAACAATACATTCTGCATTGCTAACAATACCTAAGAATCATGTATCCAAAGTGGAAAGATCTTGTGTAATTCACTTAAACTTTAAAAATACAAGCTTCAGATTTCATTCATTTGCCTGTGGGTTTTGAGTTATATTTGGTTTAAATAGATGTCGATCACATTTTAAAACTCTTTTTCATTTCTGTGACAGCTAAAATTGGTGTAAAATGGTATAGGGTTTAATCAAATATTCTTAATTCCTTGCTGGAAGGATCTGGAAAATAAAGAAACAATACAATCACAACTAGAAATAATTTGGCTTCTATGTAATGGTACAAATGTGACTAATACACAAAGATCAGAAGTTCCATTAAAATTTATGTTGGATAAAAGAAGGAAAAATCTTCTCAAGGAAAGGTCACAGCACAAGCTTAACAGCTTCTAGTTCCCTTAGGGGAACAGGTCTCTGACTGGTCTACATATATATGAATATATTGACTACTCAATCAGCACACAAATGTGTTGCCTCTTGCCCATTCTTTTCAAGAGGAAGCCATTAAGAAGAGGGTTTGAAAGGCAAGTCCTGTGAATGAATGTTTGTAAGGTATATTTCATGTGGCAGTGGGTCTAGGGGTTGTGAGTGGAGTAGAAAAAAACAGATGTATGGTATGAGGAGAAGTAGGGGCTCTTTCAGTGAGTAGTACAAAAAAGATACTGAAAAAGTTGTTTTAATTCTGTTTTTGCAGGAATGTGAAATAAAGGAGGAAGGAAAAAAGCACTTCCTTACACTGTACAATGTACGCTTAGATCAAGCTGGTGGAGTAGATTTCCAAGCAGCAAATGCCAAGTCTGGTGCTCACCTTCGAGTGAAACGTAAGTGTCTTTAAAACTGAAATTAATTGATTAAGTGAAAACATGGTACTCATTACCCCTTTGGAACAGGTGGAAAATCTCTATACTGTATTGAACCCACAGCAATCCTTTCCAGAACAGCAACTCAGGGATTAGTTACTCAGGTTGTCTTAATTTTTTTTATTAAGGAATGTCCTATGTGTTTTTAACCTTGTATATCATTTATTCACATAGGAGAAGTAAAATTAAGGAGGTGGCCTTGAAGGCTGCTTCATGGTCTGGCGTTGTATGCTGTTATGAAATCAAATATTGCAAGCCAAGGCTTTGCTGCATCAAAGGATCATGTTAGCCAGAGAGGATAGGATAACAGTGATATCTGGGGATAGGGTTGAGAGCGTGATGGACAGGGACAGACCACTTGGCTGAAGACCACTTGTTTCCCACTCCAATCCCAGCCCTTGCTATTTTGGAAACACATGCCTTATGTAGCAACAGGCATGTGAGGCTTGGCAAGGAGACAGATGCACAGCAACTTTCCTGCTGACCTTGTTCAATTTAAAGAAACACACTCTGCAAATAGGAAATTGTAGGTGACCAGCCCTCCCCTAAGAACACAGGGTGGCCTCTTCTATTTCGGGAATTTAAAGAACAGCATTGCGATGTCTGGCTCTCTTGAAGGAAGCCACCATGGAGATTAGTACGTAAGGGCAGCAGCTCTCTCTTGGGTAGAAGTGACTAATCTAAAAATTATGTCTTCTCCTTACCAAGCTCGAGTAATTGGCTTGCTGAGACCCCTCAAGGATGTAACAGTGACAGCTGGGGAATCAGCAACCTTCGATTGCGAACTCTCTTATGAGGGAATCCCAGTAGAATGGTTCCTGAAAGGAAAGAAACTGGAGCCCAGTGATAAGGTAAAGAAACTAAACTTTACTTTTTCTCACGTTTCCTCCTCCTTCTTCTCCTTCAGCTCTCTTCCCCCTCCTCATTTCTTATTTATTCTCTGCCAGTTGAAGTACTAAGGCACAGCAGTATTGTAGTGCTGCTGTGCCAATTGCTAAATCCTCCCTAAATCAGATGCAACAGTTTTTTCCCAGAAATTCCAGTATTCTGGGATGCTACAAGTGTTTATCATACAAAGGGAAACCAAGGTTCCAAAAAATCAATCATTACAACACTTATTGTTGTGGAGACTCAGCCACAGGGATACTGAATAATTTTTGGTCAGGTTACCTGTGGTTACAGTGAGAGGATTTTGCAAGGTGCTATCAGGAAAAGCCTTTTTTTCTCCTGAATGCTGAGTTGCAGTCCAATTCAACATATAAGGGGATTAAGAGGATTCGAATTCCATTTCAGGCATTTGTTCTGGCTCTCCAGATAATTCTCTGGGCAGATTTGCTTGTCAAGCACTTCTCACTAGCTATTTTTAACCCTTCATCAAGTGCTGGCTCTCAACTCTGAGATCTGAGCAGCCTGGAATGTAGTCAATTTAACGTTTAAAGTTAATGGTAGGGGAAACTAATAAAAAAACATAAATTAATACATTAAGAAATGGAAATGGATATTACTGGTTGTAAGACTTCATTTTTCTCATACTAGGCCTAAAAAAATAATGCAAATTAAAATAAAAGTTGGAAACCTCAGACAAAGTAAACTTTCAAGGCATTGCAAGATCTAGCAAAGTTTTAGAACCTGTAATAATGCTGCTAATAATATTTTGGTGCAGATTGTTATTTCTTTAAAATACAGTTTTTAACATAGTTTTTCAGGTTTAGCTAGATCTTTCTGAGCTTTAACTAATTTGCATAAATAAAAACTATTTCATAAAATAAATAGAATGTTGAAATAGGAAAATCAAAACCGATCATGAGTATAAGGGACCCTATTAAGTATTTAAGGACAGATGAAGTTGAAACTCAGCAGATGAGTCATGAAATAAATCAAGGTAATTACTTCTGACTTTCAGAAGAAAAATGGGAAGAGCTATTGATCAGTACAGTGGATTGATAGTTATTACTACCTGGCAAGAAAAATATTACATGTTCAGTATTCTGTATGATGGAACATTATTTTGGTCATTTCTGTCTGAGCTATCATTTTAATTACATGAAAAAAATCCAGATTTCATGCAGTTTACTTGTACAGTCAAAATTGTCATTTGAACAATTGAAATTTTATCAAGATTAAATTGAGAGTAAACCATATATTTACTCAGTGCATCACTTTCTACCCATTTAAAATAACCTCTTGAAACACTTTTAAAACTGTCTTCAAGAATCAATCTAATTGTACAAGTGTTTCATTTTTGCCAGTTCAAACCATTTTATTACCTCTGTGTCTGGCATTCAACTGAACATGTATAACTTTTATTCACTGAAGTGTTTTTTATTATCTTTACTGTGATTGCAAAGTAGTTTCTGCAATAGATCATCACAGAACTTAGTTGTTAAGGCAGAATATTTTACTAAATTTTAATAATAGAAAATCAAATTGGCATTTCCAGAAAAGCGTGTGTGGGGGCTGCCAAACCTCTATATCTACAAAAGTTTTTACTTTTTATGTAGCCAGCAGTAATACCAACTTTTCTAATAGATTTGCTTTTTTTATTTTTTTCGATTAATAATACGTGTTCAAAATAGACATGATCTCAAGTCAGCCTCAAAATTCTCAGAACATGGAGGATTGAGTTATGTCTAGTATATACAAAAGGAAATTATCAAAACTTCACATAAAAGTGTACAACCAAACTCCACAAATAATAAATAGCATGCTATTTCATTAAATATTTCTTAAATACTTGTTGTAGATGCTCACAAAGGGGTTTTTATGTATTTTGTAAGGTTGTGACCCGTGCTGAAGGGAGAGTTCACACACTTATTCTTAGAGACGTCAAATTAACAGATGCAGGAGAGGTATCACTGACAGCAAAAGACTTCAGAACTCAAGCAAATCTTTTTGTGAAAGGTGAGTCAGTCATTTTAAGTAAACTGTAATCAGTATTAATGGTCCATTCATTATTCAGCCTGGAAGAGGATGCTGATATGCACCATATATCAAATTAGTAGGATTGTATAGACAATATTGAACTGGTAGATGACTTTCCTGATTAAAAAAGCCACCTACTTAAAATCTCTGTGCCTCACAGAACAGCTGAACAAGGGGAAACACTGGAAATGTGTCAGATGTGGGAGGTGAACCAGTTCATTAGGACTTCCAGAGCTTTACTGCAGACTTGAACATTCAATTGGCCTCAAGAGGACCCATGAATACCAGCCTTTATGGCTCCCAGTGGCTTTTTCTGTTCTTGGGAATATCCAGAAATCTGTGAGAGTACGACTGCATCGTCAGTCAAAGGACACAACATTGTCTGTATACCCACTTGTACTGCCTGTGTATCATTAAGAATTAAAAGAACTGCACATGCTAATCCAGTAATTCAAGGAAAAATTGAAAGAAAACCCAAACATTTCATAAGTTCACAGTAGAACTTTAGAGTCACTGAGATCACATGGATATGGTTCAGCTAAAGGAATTGAGTTGCAAGGCTTTGTGATGAATTGTAAGTAAAAACCCTATGGACAAGGATAACATTCAGTCCAGTCTTACAACAGGCTGAAAATGAGGAAATTACTTGAATTAACAGAAAATGTCTGTGCATTAAAAATAAAAAAAGTTTTAAGAAAGCTTTAGTAGGGACATGTAAGAACCTTTTTGATTATTCAGTCAAGGAAAATTAGTAAACAGCATGGCATAGTTCTGTACAAGCAGAAGACTGGCTATAATTTAGATCTTTTCTATCAAAAATGTGTCTGTTTCTTTTAGAACCCCCAGTTGAATTTACTAAACCACTTGAGGACCAGACTGTTGAAGAGGAGGCCACTGCAGTACTGGAATGTGAAGTTTCCAGGGAAAATGCAAAAGTTAAATGGTTCAAAAATGGAGAAGAAATTCACAAGTCAAAGAAATATGATATAATTTCTGATGGCAGGGTCAGAAAACTCATCATCCATGGCTGCACACTGGATGATGCAAAAACATATGCCTGTGATGCTAAGGATTTTAAGACGTCATGTTTTCTCAATGTGGAGCGTGAGTAATTCACAGTTTTCTACAAAATGTCTAGGTGCTGTAAAAGCAATGTTCTGTGTCTATCAATGTTGGCATTTTTTTACTTCTCTAGTGCAGCCTTTCCTCTACTAAAAATTTTCTGCTCTCTTACAGCTATTCGTGTCGAGTTCCTGAAACCCCTGACTGACCTTGAGGTTAAAGAAAAACAAACTGCTCGGTTTGAATGTGAAATTTCTCGTCCAAATGTTAAGGTCAGTAATAACACTTTTTAATCCGACTAACTCCTCCAGGTAGAGGGGAAAATTTTTTTATATTGCTATAAAAGAACACACTGAAATCTCTGATGAGCGTGTTAATACTAATAACCATGATAATTTATTCTGAAACAGGTGAAGTGGTTTAAGGATGGCATGGAAATTAGAAAAGGCAAAAAATATGACATAATTTCTAAAGGTGCAGAACACATTCTTGTTGTCAATAAATGTGTCTTTGATGATGAAGCTGAATATTCCTGTGAAGCAAAAACAGCTCGAACTTCCGGCCTACTCACAGTGATAGGTAAACACAGTGTTTTAGAATCTAATATGTGAACAATAAAAAAATGGAAGAGTGTGGTTTTTTTTTATGATGGGCTTTAATCATCTTTCAAAATTCTTTTTGCAGAGGAAGAGGCTGTTTTCACAAAAAATCTTCCTGATCTTGAAGTAAATGAAAATGACACTGTAAAATTGATCTGTGAAGTTTCAAAGCCTAATGCTGAAGTTACTTGGCTTAAAGAAGATGAAGAGGTGCCTGATGGTGGTAGATTTGAACACATTTCTGATGGTAGAAAGAGAATTCTTGTTATACATAATGCTCACCCTGAAGATGCTGGCAAATACACTTGCAAGCTCCCAAGCTCGAGTACAACAGGAAAACTTACTGTGCATGGTAAGAGCACTACTTTGGTGGCCTTGTATCTTGGGAAAAAAAAAAGAAAAAATTTAAAAACATTAAAAAATCAGTAATAATACACAACTTGGTTTATTCCATTCACAAGTGAAAAATAAAATAAAATATATCTCTTCAAAAATGTTTTCTTTCAGAACTTGCAGCAGAATTTCTTACCAGACCACAAAATCTTGAGGTGCTTGAAGGAGAAAAAGCAGAATTTGTCTGTTCAGTATCCAAAGAAGCCATCGCAGTACAGTGGCTGAGGGGTGACACAGTCCTGGAGCCTGGTGATAAGTACGACATCATTTCAGATGGCAAAAAGAGAGCACTTGTGGTTAAAGACTCTATTCTGGGAGATACAGGAATGTACACTGTCATGGTTGGTGAAGCTAAAGCTACAGCACACTTAGCCGTGATTGGTAAGCTTTATTTTATCAATGTGTAGGTGCATGTTTTGTTGCATTTTTATACTACCTGATGTCCTGTTTCTTCTGTTTTCTCAATTTCAGAAAAACTCAAGATCATAACTCCTCTGAAGGACCAAGAAGTTAATGAGTGTCAAGAAATTATCTTCAACTGTGAAGTCAATAAAGAAGGTGCCAAAGAGAAGTGGTACAAGGATGATGAGGCAATATTTGATAGTACAAAGTACATTATAGTTCAGAAGGGTGTAGTCTATACCCTCAGAATCAGAGATGCAGAGCTGAAAGATCAAGCTACCTATACCATCTCACTGACAAACCAGAGAGGTGAACACGTGAAAAGCTCTGCCACCTTAAAAGTATTAGGTAAATAACTTGCACTACAATAAAATTGTTTCATGATTTACATTCATTTCATAGGAGGATATAAAAATTATTGTTTTTTTCTCATAACAGAGGAGGATCTCAGAATTGTTGAGCCCCTTGAAGACATTGAGACCATGGAAAAGAAAACTGTCACGTTCTGGTGCAAAGTCAATCGCCTTAATGCAACTCTCAAATGGACAAAGAATGGAGAAGAGATCACGTTTGACAGGCGCATTTTGTACAAAATTGATAAATTCAAGCACTCCTTGATCATTAAAGACTGTGGGTTTATAGACGAAGGTGAATACACTGTTACTGCTGGACAAGACAAATCAGTTGCAGAGCTTCTCATCACAGAAGCACCAGCAGACTTCACTGAACATCTTCAGGACCAGACTGTCACTGAATTTGATGATGCTGTCTTTACATGTCAGCTTTCCAAAGAGAAAGTCAGTGTAAAATGGTACAGAAATGGAAGAGAAATCAAAGAAGGCAAAAAGTATGTGCATTTTAGTGTGCTTCTGAATGTGCTTGTTTTACTTTATTGCTTTTTCTGGATACTAAAAGACTGCTTATTTTTCTCCCCTATAAAGATACCAGTTTGAAAAGGATGGAAATCTGCACAGATTAATCATAAAAGACTGTAGACTAGATGATGAATGTGAATATTCCTGTGGAGTGGATGACAGGAGATCTAGGGCAAGACTTTTTGTTGAAGGTATGTGTAAGATTGAATGGGATTTATTTCTACATTATTTAATAATTATAGAAACAGTAAACAAATAACACCAAATAAATTATCATTTGTTTCAGAAATCCCTGTTGAGATTATTCGACCACCCCAAGATATTTATGAAGCTCCTGGTGCAGATGTCATCTTCATGGCTGAATTGAACAAAGATGGTGTGGAGGTCAAGTGGTTGAGAAACAACATGATTATCATCCAAGGTGACAAACATCAGATGATGAGTGAAGGGAAGGTCCACAGGCTGCAGGTGTGTGACATAAAGCCCCGTGACCAAGGGGAGTACAGATTTATCGCCAAGGATAAGGAAGCTAGAGCTAAGCTTGAATTAGCTGGTAAGTTGCTTGCTTTGTGCTTGTTTTATAAAATCTTAGTGAACTCCTGTTTAAGTAAATTACTTTGTGTTCTTTCAAAGAGTTGAACTAAAATGAAAACACAGTCAGCCTGAGAAAAATGTTAAACTATTTAAAGTTTGTTTAAGCAGTCTGTTAAACTATATCAATATGAATTTACACAACAAATATTTTTTGTTATACCATCCTGATCCAGCTGTTGAGGAAAATATGTCACTACTCAGTGTGTATACCAAAGAGCGTGATTAAAGTGTAAAGGAGCTTTAAGCTTTTCATTAAGTCACCAAAAAAAGTTATTTGGCCTACTCATTTCAGTCATATAAGACATTTAATTCCTAATTTGTCTGTTTTATGGAATCAACCAATAAAATAATTAAATTAGTTCTCAAAAAGCAACTCCTTCTTTCCTGGTTTTATAGGAGGACACAGTACATAGCAACCAGCCTGAATTTCTTTCTCTGGAGCTGTCCGATGAGTATATGAAGGATTTCCTTAGAATTTACACAGCAGTTCCTTTTACTTTTATATGTGATCTTATTTTCTGACTGTGTAAATGTATCAATTTTACATATATCTATATGTGGGCAAGTACTGACTTTTCTTATTCATCTTTCTTAGCTGCACCTAAAATCAAGACTGGTGATCAAAACCTTGTGGTGGATGTTGGAAAGCCTTTAACTATGACTGTCCCATATGATGCCTACCCAAGAGCAGAAGCTGAATGGTGGAAAGCAGGGGAAAGTCTGCCCACAACAACTGTTGACACAACAACTGACTGCACTACCTTCAAAATTTATGAAGCGAAGAAATCAGATAAGGGAAGGTACAAGGTTGTGCTTCGAAACAAACATGGCCAGGCAGAAGCTTTCATCAATGTAGAGGTCATTGGTAAGTACTTAAAACCTTGCTTACAATTATTTTACAGAAAAAAAAGCCTTTATTGAGGGGGAAGCCCTTCCCCATGAAAGGAAGCAGTAGATCATATTGAGGTCTCCTCTCCATTTCCCTCTCTAGCCAGAGGGAAAAGAAAAGACGCAATGCCCTAAAATATTGTCATATCTTTAATAGATGTTCCAGGTCCAGTTAGAAACTTGGAAGTCACTGAAACTTATGATGGTGAAGTTGGTCTCGCATGGCAAGAACCAGAAACTGATGGTGGCAGTAAAATCATAGGCTATGTCGTTGAGAGACGTGATATCAAGCGTAAGACCTGGATTATGGTCACAGATCGGGCTGAAAATTGTGAATACACTGTTACTGGACTTCAGAAAGGAGGAGTTGAGTACGTCTTCCGTGTTAGTGCACGCAACAGAGTGGGCACTGGTGAACCAGTGGAAACAGACACACCTGTGGAAGCTAAGAGCAAATATGGTGAGCAAGAATTATGAAAAACTTGTGTTTGATGGCTGTGTAAAAGAAGCAGTACAAATTCTAACAGATAAAACCTACATACCTTCTTTTTCCTTTTTCTTCCTAAAATAAAATGCAGATGTTCCTGGTCCTCCTCAAAATGTAGAAGTTACTGATGTTAACAGGTTTGGAGCCACACTTAGCTGGGAACCACCTGAGTATGATGGAGGATCTCCAATTACTGGCTACGTTATTGAACTGCGTAACAGAGCTACCATCAGATGGGAGCCAGCTATGACCACAGGAGCTGATGAACTGTCAGCTGTCCTGACTGATGTTGTGGAAAACGAAGAATATTTCTTCAGAGTAAGAGCTCAAAACATGGTTGGAGTTGGCAAACCAAGTCCTGCTACACGTGCAGTAAAAATCATGGACCCAATCGGTAAGTATGCCAAGTATGCATGATTATGATTGCATTGCGAATCAGAAGCATTTTGGATGTTATATGTGCAGGGAAGTTCAATTGATGAATGTGTGCACCACAAACACTGTGTACAGTTGGATCGATTTTTCCAACTTTTGTCCTTCAAACATATCAGGAGTATCTTTTTACCATTTGGTTTAATAAGAACTTCAAATATTTTTTCTCTGGTTAGGATCCAACCTCAGTTTAAAAAATTGGTTTAGAAAAAGCTATGCAAAGGCTTTAAAAACAGTACTGTAAGATATAAACTCTTAATTTGCAGAATCATGTTCCTTTATCAGTTGCACAAATGTATTTGTTTCAAATTTTTTTCAGAGAGACCAAGTCCTCCCATTAACCTTGAGCATTCAGATCAAACTAAGTCATCAGTTCAGCTCACTTGGGAACCTCCTCTCGAAGATGGAGGAAGTCCAATTTTAGGCTATATTGTTGAAAGGCAAGAGGAAGGAACCGACAAGTGGATTCGTTGTAACCCAAAACTAGTACCTGCTCTTACTTTTAAGGTAAGATATTCTCTTCATCAACATGTAAAATATGTAGATCATCTTTAATATGAGTTAGTGAATGATTATTTGTGCTTTTAGGTAACTGGATTGAAACAAGGATCCAGTTATTACTACAGAGTCTCAGCCGAAAATGCAGCTGGTGTGTCTGACCCAGCAGAGGCTATTGGGCCATTAACAGCAGATGATACTTTTGGTAAGCCATATGCTATTTATTAAAAACAATTAATCAGATAAGTCACACAATTGAAATGCATCTTGTGGGTAATATCTGTATTTTTCACCAGATAACTGGCACACCTTAGACATTTGAGATTGTGAGCTATTTCTCCACCATTATGAATTCTGCAGATAATAGTCTGTGCTATTAAAACAGAGGCCTATAATGTTGCCTGAGGAGCAAGTCATGACCTTCTGTCTCCTGGCCTAGCTTTGTGGAAGGCACAAAGTAACAGAAGGAAAGAAAGGCAGAGAAGATTCCTAAAAAAGTATTAAACAAGACAAAGTTTTCACATTAAAGGGTAAATTAGATATCACACTTGGTAATACTGATCTCCCTTACCTTTTCACATATTTCTAAAAAAACCCAAAACATATAGCCAGGAGAGGTAGGGAGTCATAAGACAAAGCTTGGTCTAGACAGGCTGAGATACAGTCAGAATCAGCCTCTCAACACAATTATCATTAGCTGTGTTTGTAACATCTCAAAATAGTTCATGGAGTACATTTTCTATTTTTTCCAGTTGCCCCTACAATGGACCTAAGTGCATTTAAGGATGGGCTGGAAGTTATTGTTCCAGAGCCAATCAAGATCCATGTTCCCATCACTGGGTACCCTGTGCCAACAGCCACATGGTCTTTTGGTGACCAAGTCTTAGAAGAGGGTGATCGTGTAAAAATGAAGACCACTGCCTCCTTTGCAGAACTTGTAATTACACCTAGTGAGCGTCCAGACAAGGGAATTTATTACTTAACATTAGAAAACCCTGTGTCATCTGTTTCAGGAGAAATTAATGTTAATGTCATCGGTAAGTGAACATGTATGTATTTTAGCAATAACATTCCATATTTGTCTTGCCAAAATCTAATACTATATAGTCTCACAACATCCAACCAAGTATATTAAAATGTAACTAAAAATTAGAAATCCATCCGCAAGAAACCTCTTTTCTAGTTTTCAATATGTAACTTTACTGTTTAAAGAGGAATGACTCAAGAGGTCTAAGTCTTCTGGTAGATACATTACATGGAAGTAACCTATCAAACACCAATTAGAAAACAATGCAATTTCTGTGACTTCTAGCTTGTCCAAGTGCACCAAGAGAACTTAATGTATTAGAAGTACTCAAGAGTACAGTACAGCTTGCATGGGAACCTCCAGAAGATGATGGTGGAAGTCCAGTTACTGGCTATATAATTGAAAAACGTGAAGTAAGCCGGAAAACATGGACCAAAGTAAGTTCATTCTTTCTCATTTAAATTTCTATTGCTGTATTATTTCCCTTTGTGCTACTGATTTTTGTGTCTTATTTTGGTAATCTCTCTTTGGAAATAAATTTTTAAAACATATTGGAACCTTTCTTCACTTTAGGTTATGGATCATGTTGTCGACCAAGAGTTCACTGTACCTGACCTCATCCAAGGGAAAGAATATTTGTTTAGAGTTTCTGCATGCAACAAATGTGGCCCTGGGGAGCCTGCATATATTGATGAACCTGTAAATATGTCAACACCAGCAAGTGAGCATATTTGAAATGTTGCTGATTTTCTTCAAAGTAAGATGTAAAAATAATATATCTTCCTTAGACTGGTTTCTAATACCCCATATGTTTTTAATTTTTAATAGCGGTGCCTGACCCACCAGAAAATGTTAAATGGAGAAATCCAACATCAAAAGGAATCTTCCTAACATGGGAGCCTCCCAAATATGATGGTGGTGCCCGCATTAAGGGTTATCTGGTAGAAAAATCCCAACGTGGCACAGACAAATGGGAGATATGTGGGGAGCCTGTTATTGAAACAAAGTAAGTAAATTGACACAGTTGATATATCCTCTTAATTAATTGTGCCATTGTCACCACTCTAAATATTTAATTCTTTTTTTTTTTTTATTTTAACAGAATGGAAGTAACAAAGCTCAAGGAAGGAGAGTGGTATGCGTATCGGGTTAAGGCTTTGAACAGAATGGGAGCAAGCAAGCCAAGTAAGCCCACTGATGATATTCAGGCCATTGATGCAAAAGGTAACTACTTCACTTGCTAAATCACCATAGCTGCTTTATTTTTGCCAATCTCTGAAATATTGTCTCTATAAAAACATTTTCATTCTCTCCTAAATCAGAGGCTCCAGAAATTTTCTTAGATGTGAAGCTTCTTGCTGGGCTTACTGTGAAAGCTGGAACTAAAATTGAGCTACCAGCTAAAGTAACTGGAAAGCCTGAGCCCCAGATTACTTGGACCAAGGCTGACAAAATTTTGAGACCTGACAACAGGATCACCATTGAAAGCCAGCCTAATCATTCTACAGTCACTATTACAGACAGCAAGAGGAGTGACAGTGGAACCTATATTATAGAGGCTGTAAATTCCAGTGGACGTGCTACTGCTGTTGTTGAAGTTAATGTTCTTGGTACGCATTTATTTTATATTGTTTATAAAAATCATTAGTAATATACTGAGGTATGCAGGCAGAAAATTAACATTCACATCTTGTCCTCTGCAGATAAACCTGGTCCACCAGCTGCATTTGATGTGTCAGAAATCACAAACGAATCCTGCCTTCTAACATGGAATCCTCCACGAGATGATGGGGGTTCTAAAATTACCAACTATGTCCTTGAGAAAAGAGCTACAGACAGTGAAATATGGGACAAGTTGTCGTCAACTATTAAAGATACAAAATTCAGAGCTACCAATTTAACTCCTCATAAAGAATACGTGTTTCGAGTCAGTGCTGAGAACATGTATGGTGTTGGGGAGCCAGCACAGTGTAGCCCGATCATTGCCAAATATTCATTTGGTTAGTTAATTAAATTAATGTTAAATTATTACAGTATTTTAAAGGAGAGGGAAAAAAACCAAACCCTGTCTAATGGTTTTGGGTTTTGTTTGTTTGTTTTTTAATTAATTTATACAGATCCACCAGGCCCTCCAACAGGTCTCAAGCCTACAGAGGTCACTAAAGATTCAGTCACTTTAACATGGAATGAACCAGATGAAGATGGTGGCAGCCCCATAACTGGCTACTGGGTTGAAAGATATGATCCAGAGCAGGATAAATGGATAAAATGCAACAAAATGCCAGTGAAAGATACAACATTCAAGTAAGACTATAGTCAGTTTAGGCTGAAATAGGTCACAGAGATGAAAAAATGTAACAGTAGCTTTTAAAATAAGTTTTTCATTGTTCTTTTTTTTTTTCTAGTTTCCATAAGTTTTGATCCAACTACCAGATGTGGCTTACTTTTTTAATTAGTTTTAAAGAGGAGTGTCTTTACAGAAGAATTAATCAAGTGTTTTATTTTTTTTTTAATGTTATGCTTAATAACTTCTGTGCTTATTCATAAAATATTCTAAAATAGCAGACATGGCCATCTCGAGTATCAATTTACCAAATACCTTAGTTTTTTTCTTCTGATACTCTTATTAACTAAAAACTATGGAACATGCAAAAATCCAAGATGGTTCTCAAACATTAATTTCTGTCATGGTGCACCATTCTAGTGTTGACAATATGTGACATTAGCAGTAATCTGGGCATTTTCAGATTTTCCAAGTAATCTGTTTGAAGAGTAGAGAGAATAATGTTTTAGAAATTAATTAATGCTTGGGTTTGGTTTAATAAAACTTCATTTTTATTTCCAGAGTTAAAGGTCTTACAAATAAGAAGAAATACAAGTTCCGTGTCTTGGCAGAGAATCTCGCAGGACCTGGAAAACCAAGCAGGGAAACAGAGCCAATCTTAGTGAAAGATCCAATTGGTATAATAAACACATTTTTTAATTGTTTAATTCAGCAACAACAACAAAAAAATTGTTTTCAATGACATAATTAATATCGGACTCTTGTCTAGATCCACCATGGCCTCCTGGAAAGCCAACTGTGAAAGATATTGGCAAGACATCACTAACCCTGAACTGGACAAAGCCAGAACACGATGGAGGGGCAAAGATTGAATCTTATGTCATTGAGCTGTTAAAGACAGGAACAGATGAATGGGTGAGAGTGGCTGAAGGAGTTCCCACAACTGAACACTTTCTCAAAGACCTCATGGAGAAACAAGAATATTCATTCCGTGTCAGAGCTGTGAACAGGGCTGGCGAGAGTGAGCCCAGTGAACCCAGTGACCCTGTGCTGTGCAAGGAGAGGCTCTGTGAGTATTGTTTCAGAATGTGCTGCTACTGCAAATACACTGTCTCTGACTTTTAAAAAAGGCCCATGTCTGCCTGTCTTTGTAGGTAGCAAATGAACTCTTGAAAGGCTTATGAAATGCTAAAATCTGCCCTGCTTCAGTTCAGGAAATACAAAGTTTTAATAGTTTTGGTGTATTCTTTGTCTTCCAAGATTGTTTATGGGAATTGCAACATCCTGGTTTACCTCCTTTTTCTATCTTGCAGATCCTCCTTCACCACCCCGGTGGCTTGAGGTTATTAATATTACTAAAAACACAGCAGATCTTAAGTGGACAGTACCAGAAAAAGACGGGGGTTCCCCAATTACCAACTACATTGTTGAAAAAAGAGATGTAAGGCGAAAAGGTTGGCAGACAGTTGATACCACAGTGAAAGACACCAAGTACACAGTGAGCCCACTGACTGAAGGCTCACTGTATGTGTTCCGTGTGGCTGCTGAAAATGCCGTTGGACAGAGTGACTACTGTGAAATTGAAGACTCAGTGCTTGCTAAAGATACTTTCAGTAAGTTTTGATTCACTTACTGAGTGATCAGTAGCTCACGTGTCATTGAATTCTTGGTCTTCTAATGTGTGCATTTTTTTTTTTTTTTAGCAACCCCTGGGCCTCCATATGCCCTTACAATAGTTGAAGTGAAAAAAGGCCATGTTGATTTGAAATGGGAACCACCTAAAAATGATGGTGGCAGACCAATTCAAAGGTAGGGTCATTTTAAGTTTGTGTAGGTTCCTGTAGATGAACATCTTTTATAAAATGAAGATATTTCTCTCAAAATATTTAAATTTTAAATGGACACATTTTATATGAAAAACAGGTGGTTGGGTGTAAGAGAAGCCATGTAGTCAAAGCAATGAAGGGTTTGATTTTAAAATGCAGAAATTATGCAAATAAGATACCTAATGTGCATGAATGTGTGTCCACATCCTCAAAAGAGCATATAATAATGATGAACTGTGTATTAAAAAAACAAAAACAAAAAATACAGCCATGATCTCCAGTTCCTCCAGAATTGTGGCCACTTAGACTCATCTAGTAAGTAATACAATTGCATTTTCCTTCTGCCTTAGTTTCTCGTTCAAACTGTATACACTTAGCTAAAATCAAGACTTACCTCTTTTCTGTTAATTTTCTTCTTTATAACTCTTCTCAGACTGTTTTACTCCTTCCCAATCACAGTAAACACATCTTAAACCAATAGACAACTACAGAGATTTGCCTGAAGCAACAGAAGGCACCCAATCTGCACTACTTTCCCGTAGCCTGTCCTAAGCAGCATTTTGACAGCTGAGTAACAGTATCTACAAATATTCTCAATGGACTGAGCACTAAGATCCAAACTAGCAAAGATACAAGTATAGCTTGGAGGTTCTTTTGCCTCTGCAGCTCTCTACAACCTGAGAACACAGTTCAGTTTAATTCTAAAACACAGAACACCGTTCAAGCATTGACTTTCAGACCTGGGTCTGTCAGTGATGTCAGCCCTATTAGAAGCTGAGACCTACTAGGACCAAGTGACTAATGTGTGAAGAAAAGTTCGTTGAATCTATTACCCATGGTTCTCTTTACTTTTCCACTGTCTAAACTATTTTAAGCTCTTTTCATCTGCTGTCTTGAACAAGAAGCCTGAAGTGTTCCTATTTCAATTGTCTGATCGTATTTTCCCCAATCTATTCAGGTATGTTATTGAGAAGAAAGAAAAGCTAGCCACTCGTTGGGTAAAAGCTGGAAAGACAGCTGGTCCAGACTGCAATTTCAGAGTGACAGATGTCATTGAAGGTACAGATGTACAGTTCCAGGTTCGTGCAGAAAATGAAGCTGGATGTGGTCATCCAAGTGAACCAACTGACCTTGTTCATATTGAAGATCCAACAAGTAAGTAGAAGAACAATACGGTGTATGAATTTTAGAAGCAGTGTACTGTGTAGAGCAGATATTGTGGGAGGAAAATCACACAATACTTTTCTATTTCTGTAGGCCCTCCTTCACCTCCTCAGGATTTACATGTCACAGATGCAGGCCGAAAGCACATTTGCATTGCATGGAAACCTCCTGAGAAGAATGGTGGAAGTCCTATTATTGGATACAATGTTGAGATGTGCGAAGCAGGAACAGAGAAATGGATGCGAATCAATTCTCGTCCAATAAAAGATCTAAAATGTAAAGTGGACGAGGGTGTTGTTCCAGACAAGGAATATGTGCTGAGAGTCAGAGCTGTCAATGCTGTTGGAGCTAGTGAGCCATCAGACATCTCAGAAAAAGTTGTTGCCAAGGACCCAGACTGTAAGAATAGATTCCTCTTTCTTCTTTTTTTTTTTTCCAGATCTGTGTAACTGAAAAAGAATGGTGTCTGGCAACTGTCTAATAGCATTGTACTTATTCTTGCAGGTAATCCAACCATTGATCTACAAACTCATGACATTGTTGTTGTTAAAGGACAGAAACTAAGTATCCCTGTACCCTTTAGAGCTGTTCCATCCCCAACTATAACATGGCACAAAGATGGCAAAGAGTTGAAAGCTGGTGACAGAACAACAATGAAGAGTGACTACACCTCTGCACTGCTGGAAGTGATAGACAGTGTTCATGCTGATGCTGGTGTTTATACTATCACACTGGAGAACAAGCTGGCGTCAACAACTGGTTCAGTCAATGTCAAAGTCATAGGTAACTACGTTCTTCCATTCTGAGAAATATGCTTATCTTCACTTGGGCCGTGCAGCTGACAGAAGAAAGGTCTAGAAAGACACTTTTTCTGCCAGGCGGACAAATCTCTTCAACTCAGACACATGTAGATTTCCATACAGCCATTAATGCTATGAAGTGCCATGGAAAAAACACTTTACCTCAAATTGCTCTAACTATTCAGTGGCTGCTCAAAGCCCAATTATTTTGAATAGTTAGTATACAAATATAGAACTGTTTTAAGAATTCTGACTATTTTTCACCTTTGGGAACATAAATTCATATGTATGCTCTGTAGTCCACATTTATGGTCTTTGCTTTCTGCAAAGCAAAGAAATGAAATACAATTTCATATTTATAAGAATACACTTTCACGTCTATTTAGTTAACTAATTTTTTCATTCTTATTTAAAACAGGTCCACCAGGACAGTGTAAAGATATTAAGGCAAGCGAAGTAACTAAGAATTCTTGCAAAGTATCCTGGGAACCTCCAGACTTTGATGGTGGTACTCCTATTTTGCATTATGTTCTGGAACGCAGGGAAGCAGGTCGTAAAACATACATGCCAGTCATGTCTGGTGAAAACAAGCTTTCATGGCAAGTCAAAGATCTTATCCCAAACTGTGAATATTACTTCCGTGTTAAAGCTGTCAATAAAATTGGAGGCGGTGATTATCTTGAACTAAGAAACCCAATCATTGCAGAAGACCCAAAACGTAAGTTTGTCTTACTGTTAAATAATCTAAATAATTGAATTTTAAATAAAATCTTCATATTCTCTTTTCTTATATGATTCATCTTTTGATCTACTCTTTTCACAGAGCCCCCAGATCCACCTGTTGACCTTGAAGTCCATAATCCAACATCAAAATCAGTAACGCTTACATGGAAACCACCCCTGTTTGATGGTGGAAGCAAGATTATGGGCTATATAATAGAAAAGCTCGCTAAGGGCAAGGAGAGGTGGGAGAGATGCAACGATTATCTGGTACCCTTACTAACTTACACAGTGAAAGGCCTTGAGGAAGGAAAGGAGTATCAGTTCCGTGTTCGTGCTGAGAATGCTGCTGGCATCAGTGAGCCCTCACGGATTACTCCTTTTGTGAAAGCTGTGGATCCTATTGGTATGAATTGCTCATTTGATCATTTGTATTAATTGTCATACATCCTCAAGCGTATTGAAAGATTCTATGCTCCATTTATCATTTTTTGTTATTACAGATGCTCCAAAAGTCTTCCTTGCTGCAAACCTACAGTCTGGCCTTGAGGTGAAGAGAGGTGATGAGATCATACTTGAGGCACATATTTCAGGGTCACCCTATCCATCTATCACTTGGCTGAGGAATGACGAAGTTGTCAGACCAGAGGACATAAAAAAGAGAGTAACAGCACCCAGAAAGAAGGGTGAAGCTGAAGAAGAGAAACCTTTCCAGCTTTCACTGCCAGAACGTATGAGTGTTGACAACCATAAGGAAGGAGAGTCTATACTATCAATTCGTGACTCCATCAGAGCTGACCATGGCACATTTACAATTAAAGTAGAAAATGATCATGGAGTTGCAAAAGCATCATGTGAAGTCAATGTGTTGGGTATGTAAAGAATGTACTCAGAGCATCTAGTTGTTCAGAGTGTTAGGTCAGAAGTGCACATGAGTACTCATCATTTTTCTTGATTTACTAACAGATACACCTGGGCCTCCAATCAACTTCGTGTTCGAAGATTTGAGGAAAAATTCTGTCATTTGCAAGTGGGAGCCTCCCCTTGATGATGGTGGAAGTGAAATCCTAAACTATGTACTGGAAAAGAAAGACAATACAAAAGCTGATATGGGCTGGGTCACTGTCAGTTCAACACTCAGGCATTGCAAATTCCATGTAACAAAACTGATTGAAGGAAAAGAATATCTATTCCGTGTATTTGCTGAAAACAGAGTCGGAGCAGGTCCACCATGTGTTTCAAAACCAATGACAGCTAAAGATCCTTTCTGTAAGTTTTAATTTTTGAAAACAACCTTTTCAGAAAACAAGTGTGAAACTAAACAGACTATTAGAATACTCAGCCTTCTCTATGTGAATGTTTCCTAGAAGAACCTTGAGCTATATGATATTTATTGCACATTTTATACCATTGAAATACAGGGAAATATCAAAAATATCCTAATTTCAATAGTAAACACATAAGAATGATGATCACTGTCATAAAACTTTATACTTAAAATATTTAACATCTGCATAGTGACATTCTCTGTGCTTAATAGACTAGTATTACCAAAAGAGAGAATCATTGCAAATTTGGTTACTGATTGCTCTTAAGAATCAAAGGTTCTAAGAAAGTGGAAAAGCTATTAGTTACTTAAAATTAGTAATTCCTTATATCTTAGCTCTCAGCTTTGAGTAAGCTCTGAAGAGACAGCAATGATAACAAAACCACCTCGTTTGGTTTTTTTTCAGCTCCACCAGATGCACCTAATAAGCCTGATGTGGAAGATGTAACCAGCAACAGTATGCTGGTTAAGTGGAATGAACCAAAAGATAATGGGAGCCCTATCATAGGATACTGGATTGAAAAACGTGAAATTAATAGTACTCACTGGGCTCGGGTCAACAGGAACCTTGTGAATGCTCTGGAAGTAAAAGTTGAAGGACTGTTGGAAGGTTTAACTTACATCTTTAGAGTATGTGCTGAAAATGCAGCTGGCCCTGGTAAATTTAGTCCACCATCAGATCCAAAAACGGCACAGGACCCAATAAGTAAGTGGCTTAGCAGAAGCTAATAGAAAACAGTTGACAAGATAGGATTCATAGCCTTTAACTTTGATTTACACTTATTTATTTATTTATAGTGCCACCTGGTCCACCAATTCCAAGGATTGCTGATACCAGTGCAACTTCTATTGAGCTAGAATGGAAACCTCCTGTGTATAATGGTGGTGGAGATATCACTGGTTACCATGTGTACAAACAGCTGGCGGGAGTAAATGAGTGGTCACGCTGTACCGCAAAACCCATTAAGGTCCTAAATTTTACTGTTGGAGAGGTCAGGGAAGGTGCAGACTATAAACTCCGTGTTACTGCACTCAATGCGGCTGGTGAAGGACCACCTGGGGAAACTGAACCTGCAACAGTTGCAGAACCTAAAGGTATTGCAATTGTATTATTTTTAAGAAATGTCCAGCTGCTTAAAAGGTGGGTTTGAATCCCTCCCTTCAACTAATAAACTGTTTCTTCTACAGAGCCTCCCACTGTTGAGCTGGATGTTTCTGTGAAAGCAGGCATTCAGGTCATGGCTGGGCAGACTATTAAAATTCCTGCTACTGTGACAGGACGTCCTATTCCCACCATTGCATGGACTCTAGAGGAGGGTGAATTAGACAAAGATCGAGTTGTTATTGAAAATGTTGGCACAAAATCTGAGTTAACCATTAAGAATGCAGTGAGAAAAGACCATGGAAGATATGTAATTACTGCTACCAATAGCAGTGGTACAAAATCTGCAGGAACCAGAGTAGAAGTATTTGGTAAGAAAAATATTTTCTCAAATTAAATAAGCTTTTATTTTGGTCAGTATGGGCTTTACCTTACTTGTTTGCTATTGTTTTTCAGATGTTCCCGGACCAGTCCTTGACCTAAAGCCAGTGGTCACAAACAGAAAGATGTGTTTGCTTAACTGGTCTGATCCTGAAGATGACGGTGGCAGTGAAATCACGGGCTTCATTGTTGAAAGGAAGGATGCCAAAATGCATACATGGAGACTAGCTGTAGACACAGACAGATCTAAATGTGATATTACAGGTCTAATTGAAGGGCAGGAATATAAATTCCGTGTTAGTGCCAAGAACAAATTTGGTACTGGCCCAGCTGTTGAAATAGGACCCATTCTTGCAGTTGATCCATTAGGTAAGATGACTAATTTTACATGGTTTTTAAAAAGAAAAAATTAACATCAGACTAATA
This sequence comes from Pardalotus punctatus, assembly GCA_013400915.1. Taxonomy (NCBI): domain Eukaryota; kingdom Metazoa; phylum Chordata; class Aves; order Passeriformes; family Pardalotidae; genus Pardalotus; species Pardalotus punctatus. The sequence goes on from VZTX01000327.1 coordinate 38,177, forward strand.
AGACAATATTGTTGTCTTTCTATACAGAAAGTGTGTTTCTTTTTCAGCTACATGGATAGGTATCTGTCTTAGATTCCTTTCTTCAGTCAGATTACTGAATCAGTTCTCTGAATCTAATGTGGTTCTTTACATAGCAAAATACTGGTGCCTACTGAGACACTACTTGTTACTTTTTTTTCCACATACATAAGAAACTTTATACTAGCCATAATTACACTGAGATTCTTTGCATGCAAAGCTATGGTTTTAAAAAGCCAGAGCTACTGCATTCATATGATTTTAAATTCTCTGTTTTTTAATTTTTTTAATTGTAATTTATCTGTGTTAATAGGTCCTCCAACAGCACCTGAGAGGTTCATGTACACAGAGAGGACAAAGTCATCCATTACACTTGATTGGAAGCCTCCACGCAGTGATGGTGGCAGTCCCATCTTAGGATATATTGTTGAGAAGAGGAGACATGATTCAAAAGATTACGAAAGAGTTAATGCAAGGCTCTGTCCAAAAACGTCTCTTCTTGTTGAAAAACTTGATGAACTTCATATGTATGAATTCCGTGTCAAAGCTGTCAATGAGATTGGAGAAAGTGAGCCATCACTGCCCCTCAATGTAGTTATACAAGATGATGAAGGTATATCAGCTTTAAAGAAATCCATGTAGATATCTTCAGAACGCTTCAATGCAATGTTTCTGTTTCATCTCTGTCTTCACTCTGTCACTTTTCTTCTTTTCAGTGCCTCCAACTGTTACATTGCGTTTGGCTGTGAGAGGAGATACAATCAAAGTCAAGGCAGGAGAACCAGTTAACATTCCTGCTGACGTAACAGGTCTGCCAATGCCAAAGATTGAATGGGACAAGAATGAAGTTTTAATTGACCAAACATCCAGTGCACTTAAGATAACCAAGGAAGAAGTATCTAGAAGTGAGGCAAAAACCGAACTTAGCCTGCCTGCAGCGGTAAGGGAGGATAAAGGCACTTACACCGTGAGAGCATCCAATCGTCTTGGCACTGCATTTCGCAATGTCCATGTCGAAGTTTTTGGTAAGGATGCAACATTTTAATAAAATGGCAGCTAATAAAATGTTTTTACCTTTTTTTTAATATAGTTCCATGCTCTATTACTTTCATACAGATCGTCCTTCTCCACCAAGAAATCTTGCTGTTTCTGATATTAAAGCAGAATCATGCTATTTAACATGGGATGCACCTCTTGACAATGGTGGCAGTGAAATTACCCATTACATTATTGAAAAACGTGATGCTAGTAAGAAGAAATCTGAGTGGGAAGAAGTCTCCAAAGGCGCTGTTGAGAAAAGATATGGGGTAATTTATAAAATACCTTTATTACATACTTTATTATGCATAGAAAGTAACAATATTGCATATCTAATGAAAACTGCTGCTTGCATAGGTACCTGTGCTCATGCTCCATTTAGTCTCCAGAATTACTGGATGAATATTTCCCATCCCCATATCTGTGTTATCCCTCATGTAACAAAACAAAATGTATTTTTCACTTTTGCTACTTAACCTCAGCTGAGCTAGAGAGAAGACACCTTCCTTTCCATTTTCCAGAGTTACTCAGTTTTTTACCAACTGTAAGAACAAATATAATGACATTTTTATTTCTGTTTGGCCCTATGCACATGAAATAAGAGTATCCTTAAGACATCACATACAGCTGTGTAGTAAATAAATATAGGTATGCTAATGAGATTCCAAGAAAGAATTTAAAGTGAAAATTTCTGCATAACTGCAAATAAGTTGATTCTGAAAGTAGCCAAGTATTGATTTAAATCCTCTTTTTCAGGTATGGAATCTTCCAACAAATGAAAAGTACCAATTTAGGGTCCGGGCTGTAAACAAATACGGAATAAGTGATGAATGCCTCTCAGAAAAAGTTGTTATTAAGGATCCCTATGGTCTTCCTGGACCTCCTGGAAAGCCAAAAATTTTAGATCGCACCAGATCATCTATGCTGGTGACTTGGGAGCCTCCTTTGGACAATGGTGGCAGCCCAATAACTGGCTATTGGTTGGAGAAGAGAGAGGTGGGAGGTGTCTACTGGGCACGTGTCAACAGGGCTCCAGTAACAAAACCATCAGTGAAAGGTCTAGAGCACAATGTGCTTCGTTTGGCTGAAGGTGTTGAATACCAGTTTAGAGTTATGGCTGAAAATCTTGCTGGAATTGGCCCTCCCAGTGAACCATCAGATCCAGCTTTGGCAGCAGATCCCATATGTAAGTATGACTATGTTAAAGGACTGTATCACAGCAAAACAAAAAATGTGCTACTATTATTTTTCATTTATTAATGAAAACCAATTATTAATAGTGATGTATTAATTTATTAATATTAATCAAAGGCTTTATTTGCATTAAACCAAAGAGAATATATTGACACAAAGATTTTTGATTTTAAAATTTTAAGAATAAGTAGCTTTAATTTAAAATTTTTACCTCTTTTATGTACCTAATACCGTGATTACACCAATGTAGACATTGCCAAAAAAACCTCAGTTCAGAATCATATTTTTATATTATTGTTTTACTTAATTTTTAAACAGTTCAATCTTTGTGCCTTGTACCTTAAGCATCCCTTGAAAATATAGGTAATATATGTAATTAGTATGCATGTTCTAGGATTATACACTCTTTATATGGGTAAAGAAATGAAAATACTTGCATTCTTCTAGAAACAATCTAGAAAAATATAGGAAGACACTAACACTCAGGTAATTTTTACTTGTTCTTGTTTTGCCAGTTGTGCCTGGTCCACCATCTTGCCCAGAGGTCAAAGACAAAACCAAATCATCTGTAGCACTTGCATGGAAGCCTCCTCAAAAGGATGGGGGGAGTCCTATAAAAGGATATATTGTTGAAATGCAAGATGAAGGTAGTACTGAATGGAAGAAGGTGAATGAAGGAGACAAACTCTTTCCTACTTGTGAATGTGTTATTCCCAACTTGAAAGAGCTCAGAAAATATCGATTTAGGGTGAAAGCTGTAAATGCTGCTGGAGAATCAGAACCAAGTCCTGCAACATCAGATATATCTATCCAAGATATTCTAGGTAAGAGTTCTGAGAATTGATTTAGGTATTTGTATCTAAATGGCACTTACTGCTGTGAATGTTCTAAAAGAATGCCAAGCAAGCCAAAGTCAAAACAGAATAAATATACAAGAACATAGCAAAAGATTGACACACATTTTTGAAAGTGTCACCATGACTATTACCAGGAAATGATCCATTAGAAAACTGATGAGCACCTAGAGTCATACTAATGAAATACTGTTTATTTTATGAAGAATTTACAAGTTTTTCTATTTGTATACTTCCCAGTTTCCTTTTTGTATGCTGAGCCTTTCTAACATGAACATGCATTCCACATGTTTATGGGGGATTTCAGCTCAGTGATGATGGAAGTTTACTTTCAGTAGCTCTTAAAATTTATATATCTAAATATTTTTGCAGAGGAACCAGAAATCTTCCTTGATCTTGGAGTACAGGATTTGCTCTCTTGTCGTGCTGGCACAACAATTAAAATCCCAGCTATTATCAAGGGTCGTCCAGTTCCAAAAACATTTTGGGAGTATGAAGGAAAAGCAAAAACAGCAGCAAAGGTTAGTAAAAGTAATACCTTTTTTTCTATACCTGTTTCTAGACATTTAAACCTATTCCATTTTATATTTATATATTTTCCCTTTGTTTATAGGAGGGAGGTCATAATGTACCTGAAGAAGCTCAGGTAAAGCAAGCATTTTTTTTAACCTCAGTATTGTTGCATTTTTGAAACATAAATATTTGAAGTTGCTCTACAACTTCTCTTTCTTCCTATAATACACAGGTGGAAGCAAGTGATACACGTTCAGAGATTATCATCCCTGAGTGCAACAGAAGTCATTCTGGACGATACAGTATTACAGCAAAGAACAAAGCAGGACAAAAAACAGTGCCTGTCAGAGTCAATGTGCTTGGTATGGCTTGCATATATTGAAGTATCCAAATATCAGGGTTTAGTCTTATTTTTCTACATACTTACGTAAAATTGTGCCTGTTGTGCTTTTATCTTAACAGATGTCCCTGGTCCACCAAAAGACCTAAAAGTAAGTGATATCACAAGAGGTAGCTGTAAACTTTCATGGAAGATGCCAGATGATGATGGTGGAGATAGAATCAGAGGCTATGTTATAGAGAAAAGAAATATTGATGGGAAAGCCTGGACTAAAGTCAATCCAAACTGTGGCAGTACTTCCTTTGTGGTACCTGATCTCATAACTGGCCAAGAGTATTTCTTCCGGGTACGTGCAGAAAACCGTTTTGGAGTTGGCCCTCCTGCAGAAACCATCCAGCGGACCACAGCCAGGGATCCAATCCGTAAGTAAAATTAAAGTCAAACAAATCCTTTAAAACCAGATGGTACTGTATAGTGGACTTACTCACTCTTCTGTTTTGGTTGTGAAGATCCTCCTGATCCGCCTATTAAACTGAGGATTGGCCTTGTGACCAAGAACACAGTGAGCCTGACATGGAAACCACCAAAGAATGATGGTGGAGCTCCTGTTACACATTATAATGTTGAATGTCTCCGCTGGGATCGTACTGGGGAAGTGAAAGAGTCTTGGAAGCAATGCAACAGACGTGATGTGGAAGAAACGAAGTTTACTGTTGAGGATCTTGTAGAAGGTGGAGAATATGAATTCAGAGTCAAAGCTGTAAATATAGCAGGTCCTAGCAGACCTTCAGCCACTGTTGGCCCACTTGTTGTCAAAGACCAAACATGTAAGTACTGATACTAGTAAATACAGATTCCATTTTAAAATTATGAAGTATTTTTGTATGTTATTTTTTCAACATTTTTTGTAGGTCCACCATCTATTGAGCTCAAAGAATTTATGGAGGTTGAACAAGGAACAGATGTTAAAATTGTGGCCAAGATAAAGGGTGTACCCTTCCCCACATTAACATGGCTAAAAGCTTCTCCAAAGAAACCAGACGAAAAATCACCAGTGGTATATGACCAACATGTCAACAAGATAGTTGATGAAGATACTTGTACTTTATTGATCCAACAGTCTCGCAGAAATGATACAGGTTTATATACTATAACAGCTGAAAATAATCTGGGAACTGCTTCGAAGGAGATGCGGCTGAATGTTCTAGGTACATATCAAGAGCTCTTATAATTACATTAATTGATAGAATTCATTTGATACTTGAGTAATTCTTCTTTATTAAAATGTGTCTTTTAGGTCGTCCTGGACCTCCAGTGGGACCTATTAAATTTGAATCCATTTTGGCTGATAAAATGACAATATCATGGCTTCCTCCATTAGATGATGGTGGTTCTAAGATTACAAACTATGTTATAGAGAAAAAAGAAGCTAATAGGAAGACATGGGTAACTGTTACTAATGAGCCTAAGGAATGCATATTCACTGTTCCCAAGCTGATGGAAGGTCATCAATATGTGTTCCGCATTATGGCACAAAACAAGTATGGTATTGGAGAACCTTTGGATAGTGAGCCAGAAACAGCACGAAATCTTTTCAGTAAGTAGAAATAAGCTTTCAAGTGATGGGAGTTGTTTCCATATGCTGTTATGTGTACAGCATCTGTTAAATACCTCTTCTACTTCCTCTCTTCACTAAGTTTTCTGGAATAGCTTGAAGAGTTTTAGCAGTAGTATTTGGTTCTTAAAAACATGTATAGTGCTTAATAATATTCTTCTCCCTCGTGTTGTATTAAAATACAATCTCAATATTTTTTAGGCTTAAATATACAAATAAGTGTTTATCTGGTAAGATTCAGGTTATTCTGTTGCATTTGAGACATTATTAAACTCATAGATGAGGAAGAGTCAATATCCTGTCTTCAGTTTTGAAAGGTAAATTAGATAGAGTAGCTCTGACATAGAAGGAATGTCAGGCTGGCAAGAGAAAAGGGTTCTTAAAACATCAAGTGTTAGGGTGGGCATGAAAATGAGGTAGTGATCCAGAAAGGCTAGAAAAAAAAATTGTTGACAATTTTTATTTGAAGGAAAGGTATTTAATTTTTTGCAGAATTATATGTACCTGAATAGGGGTGAGAAACTGAATGAGGGAAGAAATCTTGTGCAGATGGGTAACTACCTAATGCAGTGGTGACCATGTGAGTGCACAGCTCTTTTGCACTCTGGATATTTCCACATATCTTTAACGTGTTTTTAGAAGCTACGTGTGAATTTTTTCCCCTCAGCTGTCCCGGGACCTTGTGACAAGCCAACAGTTAGCAGTATAACACGTGACTCAATGACTGTAAACTGGGAAGAACCAGAGCACGATGGTGGCTCTCCTATTACTGGCTACTGGTTGGAGCGCAAAGAGACCACCGGAAAGAGATGGACCAGGGTTAACCGAGATCCTATCAAGCCCATGACACTGGGGGTTTCATACAAAGTTACAGGCCTTATTGAAGGCTCTGAATATCAGTTCCGTGTTTCAGCTATCAACGCAGCTGGTGTTGGCCCTCCAAGCATGCCATCTGATCCAGCACTTGCTAGAGATCCTATTGGTAACTATTTTAGACTTTTTTTTTTCTAAATTTCAAAATACTCAGATAAGAGCACATAATGCATTGTTATGCTGTATGATGATATTTTTCAGCCCCACCTGGCCCTCCTATACCAAAAGTTACAGATTGGACAAAGTCTTCTGTAGACTTGGAGTGGAGTCCACCACTAAAGGATGGTGGTTCTAGAGTCACTGGCTACATTGTTGAGTTTAAAGAAGAAGGAAAAGAAGAATGGGAACGGGTAGGTGGAAAACCATTACAGAATCTGCACTTCTTCTCTCTGTGTCTATAAAAATTAATTGCTCCAGAAAAAAATACTTTCTTTACAAATATTTACTATGCAAGTTATTTTCTAGAAGTTTGCTCCAGAATTATCTTCATGTGTTTAAAATACAAGACCCAGCTTGCCCTTCCTCAATATTAACTTTGCAATTACTAGATGTAGAATTCTATCATTTCTATTTAAAGATGTGGGAAAATATGTAGGTAATTTGTGATAAAAAACCCAGAAGACCAAGTAAGAACTGTCAGAAAAGTAATCCTCACTGGTATCAGACAGTGCCAAAGCATTTACAACTACTATGTCTCTACATTTTCCTCATTTTTTTTTTTTTCAACAGTACATCACTGAAAATTTAACTGCTGCGCACCTTGGCTATTTTTTTATATCTCCATAAATGTATGGGTGCATTTTAAGTAAGACCTACATTTCCTACACTGTTTCCATGTAAAGACACTTTATATTGGTTTTTGAAAAGAACAGAATTCCCTTTTTTTGCTGCTCTCACTTATATGAGTTTATGTGTCCAAAAATACACACAATTCTTCTGTGACCAAACTCCTGTAATTGCTGTAACAACCTTCTTTGTTAGAATATGTTAGAAAAAAGGCAAATCTTCAGAATAGCTTGTATGTCCATGTCCTATATTTTTTTAAAATTTCTGAAGAATTCTGTGTGGGCTAGATCCATGTATGCTTAATACTGTTGTGTGCTTGTAAATCTGAAATAATATCTAATGTAAGATTTGTTTCAAACTCTGCAAAGAAATTGATGATATCTTGATATTTGCTGACATTATGAATGTTTTTTTTCCAGGTAAAAGATAGAGAAATTAGAGGAACCAAGTTCGTTGTGACAGGATTAAAAGAAGGCTGCTTTTACAAATTTAGAGTTAGAGCAGTAAATGCTGCTGGCATCGGAGAGCCTGGAGAAGTTACAGACATTATTGAAATGAAAGACAGAATTGGTATTTATCATTTTAATTTACATTTTTAGTACCTCTAATTCAGAAATAAATTCATTGACTTCTTTATTTTTTTCTTTTCCCTCAGTGGCTCCTGATATTAATCTGGATGCAAGTGTCAAGGACAGAATTGTTGTTCATGCTGGAGGAGTAATTCGGATCATAGCATATGTCTCAGGAAAACCAGCTCCAACAGTGGCTTGGAGTAGGGACGAGCATGCTTTGCCAGAAGAAGCCAAAATTGAAGAAACAGCTATTAGTTCTTCTTTAGTCATCAAGAATTGCAAAAGAAGTCACCAGGGCTTATATACTCTTCTTGCTAAAAATGATGGTGGTGAAAGGAAGAAGACAATTATTGTTGATGTACTAGGTAAATAGCAACTTCAGTGCTTGTGAACAAGCGCAGGTTCATAACGTTCACCATGTGTGCTTCAATACTCCAATTTTTCCTTTGCTTCCAGATGTGCCAGGCCCAGTTGGAATGCCACTCCTTACTGAGAATCTAACCAATGACTCTTGCAAATTGTCATGGTTTACTCCAGAAGATGATGGTGGTTCTCCTATTACCAACTATATAATTGAAAAACGTGAATCTGACCATAGAGCTTGGACTCCAGTGAGCTACACAGTTACAAGGCAGAATGCCACAGTTCAGGGACTCATTCAAGGCAAAGCCTACTTTTTCCGAATTGCAGCTGAGAATATAATTGGCATGGGTCCATTCACAGAGACAACAAAAGAGATTCTCATTAGAGATCCAATAAGTAAGAATATTTTTTAGTTTGGATAACTGTCATATGAGATCATTACACAGGAAAGTTCTGAATAGGCAGGAGAATGAATCTACCATATTTTTATTTTATTCATAGCTGTTCCTGACCGTCCAGAAGACCTGGAAGTAAAAGCAGTTACCAAGAACTCTGTTACACTAACTTGGAACCCTCCAAAATATAATGGAGGCGCGGATATCACCATGTACGTTCTAGAGAGCCGTCTTATTGGAAAAGACAAATTCCACAAAGTTACAAAGGAGAAAATGCTTGATAGGAAATTCACCATAGAAGGCTTGAAAGAGGGTGACACCTATGAGTATCGTGTGAGTGCTTGCAATATTGTGGGGCAAGGCAAGCCATCATTTTGCACTAAACCAATCACGTGTAAGGATGAACTTGGTATGTTTCTTTTTCATATTTCTTTTGAAAATAGTCATTATGTTTACTGATTCCTTACTTTTTTCATATTAATATTGCTGACATTTGTGGGCATTGTGTATTTTAATATTCTTTCAGCTCCTCCCACACTTGACCTTGACTTTAGAGACAAGCTCATTGTCCGAGTCGGTGAAGCTTTCAGCTTGACTGGACGCTACTCAGGCAAGCCTGCACCAAAGGTTACTTGGCTAAAGGATGATGTTGTTGTGAAAGAAGATGACCGAACAAAGATCAAGACAACTTCTACAACTCTTTGTTTGGGGGTACTAAAATCTGTCCGTGAAGACTCAGGCAAATATTGTGTTACTGTAGAGAACAGCACAGGATCAAGAAAAGGATTTTGTCAAGTTAATGTTGTTGGTAGGTTTTACTGAGCAACACTATTCTCTGTGATTTTTAGTAATTATTAGAATTCACTGAATTTTATAACATTTAAGTATTGAAATGTGTTCTTTACAATAATTTGATTTACTGCATTCTCACTTATACTGAATAGCTATTTATTAATTTTGAGAACATAATTAACTCTGGATTTGTTTATTCAGCATGAGCAATTTAATGTCTCTACGTGCATTTAGAGACTGTCAACACAGTAGAAAATGTTAATCACCAAATGCATTATAAGCATTAAGAAATTAATTCCAGTGTGTCAAACATGTATTAAAGAGGAAAAGCCCTGAAGTCTTAATTCCTTATTACAACTGTGATGTCAGGTTTCTATTTTTATACTATATTTGCTGTATTGACACTGTTAAATCTATGTTGTTTTGTGAAGTTCATAAAAAAGTCATGGGTATGCTTTATTTTTTCTCAAACAGATCGCCCATCACCTCCAGTAGGCCCAGTTATATTTGATGAAGTCTTTAAAGATCATATGGTAGTTTCCTGGAAACCTCCATTAGATGATGGAGGCAGTGAAATTACAAATTACATAATTGAGAAGAAGGATACACACAAAGACTTGTGGATGCCAGTTACATCTGCCACAGTGAAGACAACATGCAAAATTCCCAAGCTGCTTGAAGGAAGAGAATATCAAATTCGAATTTATGCTGAAAATCTTTATGGCATAAGTGATCCTCTCATCTCTGATGAGATGAAAGCCAAGGACCGTTTCCGTATGTTTTTCATTTGTAACTTTATTTTGATACTCCAATCTGTATTCTGTTTAGAATGTTCATACACTCTTCTTTTCTCCTCAACCCAGGTGTTCCTGATGCACCTGAGCAACCAATCATTAAGGATGTAACCAAAGACTCTGCAGTAGTGGTTTGGAACAAACCATATGATGGAGGCAAGCCAATAACAAACTATATTGTGGAAAAGAAGGAAACAATGGCTACAAGATGGGTCAGAGTTACCAAAGACCCGATTTTCCCTGGTACAAAGTTCAAAGTACCTGATCTCCTTGAAGGCTGTGAATATGAATTCCGTGTTTCAGCAGAAAATGAAATTGGCATTGGTGATCCTAGTCCACCATCAAAACCAGTTTTCGCTAGAGATCCAATCGGTAAAGTATCACATTTCATTTCTCAATGAAATTTTAATGTACTTAGTTTCAGTTAGAAAATTGTTCTAATAGTTTCTTTTTTTTCCTCCCATTTCTTCTTTTTTTTTATTTTTTATTTTATAACAGCAAAACCAAGTCCACCTGTTAATCCAGAAGCAGTAGATAAAACTAAAAATTCAGTTGATTTATCTTGGCAACCGCCACGCCATGATGGAAATGGCAAGATAATTGGCTACCTTATAGAGTATCAGAAAGTTGGAGATGAAGAATGGAAACAGGCTAATCTTACAGCAGATTCTTGTCCTGAAACAAAATACAAAGTCACTGGTCTTACTGAGGGATTAACCTATAAGTTCAGGGTCAAAGCAGTCAATGCAGCAGGTGAATCTGATCCAGCACATGTTCCTGATCCAGTAGAAGTAAAGGACAGGCTTGGTGAGTTTAATAAAATCAGACAAGTTTACCTAAGAATAGTTTTTATTTTTCCTCGTTTTGTAAAAACTTATCTTTTTGCTTCCAGAACCACCTGAGTTAATCCTTGATGCTAATATGGCCCGAGAACAGCATGTAAAAGCTGGAGATACCCTGAGACTTAGTGCTGTTATTAAAGGTGTTCCATTCCCAAAAGTTACTTGGAAGAAAGGAGACCATGAGGTGTCACCCAAAGCTGATATTGAGGTTACAGGAGTTGGCAGTAAGCTTGAAATCCGTAACACTGTCCATGAAGATGGTGGAATGTACTCCCTGACAGTTGAAAACCCGGCTGGTTCAAAGACTGTTTCAGTAAAAGTTGTGGTCTTAGGTAATCTTTTTGTGTTCCTTCTATACAACATCTTTTTACTCTATAATTGGAGATTAAGAGATAAAGGAATTTCTGGAAAATATCTATAAACCGAGTTATAAACCAAGTTATATTTGTATTTTTATACAAATATAAAAAAATAAAAAAAGGACTAAAACTTACATAAAATATAATTTATCTTGAAATTTACAAAATTTTAAAATAAATGCTTTGGTTGCCAAATAAATAACATTATATTTTTATGAATGTTAGATAAGCCTGGTCCACCCAGGAATCTGAAAATCAGTGATGTTAGAAGCGACTCTTGCTATATCACTTGGATGGAACCAGAAGATGATGGTGGCTCTGTCATTACCAACTACGTGGTGGAGAGGAAAGACGTAGCTTCTGCACAGTGGGTAGCCATCTCATCATCCTCCAAGAAACGCAGTCATATGGCTAAATATCTGATGGAAGGCATTCAGTATCTCTTCCGAGTTGCAGCTGAGAATCAGTATGGTAGAGGTCCATATGTGGAAACAGTTAAGCCTATCAAAGCTATAGATCCACTGCGTAAGTGTTTTTCAGTTATATTATTTGTTTTGTTTATATGGGATTTGTTAATTTCGAGGTTGTCCTGTTAGTATGAATGTGATACACTGGTACCATAGATTTTTCATGCTAGTAACCATTTTGGTTTTGTATTTTAAAAGATCCTCCAGGGCCACCGAAGAATCTGCATCATGTAGATGTCGACAAGACTGAAGTTTCCCTTGCTTGGAATCGACCAGATCGTGATGGTGGTGCTGAGATAACTGGGTATTTGGTGGAATACCAAGAAGATGGTGCAGATGAATGGACAAAGTTCCAGACAGTCCCTATGCTAGACTGTGTTGTTACAGGCCTACAGAAAGGAAAAATATACAAATTCCGAGTGAGAGCTCAAAATATTGTCGGTCTTAGCCTTCCAGATACAACTATACCAATAGAGTGTCAAGAAAAACTAGGTAATTTTTGTTTTCTCATGTTTTTTCACTGATTCTTTCTCTTTTTGTGTAAGAATTTGCCCTGAAAATATAATTTTGATTTTTCTCTAATTTCAGTACCTCCATCTGTGGATCTAGACGTGAAGTTAATTGAAGGTCTCGTTGTTAAAGCTGGCACTACAGTGCGCCTCCCAGCGATTATGAGAGGTGTGCCAGTTCCCACTGCAAAATGGGTTACTGATGACACTGAAATTAAACCAGATGGCAAATACAAGATTGAGACTGACAATTACTCAACTGTGCTTACTATCAAAGACTGTGTAAGAAAAGATACAGGAGAATATCTACTCACAGTATCTAATGCAGCTGGCAGCAAAACTGTGGCTCTACACCTTACAGTTTTGGATGTTCCAGGCCCACCAACTGGTCCTATTAATATTCTTGAAGTAACACCAGAATATATGGTTATTTCTTGGCGCCCTCCTAAAGATGATGGTGGAAGTCCTATAATAAATTATATTGTTGAGAAACGTCAATCAAAGAAAGAAACTTGGGGAGTGGTTAGCTCAGGAACAAGTCACACAAAAATTAAGGTTCCACGACTACAGAAAGGCTGTGAATATATTTTCCGCGTTCGTGCTGAAAATAAGATAGGCATTGGTGCACCCCTGGATTCAGAACCAACAGTTGCTAAGCATATGTTTGATCCACCATCCCCACCTGGAAAACCAACTGTTTATGATATTACAGAAAATGCTGCAACAGTGTCTTGGACCCTACCAAAATCTGATGGTGGAACTCCAATAACTGGTTATATACTTGAACGTCGGGAAGCATCTGGTAAATGGGTGCGTGTGAATAAGACACCTATACTTGATATGAAGTACAGAGTCACCGGTCTTTTTGAAGGCAACACATATGAATTCAGAGTTTTTGCAGAAAATATGGTGGGCCTAAGCAAACCATCTCCAAGCTCTGATCCAATAAAAGCATCACGTCCTATCACTCCTCCTGGACCACCTATAAATCCAAAATTGAAAGACAAAACTAAAGAATCAGCTGATCTTGTGTGGACAAAGCCCCTCAAGGATGGTGGTAGCCCAATTCTGGGATACATTGTGGAATGTCAGAAAACTGGAACTACACAGTGGAATAGGATTAATAAGGATGAACTCATTAGACAGTGTGCTTTCAGAGTACCTGGATTAATAGAAGGAAATGAATATAAGTTCCGAATAAAAGCTGTCAACATTGTGGGAGAGGGAGAACCAAGAGAACTACCAGAAACTGTACTTGCAAAGGATATTCTTTCTCCTCCAGAAATAAGCCTAGATGTGACCTGTCGAGACTTAATTACTGTCCGAGTAGGTCAAACAATACGTATTACTGGTAAAGTAAAAGGCAGACCAGATCCTGAAATAACATGGTCTAAAGATGGCAAGGTACTAGTCCAAGAAAAACATGTTGAAATACTTCATGATCTACCTAATGTTGAACTGCAAGTGAAAGAAGCCAAAAGAGCTGATCATGGCAAATATATAATAGCAGCTAAGAACAGCTGTGGACAGGCTCAAGCTTTTGCTATTGTTAATGTACTTGACAGACCTGGACCATGTCAGAACCTGAAAATAAGCTATGTCACAAAAGACTCTTGTATGATCGCTTGGGAGAGTCCAGTGGATAATGGTGGCTCTGAAATTACAAATTACATAGTAGAATACCGTCAACCAAATCAGAGGGGATGGTCAATTGTCTCCTCTGATATTACTAAACGATTAGTAAAGGCAAATCTTATAGAGAACCGTGAATACTTCTTCAGAGTTTGTGCAGAGAACAAAATAGGTCCAGGTCCCTGCATTGAGACCAAGACTCCTATCCTTGCTATCAATCCTATTGACAAGCCTGGAGAGCCAGAAAATCTTCACATTGCAGAGAAAGGAAAGACATTTGTATATCTGAAATGGAGAAGGCCGGATTATGATGGTGGAAGTCCGAATTTAAGTTATCATGTTGAGAGAAAACTGAAAGATTCAGACGAATGGGAAAGAGTTCACAAAGGAAGCATTAAGGAAACACACTACATGGTAGATAGATGTGTGGAAAATAAAACTTACCAATTCCGAGTTCAAACCAAGAATGAGGCTGGTGAAAGTAACTGGGTAAGAACAGCTGAAGTTGTTGTGAAGGAAGATCTCCAGAAACCAGTGCTAGATTTGAAGTTAAGTGGTGTTCTAACTGTGAAAGCAGGTGACACAATTAGAATTGAGGCTGGAGTCAGAGGAAAACCACAGCCTGAAGTTGTATGGACAAAAGACAAAGATGCCACAGATCTCACCAGGTCTCCAAGAGTCAGCATTGAAACAACTTCTGAGACATCTAAGTTTGTTCTCTCAAAATCAAGGCGTACTGATGGTGGGAAATACGTGATTACTGCAACTAATGCAGCTGGTAGCTTTGTAGCATATGCTACTGTTATTGTCTTGGATAAACCTGGTCCTGTACGCAACTTGAAAGTCACTGACATTTCAAGTGATAGATGTACTGTTACTTGGGATCCTCCAGAAGATGATGGTGGTTGTGAAATACAGAACTACATCCTGGAAAAATGTGAAAGCAAGCGTATGGTTTGGTCTACATATTCTTCTTCTGTCCTAACAAACTATGCCAAAGTGACACGCCTCATTGAAGGTAATGAATATATATTCAGAGTGCGTGCAGAGAATAAAATGGGCACTGGTCCACCAACAGAAACACAACCAATTATTGCAAAAACGAAATATGATAGACCTGGACGCCCTGACCCTCCAGATGTCACAAGAGTTAGCAAAGAAGAGATGACTGTAGTTTGGAATCCACCAGAATATGATGGTGGCAAATCAATTACAGGATATATTTTAGAGAAGAAAGAAAAACGGTCACTAAGATGGGTTCCTGTTACTAAAACTCCAATCCCAGAGAGACGCAAGAAGGTTACTAATCTCTTCCCTGGTCATGAATACCAGTTCCGTGTCAGTGCTGAAAATGAAGTCGGACTTGGAGAACCAAGCTTGCCATCAAGACCTGTAATAGCCAAAGACCCAATAGGTAAAATACCGTTGAATTTTTCTGTATTATTTCAATGTTAACATAACAGATTGCTGAATTGTACAGTTGTGTTCTAATCTGTAATTTTCACTGTCTTGCAGAACCACCTGGTCCCCCCACAAACTTGAGAGTGGTTGATAGCACAAAGACTTCCCTCACCCTTGGCTGGGGAAAACCAGTGTACGATGGTGGTGCTCCAATTATTGGATATGTTGTGGAAATGAGACCAAAAGTCGAGGGTGCTGATCCTGAAGCAGGATGGAAACGATGTAATGTTGCTGCTCAAGTTATTCATACAGAATTCACAGCCACCAGCCTGGATGAGAAACAATTATATGAGTTCAGGGTTTCTGCCCAAAACCAGGTTGGCCTTGGCCGACCAGCAGAATTGAAAGAAGCTGTGTCTCCCAAAGAAATTCTTGGTGAGTTTTTCCATCCTCTTTTGGGGTATATACATACAACCTTTATTTGATTTAGGCTTATTTCATTTTATGTGCAAAACTTTGCATTTTATTTCTTTTAATTTTGTCTTTCAGAACCTCCTGAGATTGAATTGGATGCAAGCATGAGAAAGTTAGTCACAGTCAGAGCAGGATGCCCTATTAGACTTTTTGCCATTGTTAGGGGTCGCCCAGCACCAAAAGTCACCTGGAGGCGAATGGGTGTTGATAACGTTATCAGAAAAGGACAAGTTGATCTGGTTGACACTATGGCCTTCTGTGTCATTCCCGATTCAACACGTGATGATTCAGGCAAATATTCATTGACACTTGTTAATGCAGCTGGAGAAAAGGCTGTATTTGTGAACGTCAGAGTTCTGGGTAAGTAATAAAAGAAATACCTAAGGACAATTTTATAACTATATTGAATGTTCATTGCAGGAATATTTATGACCCCCAGGTGCAACAGTTTTTGAGCACAACTCTATCAGCTAACACTAATTCCCTCCATATAGGAAGCTTTTAGCCCCCTTTAATTTTAACTTACTAAAGAAGAAAATATTAATGTAAGTTGAAATTTCTTTATAGATACTCCTGGACCTGTGTCAGATTTCAAGGTGTCAGATGTCACCAAGATGTCATGCCATCTTTCATGGGCACCTCCAGAGAACGATGGGGGTAGCCCAGTGACTCATTACATCCTGCAGAAACGGGAGGCTGACAGGAAGACCTGGGCAACAGTCACGGCAGAACTAAAGAAAACTAGTTTCCAAATAGCGAACCTTGTACCTGGAAATGAATATTACTTTAGAGTAACAGCAGTAAATGAATATGGGTCAGGTGTCCCAAGTGACATACCAAAACCAGTTCTAGCATCAGATCCTCTAAGTGAGTATGCCTTTATGTGTATTTTATATTAACCCTCACATATATTTTCTGTTTGTTTTTCTCTGATTTTAGTAAGGTTTTGCAATTTTTGAGTTAGTGCTTCCAAACTAAACAATGCTGCCAACTACTCAAGGATAAACATAAGTATTTCTCTGTTTCTTTCAAATAATATGATCAATGAATATAGTACTTTTGAAGTTATTAAGAGTTTCGCTCTTTTCTATATTGTCCTTGTTGAATTAGCATGGATAACATCCAATATTCAAGAGTCAGAAAATCTTGGAAATTCAGTGTTTAATGTGTTTCTTTTTTTTTTCCCCTGAAAGGTGAACCTGATCCACCAAGAAAACTTGAAGTTACTGAAATTACAAAGAATAGTGCTACTTTAGGCTGGCTACCACCGCTGCGTGATGGAGGCTCTAAAATTGATGGATACATTGTTAGCTACAAAGAACATGATCAACCAGCAGATCGCTGGACAGAATATTCAGTTGTTAAAGATCTCTCCATTGTTGTAGCTGGTCTGAAAGAAGGAAAGAAGTACAACTTTAGGGTGGCAGCTAGAAATGCTGTAGGAGTAAGTTTGCCAATAGAAGCTACAGGAGAATATGAAATTAAAGAACAACTCAGTAAGTAACAATTTAAATACTACCTAATATACTGCTTTAATAATTAAATGAGCTAGATATACAGTTCTTTGAGACACAGAAAGACATTTGCTTTATGAAATTATCTGGAGGATTATTGTTAACTGTAATGAATATTTTGACAGGTCAGAAAAAAATGAGAGTTGACCACTAATTCAGAATTATTAAATAATTTTTCAGGTATGGTTTCAGTTGGAACCAGAAGATAAGAATTAGGGAGAAATAATAAATACCTTCAATGAAGTTTAAATGAAAACTGTCAGACTGGTAGTTTGAGAGATAAATGGGAAAGCGGGAGCTGTTTTAATAAAAGAGAAAATAAGTGGTTTCTATTGTAAAGCTGGTTGAGAATATAAAAGAAAAATCAGAGAGGACAGGTTGGCCTATTTAAGGTGGCAGGGTTCCTGAGGCCCAGGAAGATGTAGGGTAAGGGCAAGATGAGAAGAACCTTCTCAATTTGGGACATGGGAAGAGAAAGAGAGAGGTACAGGAACAGGAGAGTGAAAGCTAGCCAGTGGAAGGAACCAAACATGATGCCGGGTTTCTTTTGGAAAAAATTGATTTTGTGCAAAAGAGGAAGTAGGAGAAAAATAATTCAAGGATACAAAAAGATTGACTGTGCAAACAGATTTATCTCAGTGAGAACTTCAGTTTTCTTCTTCTTCATGTTTGTCTTGTAGAAAGTCAGCAATAAATGACCAACAGGTTTCAGATAAATAGAGGAATTATATTTCATGCATTAATAGTGCACAAATCTCTCCATAAATGTGTGTGAAGGCAATCCAAATTCATAAATATTCTCTTATAAATTGAATAATAATGTAAAAATAAGACTGGAATGGATATTGGCATCTGCAGAAACTGAAGTTGTCCATAAGTGGAACCTAAATTACAGATTTTCTAGTCATTCCTACAGATGATTCCACTTAAGAGAGAAGCAGAGAAGTTTCACATGGAAAAATAAGAAAAAGTAAATCAATATGTCAGAGAAAATGAATTTATTTGCCTGTATGTGATTTTTTTTTACAGTCCCACCTAAGATTCTGATGCCTGATCACGTTCACATTAAAGCTGGAAAGAAACTGAGAATTGAAGCTCATGTATATGGGAAACCTCAGCCAGTCTGTAAATGGTTGAAAGGAGATCAAGATGTAGTTACATCCAGTCGCCTTGCTGTGCATAAAGCAGAAAAGTCTTCCGTTCTTATCATTAAGGATGTGACTAGAAAAGATACTGATTTTTACACTCTTACTGCAGAAAATAGCTCTGGTACTGATAGTCAAAAGATCAGAGTGACAGTCATGGGTATGTTCCATTTGGTTGTCTTTCAGTCCAGCTTCATACAAAGCTGGTTTTAGTATATTCCAGTGGTTGCCATTTTCTTTCATCTCTTTTTCTTAATGTACTTTTTTTGTGCAGATAAACCAGGTCCGCCAGAGCCTCCATTTGATATTTCTGAAATAGATGCCGATGCTTGCACTCTTTCATGGCATATACCTCTTGAAGATGGTGGCAGCAACATTACAAACTATGTAGTTGAGAAATGTGACATAAGCCGAGGAGACTGGGTAACAGCTTTATCTTCTGTCACGAAGACAAGCTGCAGAATTGGAAAACTGATTCCTGGAGAAGAATATATGTTCCGTGTGCGTGCTGAAAATCGTTTTGGGATTTCTGAGCCACTTGCTTCTGGCAAGATGATCGCAAAGTTCCCATTTGGTATGCCAGTTTTTGATAGCAACATTTCTCTATTTAATCTTTCTAGTAAGAAAACATACAATTGATATCTATCTTTTTATTTCTTCGTAGATGTTCCTAGTGAACCAAAGAATGCACGTATTACCAAGGTCAATAAGGACTGCATTTTTGTTGCTTGGGATAGACCAGATAGTGATGGAGGCAGTCCAATTACTGGTTATCTCATTGAGCGCAAAGAAAGGAACAGTTTACTGTGGGTGAAAGCTAACGACACAGCTGTGCGCTCCACAGAATACCCTTGTGTGGGCCTCATCGAAGGTCTTGAGTATACTTTCCGAATTTATGCATTGAACAGAGCTGGAGCAAGCAAACCTAGTAAACCAACTGAGTTTGTCACAGCAAGAGCACCAGTTGGTAAGCCAAACATACCAATACTTTGCAACAGACTACTGTTTTTAAGATAATTTTCAATATATCTGAAAGTCATTATGATCTTCAGTTTGCCCTTCTGTTTATATTTTTGTGTTTACTGTGACTTCACTCTGAGGGCACTAAGTATGCAGTAAATAGGATCCAGTAATATTAAAGCCTTTTTTTAATGTGTTAGCTCTTTTTTAAAAAAATATACTATGATATGTTTTTATTTGCCATAGACCCCCCTGGAAAACCTGAAGTTATTGATGTCACTAAGAGTACCGCGTCACTGGTATGGACAAGACCAAAGCATGATGGTGGTAGCAAACTTATTGGCTACTTTGTGGAAGCTTGCAAATTACCTGGTGATAAGTGGGTTCGATGCAATACAACTCCACATCAAATACCCCTAGAAGAGTACACTGTGACTGGTTTGGAAGAAAATGCTCAGTATCAGTTTAGAGCAATTGCCAAGACGGCAGTTAACATTAGCCGACCTTCAGAACCTTCTGATCCAGTGACCATTCATCCAGAAAATGGTAAGGAATGTAAAAGCATTTAATAACTCTGGTAAGAGTCTGTGCATGTTGGGAACTGACACTCATGAAGAATGAGACATTTATCTCTTACTAGATTGATTAACTCTTGGACTCTTTCCTTTCAGTTCCTCCCAGAATAGAGTTGGATCTGTCTATGCAATCACAGCTTACAGTAAAAGCTGGAACTAATGTGCGTCTGGAGGCAAATGTGTATGGCAAGCCAATGCCAACAATCACCTGGAAGAAAGAAGGAGAAGTTTTAAAGCCATCTGAAGGTGTTAAGATCACCACGAAGAGAAATCTTGCTACAGTTGAGTTGTTCAGTGTTAACAGGAAGCAAACAGGAGACTACACTATTACTGCTGAAAATGCAAGTGGATCAAAGTCAGCAACCATTAGGCTTAAAGTACTTGGTAAGTGAAAGACTGTCTATTAATAAATACATTTATAATTAAATGGTACAGCAAGAGATAGAACTATAACAATGTGATGTTAATCCTTCTAGATAAGCCTGGCCCACCAGCCTCTGTCAAAATCAAACATATGTATGCAGATCGTGCAATGCTTTCTTGGGAGCCTCCTCTGGAAGATGGAGGTTCAGAAATAACCAACTACATTGTAGACAAGCGTGAAACAAGCAGACCTAATTGGGCCCAAGTCAGTGCCAATGTACCCATTACAAGCTGCACAGTGGAGAAACTGATAGAAGGACATGAGTATCAGTTCCGTATTTGTGCTGAAAACAAATATGGTGTTGGAGACCCTATCTTAACTGAACCAGCAGTTGCTAAGAATCCATATGGTAAGTGCTTTGTGGAATAGTTTTATTAGTCACTGTTGTTTTGTCTACACTTCTGAACGTGAACATAATTTTCAAATAAATCTCCACAGATGTACCAGGACCTTGTGATCCACCAGTAATTAGCAATGTAACGAAAGACTTTATGACTGTTAGCTGGAAGCCACCAGCGAGTGATGGTGGATCCCCAATAACTGGTTATATACTTGAGAAGCGTGAAACTAAGACTCTTAACTGGACAAAAGTAACCAGAAAGCCTGTCATTGAAAGAACCGTTAAAGCTACTGGACTCCAAGAAGGAACAGAATATGAGTTCCGGGTGATAGCATTGAATAAGGCTGGACCTGGCAAGCCTAGCGCACCATCTAAAGCAGTATATGCTCGTGATCCTCAATGTAAGCTAAGTCTCAGATACTTTCCATTATTATTTCCAAATACTATCCTGCAGCATTTGGTACACTAATTTTATGTTCTTTTAATTCCCAGATCCTCCTGGCCCACCTGCCTTCCCGAAAGTGGTTGATACTACTCGTAATTCGATAAGCCTGTCATGGAGCAAACCAGCATATGATGGAGGAAGCCCTATTATCGGTTATCTAGTGGAATCAAAAAGAGCTGACACTGACAACTGGGTCAGATGCAATCTACCAAAGAATTTACAGGCTACGCAATTTGTGGTAACAGGGTTGATGGAAAATACAGAGTACCAGTTCCGTGTTTATGCTGTCAATAAGATTGGATACAGCGATCCAAGTGATGTTCCTGATAAACACACTGCCAAAGACATTTTAAGTATGTTCACTGAAAACAAATTGCCTTGTTGAATTTTGCTTTAATTAATGGCATGAGTTTCAAAGACACACTTTGTCACAGGTCTCAGGTGCAGATTTGTTTGGAATATGTTTTTATTCAAAAACATGGGCTAAAAGTGGCTAATTTGGAGGAAAACAAAGCAGTAAGGAGCAGAGCAGAATTTGGCTGTTGTCTGCCCTTTTAATTTGTATGCTTTATAGCCTACTGCCTCCTACTGGATCGTCAAGTTTTTTTCTTTTTCTAATCCTAAAATTAAATTTTTCAAATCTCTTATCTTTCTTAAAACTTTCAGTGATCTTCATCTCTTCTAAATAATTTGAAGCCAAGATTACTATTCTAAGCAGCTGTGTGATACTCTTTGATTGTATGACACTTCCTCCTTAAGAGACATGCTGGCTTTTGTATGCATTTTGCTGTACGTACAAAAGCATTGCTTCACAAAACTGTCTTAGTTCAAGAAAAGCAGTAGAGCCCAGGAGGCTCTGAAACTCCTTTGAATTCTAGAGACACTAGGAGCCTTTCTAACAGAAATGGCGTAAAGGCAGAAAAAAAAAAAGCAGATGAAACAAGTGCAAAAAAATTACTTATTTACAAATTACCTTCAAACAGGAGTCAGGACACTTGCTAACATCATCACAGGCATGTGAAGTTGGTTAGTCTAGTGAAATGCCAGTAAAAAGGGACTTCTTGTCACAGTGACCTTTGTGATAGTCTTTAAAATTATGTTTTAGTTAATGGGTTTTTCTGTTAAATGCAGTTCCACCTGAAGGAGAACTTGATGCAGAACTAAGGAAAGTCCTTGTGTTACGTGCTGGAGTCACAATGAGACTTTATGTGCCAGTAAGAGGACGTCCACCTCCTAAGATTTCATGGTCTAAAGTGGGTGCCAACCTAAGAGACAGACAAGGATTAGACATCAAGTCAACTGATTTTGATACCTTCCTGCGTTGTGAAAATGTAAACAAATATGATGCTGGAAAATACGTCCTCAGTCTGGAGAACAGCTGCGGCAAAAAGGCATACACTATTGTGGTAAAAGTACTGGGTAAGTCTCAGGGCTTTCCCCATTATAATATATATGTTAACTTTTTAACTGATTTTTTAAACTTTGTTACTAAGTCAAATATGGTGGTGTGTTTATCCAGATACTCCAGGCCCGCCCATTAACCTGGTTGTAAAGGAAGCATCTAAAGATTCTGCCTTCATTACATGGGAACCTCCTCTGGTAGATGGGGGCAGTCCAATCACAAATTATGTTGTTGAAAAACGTGATGCAGAAAGAAAATCATGGTCCACAGTAACAACAGAATGTCCAAAGACAAGCTACAGGATAACTAACTTAGAAGAAGGCAAATCTTACTTCTTCAGAGTTTTTGCTGAAAATGAATATGGAATTGGTGATCCTTGTGAAACTCGTGATGCTGTCAAAGCTTCTGGTAAGAGAAATTAATCCATTTCACCTATTTTTAAAATTCAAATAATTTTTATTTTTAGCTTGAATGGACACTTACTATGTTTTTCTTCCTTCTAGAAACACCTGGGCCAGTTGTGGATCTAAAAGCTTCAGCTGTAACAAAATCTTCATGCAACTTGGTATGGAAGAAGCCTATCAGTGATGGTGGAAGCCGTATTTCTGCATATATTGTTGAGGTCCTGATTGGTGACGATAAATGGCAAGAAGTCATGCGGGGAAAGAATCTCCACTTCTCAATGAGAGACTTAAAAGAAGGACAAGAATACACTTTTAGAGTGAGGGCCCAAAATGATGCTGGATATGGAACTCCATCAGAGATCACAATTGTAGCAAGAGATGATGTTGGTGAGAAGCAAGATCATTAATTCAATGCTTTACTTAGCAAAATTACATTTTATGCATACTATCATTACTATGTATACACAGAAATAAGACACCTTTAAAACAGCATCTTAATTTTACCACAGAGTTTATGCAGGGTAGAATAACTGGTTGCCTTTATTTTTTACAGCTGCCCCTGACCTTGACTTAAGAGATCTACCTGATTTGTGCTATACAGCTAAAGAGGGTAGCAATTTCCGTCTTAAAATCCCTATGAAAGGCAAGCCTGTCCCAACTGTAACTTGGAAGAAGGATGAAGACCAGGCAATTACTGAGACTGGAAGGGTTGCTTTTGAATCTACAGCAGTTAACACCACTCTTGTAGTACATGACTGCCAGAAAGCTGATGCTGGAAAATACACAATAACTCTGAGGAATGTTGCTGGCAGCAAGGAAGGCACTATTTTTGTGAAAGTTGTTGGCAAACCTGGAATTCCTACAGGTCCCGTGAAATTTGAAGAAGTCACAGCTGATGCCATAACCTTAAAGTGGGGCCCTCCAAAAGATGATGGTGGTTCAGAAATCACTAACTATGTTCTAGAGAAGAGAGATAATGTACACAATAAGTGGGTGACTTGTGCCTCTGCAGTCCAGAAAACCACATTTAGAGTTACAAGACTTCACGAAGGAAATGAATATACATTCAGGATCAGGGCTGAAAATAAATATGGAGTAGGGGAAGGTCTTAAATCAGAGCCTGTCATTGCAAAGCATCCATTTGGTAAGTATCCATTATAATTTTTGAAATCTGAAAAATTTATTTTAGAGGTGAAAATATTTTTTAACATTACTGCATTTTTTCAATATTGTTTAGATGTCCCAGATGCTCCTCCACCTCCCACTATTGTTGCTGTTCAGCATGAGTCTGTAGCTTTAACTTGGACTGATCCCAGAAGAACTGGAGGTTCACCAATCACAGGTACATCCCCAAAAACTCCCTAGTATTTCAGTTCTTAATAGTTCTTTCTCTCTGTCAAATGGTAAGATAAATGCAACAAGTCTTTATGCACTAAATTGAGTGATTGATTGATTGATTGACTGATTGATTTATTGACTTATTAATTGATTGATTTCACTGGTTTACTTCCTCTTTTAAAAAAGAAATATCCTAAATGTTGGGAAAACACTATGGGAGAAACAATATCTTTGCTCAGAGCCAAAAGAGCCAAAATATCTAAAGAAATAAGACCAAAATGACCTGTATGTGACAATACTTGCGTTTATAAAATTAGCAATTTGCATTTACAAACACCTCATCATTGCCATTACAAACATCTGTCATGTATGTCCACATCCATTTCTTAATCTGGTTTTCAGTGCTCCTATTGCACAACGTGCATTCAGTGTGCAATACAGGCAGTATAATGTTTCACAATGCTCTGAGAAACTGAGGTTTCTAGACATGCCCCACATGTTTTCATCTCATCATTTATCTTCTAGGTTATCACATTGAAGTTAAAGAAAGAAATAGTCTTCTGTGGAAGAGAGCAAATAAAACGCCAATAAGAATGAAAGATTTCAGAGTGACAGGGTTAACTGAAGGTCTGGAATATGAATTCAGAGTAATGGCAATCAATATGGCTGGAGTAGGTAAACCAAGTCTTCCATCTGAACCAGTTGTGGCACTTGATCCTATTGGTAAGTCATCAGGAGAATAAAAAGGAACATTCTGAAATTTTAAATAGCTTTTGTTTGACTGCTATTTATTGTTTTTTCTTCTAGATCCTCCTGGGAAACCTGAAGTTATCAATGTAACCAGGAACTCAGTAACACTTATTTGGACAGAACCAAAATATGATGGTGGACATAAATTAACTGGCTATATTGTTGAAAAGCGTGATTTACCCAAAAAGACTTGGACAAAAGCTAATCACGTGAATGTTCCAGACTGTGCATTTACTGTAACTGACCTTATTGAAGGCTCCAAATATGAGTTCAGAATTAGAGCAAAGAACACCGCTGGAGCTATCAGTCCTCCATCTGAATCCACAGGAACCATAATATGCAAGGATGAGTATGGTATGTAGATGGCATTGGAAAAGTAGAATTTTCCTTGAATAATTAATACCAAATCTCTTTTGTTTCTTATCCCTGTGTTCTTGCCATAACAATCATGATTTTTTTATCTTTGTTTTGACAGAGGCACCAAGCATTGTTCTGGATCCTACTTTGAAGGAAGGTTTAACAGTAAAAGCAGGAGAGACCATCACACTGTCTGCTATTAGTATCCGTGGCAAACCACCTCCAACTTCAGCATGGTCAAAAGCTGGAAAAGATTTTAGACCTTCAGAGCTTGTGCATATTGAAACCAAACCAACTTCTTCTACTCTTAGTGTCAAATATGCAGCCAGAAAAGATTCTGGAGAATATACCATCACTGCAACCAATCCTTTTGGCACTAAGCAGGAGAGTGTACATGTGAAAGTTTTAGATATTCCAGGACCTCCAGGGCCTATTGAGATCAGCAATGTTTCGGCAGAAAAAGCAACTCTTACTTGGACACCTCCTGCAGAAGATGGTGGATCACCAGTCAAATCATATGTTCTTGAAAAGAGAGAAACTAGTCGACTGCTCTGGACATTGGTTGCTGAAAACATTGAGAGCTGTAGGCATGTTGTTAGCAAGCTCATTCAGGGAAATGAATATGTTTTCCGTGTCTCAGCAGTAAATCAGTATGGCAAGGGTGAACCAGTACAATCGGAACCCGTTAAAATGGTGGATAGATTTGGTAAGTAGAACAAGCTAAGAGATTCCAGTGTGGTTTTAGTAATTTTTAAAGACTTGATATTTGTTTTAACTATACTTTTTTCTTCCTGAACAGGTCCTCCAGGCCCTCCTGGAAAACCAGAAGTAACAAATGTGACAAAAAATACTGTCACAGTCACCTGGAAAAGGCCAGCCGATGATGGTGGAAGTGAAATCACAGGTTACCATGTGGAGCGAAGAGAAAAGAAAGGTTTAAGATGGGTTAGAGCAACAAAGAAACCAGTTTCAGATCTTAGATGCAAAGTTACTGGTCTTCTGGAAGGAAACGAATATGAATTCCGTGTCAGTGCGGAAAATAGAGCAGGAGTTGGACCGCCAAGCGATACTTCAAACTCAGTCCTTTGCAAAGATGTTGCATGTCAGTATCATGCTTTTTCTTTTTGGGGGTGGGTGGGATGGGCAGGGAGCACATTCAGAGAGCATAAGAATGACTTTTGCTGGAATGTAATGCTTTATCTTTTATTTGCTTTTCAGACCCACCAGGTCCACCTTCAAATCCAAGAGTGACTGATACTACAAAGACAAGTGCATCTTTAGCCTGGGGCAAGCCTCACTATGATGGTGGTCTTGACATCACTGGTTATATAGTAGAGCATCAAAAAGAAGGAGAAGACGAATGGGTGAAAGACACAATAGGGACTGCTTTAAGAATCACTCAGTTTGTTGTAGCTCATCTGCAGACAGGGGCCAAGTATAATTTCAGAATCTCTGCCATGAATGCTGCAGGTGTAGGAGAAGCAGCAATAATTCCAAGTGTGGAAATCAAAGACCGAGAAGAGATTCCTGACTTCGAACTAGATGCTGAGCTAAGAAGAACGCTTGTTGTTAGAGCTGGATTAACTATTCGGATTTTTGTACCAATTAAAGGGCGTCCAACTCCAGAAGTTACATGGACGAAAGATGATGTTTCACTCAAAGGACGTGCCAGCATTGAAAATACCGACTCTTTTACACTCTTGATTGTCACAGAGTGCACCAGATATGATGCAGGAAAATATGTAATGACTCTTGAAAATGCTGCTGGTAAGAAGACTGGCTTTGTAAATGTGAAAGTCTTGGATACACCAGGTCCTCCAATAAACCTTAAGCCTAGAGAAATAACCAAAGACAGCATTACACTCCAGTGGGATATGCCTCTGGTAGATGGAGGTTCACGTATAACAAACTACATTGTTGAGAAACGTGAATCAACTCGGAAGGCATATTCGACAGTCACCACCAACTGCCAGAAGTGTTCCTTCAGGGTTCCTAACTTGGCTGAGGGGTCTGAATACTATTTCAGAGTACTGGCTGAAAATGAGTATGGTATTGGTGAACCAGCTGAAACTGCAGAACCAGTAAAAGCTTCTGAGGCCCCATCCCCACCTGAGAGCCTTAATATTATGGATGTAACACGGAATTCAGTTAGCCTAGCTTGGCCAAAACCAGAACATGATGGTGGCAGCAAGATCACTGGGTATGTAATTGAAGCACAGAGAAAGGGAACCAACCAGTGGGCACACATCACCACTGTAAAAACGCTGGACTGTGTGGTAAAGAATCTAACTGAAAATGAAGAATATACTTTCCAGGTTATGGCAGTTAACAGTGCTGGAAGAAGTGCCCCAAGAGAAAGCAGACCAGTTATTATCAAGGAGCAAACAATGCTACCAGAGTTTGACCTCCGTGCTCTTTACCAGAAAACAGTCATTGCCAAAGCTGGTGACAATATCAAGATTGAAATCCCTGTACTTGGTCGCCCAAGGCCTACTGTGACTTGGAAGAAAGAAGACCAGATACTTAAGCAAACACAAAGAGTAAATTATGAAAATACTGCAACTGCAACTATACTGACCATCAATGAATGTATTCGAAGTGATAGTGGTCAATATCCATTGTCAGCTAAAAATATTGTTGGAGAAGTTAGTGAAGTAATCACAGTTCAGGTTCATGACATTCCTGGACCACCTACTGGACCAATCAAATTTGAAGAAATTTCATGTGATTTCCTAACATTTTCATGGGAGCCTCCTTTGAATGATGGTGGTGTACCAATAAGTAATTATGTTGTAGAAATGCGTCAGACTGACAGTACCACGTGGACTGAATTGGCAACTACAGTGATACGTACTACATTTAAAGCCACTCGTCTTACTACTGGAGTTGAGTATCAGTTCCGCGTTAAAGCTCAAAACAGATATGGAGTTGGTCCAGCCATTACTTCAGAGTCTGTAGTTGCCAACTACCCATTTAAGGTACCTGGGCCTCCTGGCACTCCTCAGGTGATTGCAGTCACCAAAGAAACCATGACCATCAGCTGGAATGAGCCAGTTAGTGATGGTGGAAGCCCCATACTGGGATATCACATTGAAAGAAAGGAGCGAAATAGCATTGTTTGGCAGACTGTAAGTAAAATGTTGGTGTCAGGCAATATCTTTAAATCAACTGGACTTACAGATGGCATTGCATATGAATTCCGTGTTATAGCACAAAATCTGGCTGGGAAGAGTAAGCCAAGCAAGCCATCTGAGCCTGTGTTTGCCTTGGACCCAATAGATCCACCTGGTAAGCCAGTACCTCTGAACATTACAAGACATGCAGTTACATTGAAGTGGACTAAACCAGAATATAATGGAGGTTTTAAGATAACTGGCTACACTGTTGAAAAAAGAGACCTTCCTAATGGCCGTTGGCTGAAGGCTAATTTCAGCAATATATTAGAGACTGAATTCACTGTAAGTGGTTTGACAGAAGATGCTGCCTATGAATTCCGTGTGATTGCTAGGAATGCTGGTGGAGCTGTTAGTCAGCCCTCAGAGCCATCAGATGCAATCACTTGTAGAGATGACATTGAAGCACCAAGGATAAAAGTAGATGCTAAATACAAGGACACCATAGTGCTGAAAGCAGGTGAAGTTTTCAGACTTGAGGCTGATGTTTCAGGTCGCCCTCCACCAACTATGACATGGACAAAGGGAGAAAAGGAACTTGAAGACACAGCAAAATTAGAAATAAAAATAGCAGATTTCTCTACCATTCTCATCAATAAAGATTCCTCAAGAAGAGATGGTGGTGCTTATACACTTACTGCAACAAACCCTGGTGGCTTTGCCAAGCATATCTTCAATGTTAAAGTTCTTGATAGACCTGGTCCCCCAGAAGGGCCTTTGGCTGTGTCTGAAGTCACTGCAGAAAAATGTGTGCTGTCATGGCTACCCCCACTGGATGATGGAGGAGCAAAGATTGACCATTATGTGGTTGAAAAACGTGAAACAAGTAGATTGGCATGGACAGCTGTAGCCACAGAAGTTCCAGTGACAAAACTGAAAGTTACTAAACTGTTGAAGGGCAATGAGTACGTATTCCGAGTTATGGCTGTTAACAAATACGGAGTTGGTGAGCCTCTGGAATCAGAGCCCATTCTTGCAGTAAATCCGTATGTTCCACCTGATCCACCTAAAACACCTGAAGTTACAGCAATTACAAAGGATTCTATGGTTGTCTGTTGGGGCCATCCTGATTCTGATGGTGGTAGCCCAATAACTAACTATATTGTGGAACGTCGAGACAGGACTGGCCTACGGTGGGTGAAATGTAACAAAAGGGTTGTTACTGACTTACGCTATAAAGTGTCTGGACTGACAGAAGGCCATGAATATGAATACAGAGTCATGGCAGAAAATGCTGCTGGTGTTAGTGAGCCAAGCCAAACCAGTCCATTCTATAAAGCCTGTGATACTGTGTTTAAGCCTGGTCCCCCAGGTAATCCTCGTGTTTTGGATAGCAGCAAGTCCTCAATTACAATAGCATGGAACAAACCAATATATGATGGTGGTTCAGAGATCACAGGTTACATGGTTGAGATTGCACTACCTGAAGAAGATGAGTGGAAGATTGTAACTCCACCAATGGGTCTAAAGGCCACTTCTTTTACCATCACTGACTTGAAAGAAAATCAAGAGTATAAAATACGGATATATGCTATGAACTCTGAAGGTCTTGGGGAACCTGCTCTTGTTCCTGGCACTCCAAAAGCTGAAGAGAGAATGCTACCTCCAGAGATCGAACTTGACGCAGAACTACGTAAAGTTGTAACTATTAGAGCTTGCTGTACTCTAAGACTCTTTGTCCCAATTAAAGGAAGACCAGCACCTGAAGTAAAATGGACAAGAGAACATGGGGAATCTTTGGATAGAGCGAGCATTGAATCAACAAGCTCTTATACTTTACTTATTGTTGAAAACGTAAATAGATTTGACAGTGGCAAATACATACTGACAATTGAGAACAGCTCAGGTAGTAAGTCAGCATTTGTGAATGTCAGAGTTCTTGATACTCCAGGGGCACCTCAAGATTTGAAAATAAAAGAAGTTACAAAGTCTTCAGTTACACTCACATGGGAGCCTCCTCTCATAGATGGTGGCTCTAAAATAAAAAATTACATCGTTGAAAAGCGTGAATCAACAAGAAAAGCTTATTCAACTGTTAATGCAAATTGCCACAAGACCAGCTGGAAAGTTGATTCACTGCAAGAAGGCTGCAACTACTACTTCAGAGTCCTAGCTGAAAATGAGTATGGAATAGGCCTTCCAGTTGAAACTTCAGAATCCATAAAAGTATCAGAAAGACCACTTCCCCCAGGGAAAATAACTTTGTTGGACGTGACAAGAAATAGCGTATCCTTATCTTGGGAAAAACCTGAACATGATGGTGGTAGCCGAATTCTGGGCTATATTGTAGAAATGCAAAGCAAAGGCAGTGAAAAGTGGTCAACCTGTGCTACAGTAAAAGTTACTGAAGCCACTATCACAGGATTGATCCAAGGTGAAGAATACACCTTCCGTGTTTCAGCTCAGAATGAGAAAGGTATCAGTGATCCTCGCCAGCTGGGCATACCAGTTGTTGCAAAAGATCTTGTGATCCCACCAGCTTTCAAACTACTATTTACCACTTTCAGTGTTCTAGCAGGAGAGGACTTAAATGTTGATGTTCCTTTTGTTGGTCGACCCAAACCAGCAGTGTTTTGGCATAAAGATAATGTGGCGTTGAAGCAGACTACAAGAGTAAATGCAGAAAGCTCGGAAAACAACACAGTGTTAACAATAAAAGAAGCATGCAGAGAAGATGTGGGAGCATATTTAGTTAAACTTACAAACTCTGCTGGTGAAGCAACCGAGACCCTAAATATTGTTGTCCTTGACAAACCAGGACCTCCAACTGGACCAGTAAAAGTAGATGAAGTAACAGCAGATAGTATTACCATTTCCTGGGAACCACCCAAGTATGATGGTGGTAGCTCTATCAATAATTACATTGTAGAGAGAAGAGACACTGCCACCACGACTTGGCACATTGTGTCAGCTACTGTTGCAAGAACAACTATAAAAGCATGTCGATTAAAGACTGGCTGTGAATATCAGTTCAGAATTGCAGCTGAAAACAGATATGGGAAGAGTACGTATCTCACCTCAGAGTCAATCATAGCCCAATACCCATTTAAAGTTCCTGGTCCACCTGGAACTCCTTTTGTAACAAATGTCTCAAAAGACAGCATGGTGGTAGAATGGCATGAACCAGTCAATGATGGCGGTAGCAGGATCATTGGGTATCACTTGGAGCGCAAAGAAAGAAACAGCATTCTGTGGGCTAAACTGAACAAAACACCTATTCCAGATACAAAATTTAAGACAACTGGCCTTGAGGAAGGTCTTGAATATGAATTCAGAGTCTATGCAGAAAACATAGTGGGAATTGGAAAGGCAAGTAGAGGATCTGAATGCTATACTGCACGTGACCCCTGTGACCCTCCAGGCCGTCCAGAGCCTGTAATTGTCACAAGAAGCTCCGTAACACTTCAGTGGAAGAAACCTATATATGATGGTGGAAGTAAGATCACAGGCTATGTTGTTGAAAAGAAGGAATTACCTGATGGCCGCTGGATGAAAGCAAGCTTTACAAATGTCATTGATACTCAATTTGAAGTAACTGGTCTAGTTGAAAACCAGAGATATGAGTTTCGTGTTATCGCACGAAATGCTGCAGGTGTTTTCAGTGAACCATCTGAGAGCTCAGGGGCAATTACAGCAAGAGATGAAGTAGAACCACCTCAAATAAGTATGGATCCAAAATTCAAAGACACTATTGTAGTGCATGCTGGTGAGTCATTCAAGCTTGATGCTGATGTTCATGGCAAACCAATACCTTCCATTCAGTGGTTAAAAGGTGATCGTGAGCTGACAAGCACTGCTCATATGGAAATAAAAAGTACTGATTTTGCAACAAGCCTTAGTGTGAAGGAAGCCACAAGAGTTGACAGTGGGCAGTATGTACTACTGGCAAAGAATGTTGCAGGTGAAAAGAAGGTTCCTGTTAACGTCAAAGTTCTTGATAGACCTGGACCACCAGAAGGACCTGTTGAGATTACAGGTGTTACAGCTGAAAAATGTACACTGTCATGGAAACCTCCACTACAAGATGGTGGTAGTGATATTTCGCACTACGTTGTAGAAAAAAGGGAAACCAGTCGCTTGGTGTGGACCATCGTTGACTCAAATGTGCAAACCCTGAGTTGTAAAGTTACAAAACTTCTAGAAGGAAATGAGTATGTTTTCCGCATCATGGCAGTAAATAAATACGGTGTTGGTGAACCTCTTGAGTCTGACCCAGTAGTCGCAAAGAACCCGTTTGTAGTGCCACTTCCTCCAAAGGCTCCAGAAGTCACAGCAGTTACCAAGGATTCTATGATTGTTGTATGGGAAAGGCCAGCCTCAGATGGCGGCAGTGAAATTCTAGGCTACGTCCTTGAAAAACGAGATAAGGAGGGTATTCGCTGGACAAGATGTAACAAACGCCTGATAAGTGAACTGCGGTACAGAGTGACTGGTCTTATAGAATATCATGATTATGAGTACAGAGTTTCAGCTGAAAATGCTGCTGGTCTTAGCGAACCAAGTCCACCTTCTACTTACTACAAAGCATGTGATCCTATTTTCAAGCCAGGTCCACCCAATAATCCTAAAGTTATGGATGTTACAAGATCTTCAGTTTTTCTTTCATGGGGTAAACCTATCTATGATGGTGGCTCTGAAATTCAGGGATATATTGTGGAAAAATGTGATGTAAGTGATGGTGAATGGGCGATTTGTACCCCTCCAACTGGAATTAAGAATACTCACATGGAAGTAGAAAAATTAGTGGAAAAACATGAATACAAATTCCGCATATGTGCAGTTAACAAAGCAGGCGTTGGAGAGCATGCAGATGTTCCTGGTTCTGTTATTGTAGAAGAAAAGATGGAGGCACCAGACCTTGACCTTGACATGGAATTAAGGAAGATTGTAAACGTGAGGGCAGGAGGTTCCTTAAGACTGTTTGTTCCCATCAGAGGTCGTCCAACACCTGAAGTAAAATGGGGTAAAGTGGATGGTGACATCAGAGAGGCAGCTATTATTGACACCACTAGTAGTTTTACTTCCCTTGTTCTAGATAATGTTAACAGATTTGATACTGGAAAATATACTCTGACCTTGGAAAACAGCAGTGGAACAAAGTCTGCCTTTGTCAGTGTAAGAGTACTGGATACCCCAAGTGCACCTGTTAATTTAAAAATCAGAGAGATCACTAAAGACTCTGTTTCACTTTCATGGGAGCCTCCTCTCTTGGATGGTGGAGCAAAAATAAAGAATTTCATTATTGAAAAGCGTGAAGCAACAAGAAAGGCATATGCAGCTGTTGTAACAAACTGCCACAAGACTTCATGGAAAGTTGATCAACTTCAGGAGGGCTGCTATTACTTCTTCAGAGTCTCTGCTGAGAATGAATATGGAATTGGCCTCCCTGCAGAAACCAGTGACCCAATTAAAGTTGCTGAAGTTCCACAGCCTCCTGGGAAAATAACAGTGGATGATGTCACAAGAAACAGTGTCTCGCTGAGCTGGGCAAAACCTGAACATGATGGTGGTAGCAAAATCATACAATATATTGTTGAAATGCAAGCAAAGGGTAGTGAGAAATGGTCAGAGTGTGCTCGTGTTAAAACACTTGAAGCAGTTGTTACTAATCTAACTCAAGGGGAAGAATATCTTTTTAGAGTAATGGCTGTAAATGAAAAGGGCAAGAGTGATCCTAGAGCACTTGCAGTTCCAATAGTTGCCAAAGATCTGGTGATTGAACCTGATGTAAGACCTGCTTTCCACAGTTACAGTGTTCAAGTGGGACAGGATCTGAAAGTAGAAATACCAATTGCAGGTCGACCTAAACCAACTGTTACTTGGGTAAAAGATGGCCAGCCATTAAGGCAGACAACAAGAGTCAATGTTAGCGATTCAACTGATCTCACTATATTGAATCTTAAGGAAACTAGCAAAGAAGACAGTGGCACTTATGAAATCACTGTGGCTAATGTTGTTGGGCAGAAGTCTGCCACTGTTGAAATTATTACTCTAGACAAACCTGACCCTCCAGTTGGGCCTGTGAAGTTTGATGAAATAAGTGCAGAAAGTATTACCCTGTCATGGAATCCCCCAGCATACACAGGCGGCTGCCAAATCACCAACTATGTTGTTCACAAGAGAGATACAACAACCACTGTATGGGAAACTGTTTCAGCTACTGTTGCAAGAACTACACTGAAGGTGACTAAACTGAAAACTGGTTCAGAATACCAGTTCAGAATATTTGCTGAGAACAGGTATGGACAGAGTTTTGCACTGGAATCTGCACCAGTTGTAGCACAGTATCCCTACAAGGAACCAGGACCTCCTGGCACACCATTTGTGACAACAGTTACAAAAGACTCCATGGTTGTACAATGGCATGAACCAATAAATGATGGTGGCAGTAAAGTGCTGGGCTACCACCTTGAGAGAAAAGAGAAAAACAGCATTCTCTGGACTAAAGTAAACAAGACTATTATTCAGGACACAACTTTTAAGACAAATAACCTTGAAGAAGGAATTGAGTATGAGTTTCGAGTTTCTGCAGAAAATATTGTTGGTGTAGGCAGAACAAGTAAAGTTTCTGAATGCTATGTAGCTCGTGATCCATGTGATCCTCCAGGTCGCCCAGAAGCTATAATAATAAAAAGAAGTTCTATTACTCTACAGTGGACCAAACCAGAGTACGATGGTGGAAGTAAGATTACTGGGTATATTGTTGAGAAACGTGACTTACCAGATGGTCGGTGGATGAAAGCTAGCTTCACAAATATCATTGAAACTCAGTTCACTGTAACAGGACTTACTGAAGACCAGAGATACGAATTTAGAGTAATTGCAAAGAATGCTGCAGGTGCAATAAGCAAACCTTCTGACAGTACAGGACCAATAACAGCAAGGGACGAAGTTGAACTTCCACGAATTTCAATGGATCCAAAATACAAAGACACTATTGTTGTAAATGCTGGTGAAACATTTAGACTTGAGGCTGATGTTCATGGAAAGCCACTACCAACCATTAAGTGGTACAAAGGAGATAAAGAGCTTGAGAACACTGCTAGATATGAAATAAAGAACACAGATTTCAGTGCCCTAATAATTGTTAAAGATGCTATTAGAGTTGATGGTGGACAGTACATTCTAGAAGCCTCTAATGTTGCAGGAACAAAGACAGTAACAGTAAATGTAAAAGTCTTGGACAGGCCAGGACCTCCAGAGGGCCCGGTCCAAGTGACAGGAGTTACAGCTGAAAAATGTGCACTGGCATGGGGTCCTCCTCTTCATGATGGTGGCAGTGATATTTCTCATTACATTGTAGAGAAGAGAGAAACCAGCCGCCTGGCATGGACTGTGGTCGCTCCAGAGGTTTTACCGACAATGCTGAAAGTAACAAAGCTCTTGGAAGGAAATGAATACATCTTCCGTATCATGGCAGTTAACAAATATGGGGTTGGTGAGCCATTAGAATCTGTGCCAGTAATGATGAGAAATCCATTTGTGGTTCCTGGACCACCAAAGGCCTTGGAAATTACCAACATCACAAAGGATTCTATGACTGTCTGCTGGAGCCGGCCAGATAGTGATGGAGGTAGTGAAATTGTAGGTTACATTGTGGAAAAGAGAGACCGAGCAGGCATCAGATGGATAAAATGCAATAAACGCCGAATTACAGATTTGCGATTAAGAGTTACAGGATTAACAGAGGATCATGAATATGAATTCAGAGTTTCTGCTGAAAATGCTGCTGGAGTTGGTGAACCAAGCCAAGTTTCACCCTACTTTAAAGCTTGTGACCCGATGTTCAAGCCTGGCCCACCTACAAATGCCCATGTTGTGGATACCACCAAAAGTTCAGTAACACTTGGTTGGAGTAAACCTATTTATGATGGTGGTTGTGAAATCCAGGGATACCTTGTAGAAATCTGTAAAGCGGATGAAGATGAATGGTCACTTGTTACTCCACAGACAGGTATACGTGCCACTCGATTTGAGATCAAAAAGCTAACTGAACATCAAGAATACAAACTACGAGTGTGTGCTCTAAACAAGATTGGTGTGGGAGAGGCTGCATCAGTTCCTGGTACGATTAAACCAGAAGACAAACTTGAAGCTCCAGAACTTGATATTGATTCAGAGCTAAGGAAAGGGATAGTGGTTAGAGCTGGTGGGTCTGCTAGGATTCACATACCATTCAGGGGACGACCAACGCCAGACATCACATGGTCCCGAGAAGAAGGTGAATTCTCAGAAAAAGTTCAGATTGATAAAGGCATAAACTACACACAACTTTCAATTGACAACTGTGATAGAAATGATGCTGGAAAGTATATTCTTAAGTTAGAGAACAGCAGTGGTTCTAAATCTGCATTTGTTATAGTAAAAGTCTTGGACACACCGGGACCTCCGCAAAACTTAGTGGTAAAGGATATAAAGAAGGATTCTGCTGTATTATCTTGGGAACCACCCATTATTGATGGTGGTGCAAAGGTAAAGAACTATGTAATTGACAAGCGTGAGTCAACCAGGAAGGCATTTGCAAATGTAAGTGCTAAGTGTGGCAAGACAAGTTTTAAAGTTGAAAATCTTACAGAAGGAGGGATTTATTACTTTAGAGTTATGGCTGAAAATGAATATGGAATTGGTGTTCCAGTTGAAACCAGGGATGCTGTCAAAGCCTCAGAACCACCTCTGCCTCCTGGAAAAGTAACACTCACTGATGTGACTCAGAGAAGTGCATCACTTACATGGGAAAAACCTGAACATGATGGAGGTAGCAGAATTTTGGGATACCTTGTTGAAATGTTGCCTAAAGGAACAGAAAAATGGAGCGTTGTTAGTGAGACCAAAACATGTGGTGCAGAGGTGTCTGGTTTGAGTCCAGGACAGGAATATCAATTCCGTGTGATTGCCTACAATGAAAAAGGCAAAAGTGATCCCAGAGCACTTGGAATTCCTGTGATAGCTAAAGACTTGACTATTGAGCCAAGTTTCAAACTGATGTTTAATACATACAGTGTACAAGCTGGAGAAGATCTGAAGGTAGAAGTACCATTTATAGGTAGACCCAAACCTACTATTACTTGGACAAAAGATGAGCAGCCACTGAAACAAACAACCAGATTAAATATTGAGAATACAACAACATCAACTATTTTACATATTAAAGAAAGCAACAAGGAGGACTTTGGTAAATATACAGTAACAGCAACAAACACAGCAGGTACAGCAACAGAGAACCTGAACATAATTGTACTAGAAAAGCCTGGTCCACCACGAGGACCTGTCCGCTTTGATGAAGTTAGTGCAGACTTTGTTGTTTTATCATGGGATCCACCTGATTATACTGGTGGCTGTCAGATAAGCAACTATATAGTAGAAAAGCGTGACACAAGCACTACCACATGGAACATTGTGTCCGCAACTGTTGCAAGAACAACTATCAAAGCAACAAAACTTAAAACGGGTACTGAGTACCAGTTCAGGATTTCTGCTGAAAATAGATATGGAAAGAGCTCTCCTTTGGCTTCTAAACCAGTTGTTGTGCAATACCCCTACAAGGTGCCTGGACCACCTGGAACCCCATTTGTTACAGCAGCATCCAAGGACCATATGATTGTACAATGGCATGAGCCAGTTAATGATGGAGGAAGCAAAGTTCTTGGCTACCATCTTGAGCGTAAAGATAAAAACAGCATTCTTTGGACAAAACAGAACAAATCACTTATTGTGGACACCAAATATAAAACAGATGGCCTTGAAGAAGGTCTTGAATATGAGTTCAGAGTTTCTGCTGAAAACATTGTTGGCATTGGCAAAGTCAGCAAAGTATCAGAACTGTATGTTGCTCGAGATCCTTGTGACCCGCCTGGCCGCCCAGAGGCCATTGTTGTTACAAGAAGTAATATCACATTGAAGTGGAAAAAGCCAGAATATGATGGTGGAAGCAAAATAACTGGTTATATTGTAGAAAAGAAAGAACTGCCAGATGGTCGCTGGATGAAAGCCAGCTTTACAAATGTGTTGGAAACAGAATTTACAGTAAGTGGTCTTGTTGAAAACAATCGATATGAATTCAGAGTAATTGCAAGAAATGCAGCAGGTTGTTTGAGTGAACCATCTGAAAGTACAGGGCCTATTACTGCCAGGGATGAAATTGAAGCACCAGGAGCTTCATTGGATCCTAAATACAGAGATGTCATTGTCGTTCGTGCTGGAGAAACCTTTGTTCTTGAAGCTGATATCCATGGCAAACCTATTCCTGACGTTACATGGTCAAAAGATGGTAAAGACCTTGAAGAAACAACTGCAAGAATGGAAATTAAATCTACCATTGAGAAAACAGTTCTCACTGTCAAAGACTGTATAAGAGTAGATGGAGGTCACTATGCTCTTAACCTCAAAAATGTTGGTGGCACCAAGTCTATACCAATCACTGTAAAAGTGCTTGACAGACCAGGACCTCCAGAAGGACCTTTGAACGTTACAGGTGTCACTGCAGAAAAATGCTACTTGTCATGGTCTCCACCTTTACATGATGGTGGTTCTAATATCTCACATTATATCATTGAGAAGAGAGAGACAAGCAGGCTTTCATGGACACAAGTAGCAACAGATGTGCAGGCTCTTAACCACAAAGTAACCAAACTCCTTCCTGGCAATGAATACATTTTCCGTGTAATGGCAGTGAATAAATATGGAATTGGAGAGCCCTTGGAATCTGAACCAACTGTGGCTCGTAATCCATACAAACCCCCTGGTCCTCCTTCAACACCTGAAGTTTCAGCAATAACAAAAGATTCTATGGTGGTAACATGGGGTCGCCCAGAAGACAATGGGGGAGCTGAAATTGAAGGTTACATACTTGAAAAACGAGACAAAGATGGTATCCGGTGGACCAAATGCAATAAGAAAAGGCTGACAGACTTGCGATTCAGAGTAACAGGCCTAACTGATGGGCATTTCTATGAATTTAGAGTGTCTGCTGAAAATGCTGCAGGGGTAGGGGAGCCCAGTGGGCCATCCATTTTCTATCGTGCTTGTGATGTATTATATCCACCAGGCCCACCTAGCAATCCAAAGGTTACAGATACTTCCAGGTCATCAGTTTCCCTTGCCTGGAATAAGCCCATTTATGATGGTGGTGCTCCTGTTAAAGGATATGTAGTAGAAGTAAAAGAAGCTGCAGCTGATGAATGGACTATCTGCACCCCACCAACAGGCCTACAAGCAAAACAGTTCACCGTAACAAAACTAAAAGAGAATCAGGAGTATAACTTCCGTATCTGTGCCATCAACTCAGAAGGAGTAGGAGAACCTGCGACTATACCTGGTGCAGTCTTAGCAGAGGACAAAGTTGAACCTCCTGAAATTGAACTTGACGCAGATCTCAGAAAAGTAGTTACTGTACGTGCTAGTGGTACTTTACGCCTGTTTGTCACCATCAAAGGAAGACCAGAACCTGAAGTTAAATGGGAGAAAGCAGAAGGAAAAATTAGTGAGCGAGCTCAGATTGAAGTCACCAGTTCCTACACAATGCTGGTCATTGACAATGTCAATAGATTTGACAGTGGTAGATACAATCTTACTTTAGAGAACAACAGTGGCAAAAAATCAGCTTTTGTTAATGTCAGAGTGCTTGATACACCTAGTGCACCTCTAAACCTGACAGTCAGGGAAGTGAAAAAGGATTTTGTAACATTAGCCTGGGAAGCACCACTTATTGATGGTGGAGCTAAAATTACCAACTATGTAGTTGAAAAGCGAGAATCCACAAGAAAGGCATATGCCACAGTTACAAGCAACTGCACTAAGAATTCCTTCAAGGTTACTCAATTACAAGAAGGATGTAGTTATTACTTCCGTGTTCTAGCTGTAAATGAGTATGGGGCTGGTTTACCAGCCGAAACTGCTGATCCAATAAAGGTGTCTGAACCACCTTCTCCACCTTCAAAGGTTATTCTTGTTGATGTGACTCGCAATTCTGCTTCAATTAAATGGGAAAAGCCAGAGAGCGATGGTGGTAGCAAAATTACTGGTTATGTGGTAGAAATGCAAACTAAAGGAAGTATAAAATGGAGCGCATGTACACAGGTGAAAACATTGGAAGCAACAATCACAGGCTTAAGTATGGGAGAAGAGTACAGTTTCAGAGTGATTGCTGTTAATGAAAAAGGAAAAAGTGATCCAAGAGAACTTGGTGTCCCAGTCATTGCGAAAGATATTGAAATCCAGCCATCTGTTGAGCTGCTTTTTAACACGTTCACAGTGAAAGCTGGAGATGATCTTAAGATTGACATTCCATTCAGAGGGCGACCTCTTCCCACTGCTACCTGGAAGAAGGATGGGAATCCCTTAAAAGAGACAACCAGGGTAAATGTTCAGACATCAAAGACTTTAACTTCACTGTCCATCAAAGAAGCTTCAAATGAAGATCTGGGACATTATGAATTACATCTTTCAAATACTGCCGGATCAACAACAGCTTCTATAACTGTAGTTGTCCTTGACAGACCAGGACCACCGACTGATGTTAAAATTGATGAAGTTAGTGCTGATAGTGTAACTCTGTCTTGGAAACCTCCAGTATATGATGGTGGATGTCATATTAGCAATTACATTGTGGAGAAGAGAGATACTACCACAACAACATGGGAGGTAGTATCTGCAGCAGTTGCAAGAACATCAATTAAAGTATCTCGACTCACCACTGGATCTGAATATCAGTTCCGTGTTTGTGCAGAAAACCGCTACGGGAAAAGCACTTACACTAATTCTCCATCTGTTGTGGCAGAGTATCCATTTAAGCCTCCAGGTCCACCTGGAACTCCTCGTGTGGCACATGCAACTAAATCTTTCATGATTGTAACTTGGCAGGTGCCAGTTAATGATGGAGGTAGCATAGTACTGGGATATCACTTGGAGCATAAAGAAAGAAGCAGCATTCTTTGGACAAAAGTCAACAAGAGCCTCATAACTGATACACAAATGAAAGTTACAGGTCTCGATGAAGGACTGATGTATGAATACCGTGTGTATGCAGAAAACATTGCTGGAATAGGCAAATGCAGTAAAGCATGTGAACCAGTTGCTGCAAGAGATCCATGTGATCCTCCTGGTCAGCCAGAAGTTACTAATATTACAAGAACATCTGTCTCACTGAAGTGGACTAAACCAGAATATGATGGTGGAGCTAAAGTAACAGGATATATTATTGAACGCAGAGAACTACCAGATGGTCGTTGGCTAAAATGTAATTTTACTAATGTGCAAGAAACATACTTTGATGTAGGTGGACTTACAGAAGACCAGCGTTATGAATTCCATGTAATTGCAAAGAATGCTGCTGGTCTCTTCAGTCAGCCATCTGAATCAACTGGACCTGTGACTGTAAAAGATGATGTAGAGGCTCCAAGAATTATGATGGATGCCAAATTCAGGGATGTTGTAGTTGTGAAAGCTGGAGAAGTGTTTAAAGTCAATGCTGATGTTGCAGGACGGCCAATACCAGTGATTTCATGGACAAAGGATGGCAAGGAGCTTGAAGGAAAAGCTAGAGTTGAAATAGTCTCAACCGATTTCACTACTGCAATAACCATTAAGGACTGTATTCGAGGTGATTCAGGACAGTATGTACTAACATTACAGAATGTTGCAGGAACAAAATCTTTGGCAATTAATTGCAAAGTACTTGACAGACCTGGCCCACCTGCAGGTCCATTAGAAATAAATGGCCTTACTGCTGAAAAGTGCCATTTATCATGGGGACCCCCTCAAGAAAACGGTGGTGCAGATATTGATTATTATATTGTGGAAAAACGTGAGACCAGCAGAATTGCATGGACACTTTGTGAAGGAGAGCTTAAGACAACATCTTGTAAAGTGATGAAATTACTGAAGGGCAATGAGTATATTTTCAGAGTGATGGGAGTTAACAAATACGGCGTTGGTGAACCTCTAGAAAGTGTTGCTGTCAAAGCCTTAGACCCATTTACAGTTCCAAGCCCACCTGCATCTTTAGAGATCACCAGTGTGAGCAAGGATTCGATAACTCTGTGCTGGGCAAGACCTGAGTCTGATGGAGGCAGTGAGATCTCTGGCTATGTAATTGAAAGGCGTGAGAAAACCAGCCTAAGATGGATTCGTGTCAACAAAAAGCCAGTTTATGATTTAAGAGTGAAATCATCGGGTCTCCGTGAAGGATGTGAGTATGAATTCCGGGTTTATGCAGAAAATGCTGCTGGCCTCAGTCTCCCAAGTGAAACCACACCGTTGATTAAGGCAGAAGATCCAATCTTCTTGCCATCACCCCCATCTAAACCTAAGATTATGGATTCTACAAGGTCAAATATCACAATTGGTTGGACAAAGCCACTGTTTGATGGAGGTGCTCCAGTAACAGGATACACAGTTGAATACAAGAAAACTGATGAAACTGACTGGACAACAGCTATTCAGAATTTAAGAGGCACAGAATATACCATAAGTGGATTAACATCAGGCTCTGAGTACGTTTTCAGAGTGAAATCCATTAACAAAATGGGTGTCAGTGAACCAAGTGATGTCTCAGAACCTCAGGTGGCAAAAGAAAGAGAGGAAGAACCTGCCTTTGATATTGACAGTGAAATGCGGAAGACTTTAATTGTAAAGGCTGGTGGATCGTTCACAATGACCGTTCCTTTCAGAGGTAAACCAGTCCCAAATGTAACATGGAATAAAGCAGACACTGATCTCCGTACACGTGCAAGCATCGACACTTCAAGTAATTGTACATCTCTTACTATTGAAAAAGCAACAAGAAATGATTCTGGAAAATACACATTAACACTGCAAAACATCCTGAACACTACCACCTTGACTTTAATTGTCAAAGTTCTTGATACTCCTGGCCCACCATCCAATATTGCAACAAAAGACGTAACTAAAGAATCTGCTGTGTTATCTTGGGATGTTCCTGAAAATGATGGTGGAGCACCGGTAAAGAACTATGTAATTGAAAAACGAGAAGCTAGTAAAAAAGCGTGGGTCACTGTGACAAACAACTGTCATCGCTTGTCCTACAAAGTGACTGGTTTGCAAGAAGGTGCCATTTACTACTTCCGTGTCTCTGGAGAAAATGAGTTTGGTGTTGGAGTGCCGTCTGAGACCAAAGAAGG
This sequence comes from Pardalotus punctatus, assembly GCA_013400915.1. Classification (NCBI taxonomy): domain Eukaryota; kingdom Metazoa; phylum Chordata; class Aves; order Passeriformes; family Pardalotidae; genus Pardalotus; species Pardalotus punctatus. The sequence goes on from VZTX01000327.1 coordinate 81,972, forward strand.
AACAAAAATAACAGGTATGTTTTACTATGAAAAAAAGTTTTTAATACTTAAAAGAATATATTTTTGAAAGTATTTACTTAAAAATAATGTGAAAAGTTTTAAATCTGCATACAGTAAAATAGATAACCTTTTGTAGGTATGTCTGTGGTTTCACAAATGAAGAAGAGCTAAGTAATAGCTTGAATTTTAAATTCCACTTACATTTTACTTAAAATGTTTCTAATATAGAAATCTGTTTAAAAACACATTTTCTTGATCTAGATTGTGTTAGTGTGTAATTGCTAATATAAAAAGTAAATACCTTCTATATTGTTTAACCTGTTGCCCTTTTTTTCTCAGAAAAACCCAGCCCACCAGAAAAGCTAGGAGTAACAAATGTCACAAAGGACAGTGTTTCTCTTTCATGGCTAAAACCAGAACATGATGGTGGAAGCAGAATTGTGAGCTACCTCGTTGAAGCTCTTGAGAAAGGACAGCAAAAATGGGTTAAGTGTGCAGTTGTAAAGACAACCCATCATGTTATCCATGGTCTGAAGGAGAACGTTGACTATTTCTTCAGGGTGTCTGCAGAAAACCAAGCTGGTTTAAGTGATCCTAAGGAACTACTGCTCCCTGTTACAGTTAAAGAACAATTAGGTATGCTTCCTGGCATGAGGCAAAAGTTGACACACATTCAATTGCATTCATATTTTAAAAGATAGGACATTCTTTTAATGGTTTGAAAATGTTTTCTTTTTCAGAATCTCCTGAGATTGACATGAAGGGTTTCCCTCATAATACTGTATATGTTCGAGCAGGATCAAACCTAAAAGTTGAAATTCCAGTTTCTGGAAAACCAATGCCAAAGGTGACATTGTCTAGAGATGGTGTTGCACTGAAACCTACCATGAGATTTAACACAGAAACCACTGCAGAAAGTTTCATCATTAACCTTAAAGAAAGTGTGGCTGCTGATGCTGGCAGATATGACATTACTGCCGCAAACTCAAGTGGCACCACAAAATCGTTTGTTAATGTTGTTGTGCTCGATAGACCCGGTCCTCCTGTTGGCCCTGTTGTCCTTAGCGATGTCACTGAAGAGAGTGTAACCCTTAGATGGCAACCACCAGCTTATGATGGTGGAAGTCAGGTAACCAACTATATTGTACTGAAAAGAGAAACAAGTACTGCTGCTTGGTCTGAAGTGTCTGCCACTGTTGCTAGAACTGTTATCAAAGTTATGAGGCTCACAACAGGTGAAGAATACCAGTTCCGCATCAAAGCTGAGAACCGCTTTGGCATCAGCGATCACATCGACTCGCAATGCGTGGTTGTCAAGCTTCCTTACAGTGAGTAACATGCTTCTCACAGTATGCATTGATGTTTTAATGCTCTGATGTTGAAAATACAATTTTGTTAACAATCACTTTTTTTGGGTATCATCAGCTACCCCAGGCCCTCCTTCTACACCATGGGTTACTAATGTCACCCGAGAGAGTATTACTGTTGGATGGCATGAACCAGTCACTAATGGTGGCAGTGCTATCATTGGATATCACCTGGAAATGAAGGACAGAAATAGCATATTATGGCAGAAGGCTAACAAGACCCTTATTCGTACCACTCATTTCAAAGTCACCACAATCAGCGCTGGCCTTATCTACGAATTTAGAGTTTATGCAGAAAATGCAGCTGGCATTGGAAAAGCAAGTCGTCCTTCTGATCCAGTCCTTGCAATTGATGCTTGTGGTATGTACTCCCTAGAAAATAATGAAACCCAACTGTTTTGTTTCCGCTGTGATAATGTTCTGTACAGTAAGCCAATATTCAAAACAGCTGTTAACCTTTGGCAATATTCTTACATTTCCTTCTGCAGAACCACCACGAAATGTTCGTGCCTTGGATATTTCCAAGACCTCTATCACTCTCTCCTGGCAGAAGCCAGCATTTGATGGTGGTAGCAAAATCACTGGATATATCGTAGAAAAACGTGATCTTCCGGATGGCAGGTGGACAAAAGCTAGCTTCACCAACGTTATTGAGACTCAGTTCACAGTATCTGGCCTGACACAGAATTCCAAGTATGAATTCCGGGTCTTTGCTAAGAATGCTGTTGGTTCCATTAGTAATCCCTCAGATGTTGTGGGTCCTATCACATGTGTTGATACATATGGTAAGTGTTTTGTAATGATATAATGGTACAATTTTGGGGTACTGGGACGATTAAAGGCCATACTGTTTTGTAGATCCATGGTCTTTTAAATATGGAAGGCTAGTTTAGAGTGATTGATTCAAGAAGCATGAATGACTGCAAGTGTTTGGGCATGATTGTAAGGAACATCTTTGGCCGTATCTGCATTTTTAAAGTCTTCTTGTATCTTTATTGTCTGAGAAACTGAAGTCTTCCCATGGCTCAAGTGGTTGTATTTATACTTGTGGTTGTCTTTTCTTCATAGGATTAGTTCTAACTTACTCTAGTTTTATGATATAAGTAATATATACTATCTTTACTCTGATCTGTATTTATCAAATACCTTTAACTATTAGATTAAATAAGGTAGTATTATTTGTGGATTTTATTAAATGCAGGGCTACAAAAAACATATTTTTAACTTAATTTTTTTCCTTAAGGTGCACCTGAAATCGATGTACCACCAGAATATACAGAAGTGGTGAAATACAAAGCAGGAACTGCAGTTAAGCTAAAACTAGGCATCTCAGGCAAGCCTATACCCACAATTGAATGGTTCAAAAATGGCAATGAGTTACTAACCAGTGCACTAGTGTCTTTTGAAAACACAACAGACTTTGCTTCTATACTTATCAAGGATGCAAATCGACTCAACAGTGGCACCTATGAATTAAAATTGAAGAATGCCATGGGTTCAGCATCAGCCCATATTAGAGTACAGATACTCGGTATGTTTCGAGATGTGACTGTATTCTACTATTAAACAATAATTCAGTAATGAATACTTAACATCTTCTTTCTTCTGCCTTCCACAGACAAGCCAGGACCCCCCAGTGGACCTATACAGTTTAAGACAGTCACTGCTGAAAAGATTACAATAATGTGGGACCCACCAGCAGATGATGGTGGTGCGCCCATAACACACTATGTTGTTGAAAAGCGGGAAACAAGTCGGGTTGTATGGTCTTTGATTTCTGAAAAACTGGAGGGATGTATCATAACTACAACAAAACTCATCAAAGGAAATGAATATATGTTCCGTGTCCGTGGAGTGAACAAGTTTGGAATTGGCGATCCACTGGAATCTGAACCTGTTATAGCCAAAAATTCATTTGGTAAGAAATAAGTTCTATAAAATAACTTACGCAACTGAATTGTCTTGTGTATTATTTGTAAGTAGTACTTATCTACTGACATAATTTTTTACACAGTTGCACCTGGACCACCTAGTGTACCAGAAGTCACAAAGATAACCAAGAATTCTATGACTGTTGTCTGGAATAGGCCCACTGTTGATGGAGGCAGTGAAATATCAGGATATTTTCTTGAAAAACGAGACAAGAAGAGTCTGAGTTGGTTCAAGGTCTCTAAAGAAACCATTCGGGACACCAGAGAGAAAGTAGCAGGTCTGACTGAAAACAACGAATATCATTTCCGAGTTTGTGCTGTCAATGCAGCTGGACCAGGTCCGTTCTCTGATGCTTCTGACTTCTACAAAGCTGCAGATCCTGTTGGTAAGATTCAATGTGCAGTATTTCCAGTAGGTTTGAAATCAATGGAAAATGAGCAGTTAGGGTGGGATTGTACCAGTGTAACCAAGGGCAGATTTTCTTCCTCTTTACAATTGTTTGGATTCTGACTGGTGTTTTTTGTTGCCGTAAACTATCGTTTACAGATAAGCCAGGCTCACCAACAAAGCTGAAAGTTGTGGATACAACCAAGACATCTGTTACCCTTGGCTGGATTAAACCTGCTTATGATGGAGGAAGTCCAATTACCCACTACGTGGTGGAGAAGAGGGAAGGTGAAGAGCAAGAATGGACTGTAGTCAGTACTAAGGGAGAAGTGAGAACAACTGAGTATGTTGTATCCCACCTTCAACCAAGTGTTAATTATTATTTCCGTGTATCTGCTATGAATTGTGCTGGACAAGGAGAGCCTATTGAAATGATGGAACCCGTTCAAGCTAAAGATATTCTTGGTACCGTATTTTTTATGATTTATCATTTTTCTGTGTGTTTTTTTTTCAAACAATTTATTTTTCATTCCAAGTATGCATTATTAATTTTTATTTATTTCCACAGTGGCACCAGAGATTGATCTGGATGTTGCTCTCCGGACATCTATTGTTGCTAAAGCAGGTGAAGATGTGCAAATAATGATTCCATTTAAGGGAAGACCTCCTCCAACAGTGACATGGAGAAAGGGTGACAAGAATCTTGGGACAGATGAAAGATATATCATCCAGAACACAGAATCATCTACACTACTTATTATTCCTCAAGTTACACGAAATGATACCGGAAAATATGTTCTTACAATTGAAAATGGAGTTGGAGAAGCGAAATCATCATTTGTGAATGTAAAAGTACTTGACACACCTTCTGCATGCCAGAAGCTGCAGCTTAAGCATGTTTCTCGTGGCACAGTTACACTGGTATGGGAGCCACCTCTCATTAATGGTGGTTCTGAAATAACAAATTATGTTGTTGAAAAAAGAGATGCTACAAAGAGGGCCTGGTCAACTGTTACAACAAAGTGTTCTCATACCACCTTTAAACTAACTAACCTGTCAGAAAAGACTGCATTCTTTTTCCGTGTTCTTGCTGAAAATGAAATTGGACTGGGTGAACCATGTGAGACATCTGAACCTGTGAAAGCTGCAGACATACCTGGACCTGTAAAAGACCTAGCCATGAAAGACTCTACAAAGAATTCCGTTAAATTACAGTGGACCAAACCTGACTATGATGGTGGTAGCATTATATCAGACTATGTTATTGAAAAGAAACTTAAGGAAGAGAAAGAATGGACATATGCAGGCACAAGCAAGAGCTGTGAATTTGTAGCTGACAAACTTAAAGAGCTTTCTGTCATGGAATTCAGAGTCTTTGCTAAAAATGAAAAAGGCATGAGTGACTCTGTTACTGTTGGACCCATTACAGTGAAAGAACTTATAATAACACCTGAGGCTGACCTTTCTGATATTCCTGGAGGTCAGATTGCAGTAAGAATTGGACATAACCTGCACGCTGAATTGCCCTATAAAGGTAAACCTAATCCATCAATGAGCTGGCTCAAGGACAACCTGCCTCTTAAAGAAACAGAACATCTCCGTTTCAAGAAAACTGAAAACAAGATAAGCTTAAGTATCAAGAATGTGAAAAAGGAGCATGGTGGCAAATACACTTTAATTCTTGATAATGTAGTCTGCAGAAAATCATTCACAATCACTGTAATCACTCTCGGTCCTCCATCTAGGCCAAAAGCACCTTTAAGAGTAGATGAAATCAAAGCAGACAGTGTCGTTTTGTCATGGGAAGCTCCTGACGATGATGGGGGAGGAGAAATTACTGGCTATAGTATTGAGAAGAGAGAAACCTCACAAATGAACTGGAAGCTGGTGTGCTCAAGTGCTGCAAGAACAACCTTCAAAGTACCAAACCTTGTTAAAGATACTGAATATCAGTTTAGAGTTCGTGCAGAAAACAGATACGGAGTGAGCCCACCTCTTGTCTCAGCAGATGTTGTGGCAAAGCATCAGTTTAGACCACCAGGTCCCCCAGGCAAGCCTGTTGTATACAATGTAACTGCTGACGGAATGAGCATTTCTTGGGATGCTCCTGTTTATGATGGTGGTTCAGAGATTACTGGATACCACGTTGAAAAGAAGGAAAGAAACAGTATTTTGTGGCAGAAGGTTAATGTTGCATTAATATCTAACAGAGAATACAGGATTACTGGGTTGCTTGAGGGCCTGGATTACCAGTTCCAAGTATATGCTGAAAACGCTGCAGGTCTAAGCCGAGCTAGTGAGCCAAGCAAATTTACTTTGGCAGTCTCTCCAGTGGGTAAGTGAATGATTAATCACTCATCCAAGAAAATTCTGTTCTTGTAGATTACGGTGAGCAGCAATAAAAATAAATCCTCATTATTTTCCTTTCAGACCCACCTGGTACTCCTGATTACATTGATGTCACTAGGGAAACTATCACCCTGAAATGGAACCCCCCGCTGCGTGATGGAGGCAGTAAGATCGTGGCTTACAGCATTGAGAAACGGCAAGGAAGTGCAGACCGTTGGCTCAGGTGTAACTTCACTGATGTTAGTGAATGCCAGTATACAGTCACAGGACTCAGTCCAGGTGACCGATATGAATTCAGAGTGCTTGCAAGAAATGCTGTTGGAACAATCAGCCCACCTTCACAGTCTTCAGGCTACATCATGACCAGAGATGAAAACAGTAAGAATTATTTTTTAATATGCTTGCATTTGGGTGTTGAAGCCAGATAGAGTTTCTGGGTGTACTGATGGGAAGTGGGAAGCCAAGGGGCAAAGAACTTGTGACTGAGGTCCTCCCAGTCAATTCAGAACATTTATGTTTGTAATCCAAGATGGGAACATCTAAATTAAAGACCCAGATCTGGTAGACATACATAATCAATTGCTGAAAAGCGTGGCACTCTACATTTCTCTTGGATAAGCAGCAGCAGCAAAGTTGAAAAGAAAGCATGGACTGTAATATTCTGATGCACTGAATAATTTCAAAATTGAAATGTGCCTCAACTAGCTTGGCATACTATTGACGCCACATTTTAACAGTGCTTTTCACCTAATATTAATATGATGCACTTATGGGTGCTTACAGGAAAAATAAGTTTATAATTAATATAATAACTGCTATTTAGATAATGCCATTTTGTAAGTGAAATAATTCTATATATCACAAACTTCTATAATTAATACATTTAGAAAAATATCAGAAAAAATACTTAGCTATATGGAAATTTATTTATATTTTCCTTTTTTTAGTTGCTCCAACAATTGAATTTGGTGCTGAGCACTTTGAAGGCCTTACTGTTAAAGCTGGAGAGAGCATTAGACTTAAAGCTCTAATCAAAGGACGTCCAGTACCTAAAGTGACATGGTTTAAGGATGGTAAAGAGATTGAGAAACAAATGAATATAGAAATAACTACAGCTATTGGATACAGCACAATCTTCATTAGAGATGCTATCCGGGAACATCGTGGAGTGTACACAGTAGAAGCCAAAAATGCATCAGGCACTAAACGAGAAGATATTACCATCAGAGTACAAGGTACTGCATCAAGCACTTTCAGCATGCTTTTGTAAAAACAGTATTTTATTCTAAGTATCAGCAAATTATAACTCTGAACCTTTAAAATTGCAGACACACCTGGAAAAGTTGGTGGACCAATACGATTCACAAACATCACTGGAGAAAAAGTCACATTATGGTGGGAGCCTCCAGCTAATGATGGTTGTGCTGCTATTTCTCACTACATAATTGAAAAACGTGAAACCAGCAGGATTGCTTGGGCATTAGTTGAAGACAAATGTGAAGCTTGCAGCTATACGGCCCTTAAATTAATTAAGGGCAATGAGTATCAGTTCCGTGTTTCTGCAGTGAACAAATTTGGAGTTGGCAGACCATTGGAGTCTGATCCAGTTATCGCACAAATACCTTACAGTAAGTTTCCATCTCATTCTGCACAAATATCCATGGAGTTATCATCTTGTCTTTCTAATGATGTTTTTCTTTTTTTTTTTTTAGCTCTCCCTGATGCACCAGGAACTCCAGAACCTACCAATGTCACAGGAGACAGTATCACACTCACATGGGCAAGACCAGACTCAGATGGTGGAAGTGAGATAAATGAGTACATTCTTGAAAGGAGAGAAAAGAAGAGCATGCGCTGGGTTAAAGTATCCAGTAAGAGGCCCATTACTGAGAACAGATACCGAGTAACTGGACTTATTGAAGGCAATGAGTATGAGTTCCATGTTATGGCTGAAAACGCCGCAGGAGTTGGACCTCCAAGTGACGTTTCAAAGCTGATTAAATGCAGAGAACCAGTCAGCCCACCAAGTGCTCCTAATGTTGTAAAGGTGACAGATACGTCAAAGACTAGCGTAAGCTTAGAGTGGACAAAGCCAGTTTTTGATGGAGGCATGGAAATAATTGGGTACATCATTGAGATGTGCAAAGCTGATCTCGAAGCATGGCAGAAAGTCAATGCAGAGACTGTTATTGCTACTAAATATACCGTTGTTGATTTGGAGGCAGGAGAACACTATAAATTCAGAGTTAGTGCTGTCAATGGTGCTGGCAGAGGAGAAAGTTGCGAAGTTGCTGCTTCAGTGCAAACTGTGGACAGGCTTTGTGCACCTGAAATTGATATTGATGCTAACTTCAAGCAGACTCATATTGTAAGAGCAGGTGCAAGCATTCGTCTATTTATTGCCTTCTCTGGAAGGCCTGTTCCTACTGCGGTGTGGTCGAAAGCAGATGGTAATCTTAGTTTGCGTGCTGACATTCAAACAACTGATTCATTCAGCACATTGACTGTGGAGGAATGCAATAGAAATGATGCTGGCAAGTATGTCTTCACTGTGGAAAACAACAGTGGAAGCAAGTCTATTACATTTACTGTCAAGGTTTTGGACACACCTGGTCCACCAGGTCCAATTACATTTAAGGATGTGACTCGAACATCTATTACTTTAATGTGGGATGCTCCTGTTCTGGATGGAGGTTCTCGTATCCACCACTACGTTGTGGAAAAACGTGAAGCAAGTCGTCGTAGCTGGCAAGTAGTGAGTTCAAAATGCACTCGACAAATCTTTAAGGTCACAGATCTAGCAGAAGGTATGCCATATTACTACCGAGTATCAGCAGAAAATGAATATGGTGTAGGCGAACCCTGTGAATTAACAGAACCAGTTGTAGCCACAGAAGAACCTGCTCCACCTAAGAGATTAGATATTGTTGATACAACCAAATCTTCTGTAGTTTTAGCTTGGCTTAAACCTGATCATGATGGTGGTAGCCGTATTACTGGATACCTTCTTGAAATGAAACAAAAGGGATCTGACACCTGGACTGGAGCTGGACAAACCAAGCAACTTACTTTCACTGTGGAAGGCCTTGTGGAGAACACGGAGTATGAGTTCCGAGTCAAGGCAAAGAATGATGCTGGCTACAGTGAGCCGAGAGAAGCTTTCTCTTCTGTTATTGTTAAAGAGCCACAGATTGAGCCAACAGCAGATCTCAGTGACATAAGCAGACAGCTTATAACATGCAAGGCTGGAAGCACCTTTACTATTGATATACCAATCAGTGGGCGCCCAGCTCCAAAAGTGACATGGAAACTTGAGGAAATGAGGCTGAAGGAAACTGAAAGAGTGACCATCAAGACAACAAAAGACCGAACCACGCTGACTGTAAAAGACAGTATGAGAGGTGACTCTGGTAAATACTACCTTACACTTGAGAATACTGCTGGTGTGAAAACATTTACTGTCACAGTGGTGGTCATAGGAAGGCCAGGTCCTGTCACTGGCCCAATTGAAATATCATCTGTATCTGCTGAGTCCTGTGTGTTGACCTGGAAAGAACCTGAAGATGACGGTGGCAGTGACATTACAAACTACATTGTAGAAAAACGTGAATCTGGCACAACAGCATGGCAGCTGGTAAATTCCAGTGTGAAACGCACACAGATCAAAGTCAGTCATCTCACAAAATATCAAGAGTACAGTTTCCGAGTAAGCTCAGAAAATAGATTTGGTGTCAGCAAGCCACTTGAATCAAAAACAGTAGTCGCTGAGCATCCATTTGGTAAGTGAAACACTTCTCAAAATTTGTTCTTTTCCTTTGACTGAGATATTTATAATTACTAACATTTTCCTCCCCATCTTTTTCATGTTTAGTCCCACCAAGCCCACCTTCAAGGCCAGAAGTCTATTCTGTGTCTGCAAGTGCCATGGCCATTCGCTGGGAGGAGCCCTATCATGACGGTGGCAGCAAGGTCATTGGATACTGGGTGGAAAAGAAGGAGCGCAACACCATCCTTTGGGTGAAGGAGAACAAAGTACCATGCTGTGATTGCAGCTACAAAGTCACAGGATTGGTGGAAGGCCTAGAATATCAGTTCAGAACCTATGCTCTAAATGCTGCAGGTGTTAGCAAAGCTAGTGAAGCTTCCAGACCTGTAGTGGCTCAAAATCCAGTTGGTAAGTATTACTTTTAGAGTTACATTGTTAGTTAAGCTAAAATAGAATTGCATTTCTCATTTTTTCGGCTTTATTCCTCCAGATCCACCAGGAAGACCAGAAGTAACAGATGTTACCAGATCTACTGTATCACTGAGCTGGTCACCTCCACTTTATGATGGTGGAAGCAAAATTATTGGATATATTATTGAGCGCAAACCATATAACGAATCCGGTGATGGACGTTGGCTGAAATGCAATTACACCATTGTCTCAGAAAACTTTTTTACTGTGACAGCTCTTAGTGAAGATGAAGCCTATGAATTCCGTGTACTAGCGAAGAATGCTGCTGGTGTGATTAGCAAAGGATCTGAATCAACTGGTGCTGTCATTTGCAAAGATGAATACTGTAAGGAATATTTACTTGGAACAATTTAAAACATAATGTTCTATTTTTAGTACTGTCACGTAATTTTTTTTCAAATCTCTTTTTCCAGCACCACCAAAGGCTGAACTGGATGCCAGACTGCAGGGAGAAGTTTTGAGCATTAGGGCTGGATCAGATCTTGTTCTTGATGCAGCCATTGGTGGAAAACCAGAACCAAAAGTCTTCTGGTCCAAAGGTGACAGGGAACTGGAGCTATGTGAAAAGATATCTCTGCAATACACCAGCAAACGAGCTATTGCAATTATCAAGTTCTGTGACAGAAGTGATAGTGGAAAATATACCCTAACAGTTAAAAATGCCAGTGGGATGAAACAAATTTCTGTTCTTGTCAAAGTGCTTGGTATGTACCCCGTGATCAGTATTAATACTTAGTATACTAAAAAAACCTATATTCTTTTGAATAAGGGTGAGATAGTTTTCCTTAGCCGGTAATAACAATACTTATTTTGATTCCTACACAGATTCACCAGGTCCATGTGCAGGCAAAATCACAGTTAGCAGAGTAACTGAAGAGAAATGTACTCTGGCATGGAACATTCCTGAGGAAGATGGAGGTGCAGAAATCACACACTATATCATAGAAAGGCGTGAAACCAGCAGACTTCACTGGGTTATTGTTGAGGCTGAATGCCAGACTTTATCAACTGTGGTAACAAAACTTATTAAAAATAATGAATACATCTTCCGTGTGAGAGCTGTCAACAAATATGGACCAGGTGTTCCACTTGAAACAGAACCTGTGGTTGCCAGGAATGCTTTCAGTGAGTGTTACTACCTTCCATTCTGCATCAGAATTTGTGGAATAATTCTAATACATAAACAATGTGTTAAATTTTTTTTTTTCCCCGCCTTTTAAAAAAATAGCTATTCCGACACAGCCTGGTACTCCTGAAGAAGTGGCTGTTGGCAAGGAACATATCATTATTCAGTGGTCGAAACCCGAGTCGGATGGTGGCAGTGAGATTAAGGACTATCTTGTGGACAAACGTGAAAGGAAAAGTCTGCGCTGGACACGAGTGAATAGAGATTACACCATTTATGATACCAGACTGAAAGTCACTGGTCTCATGGAAGGGTGCCAGTACCAATTCCGTGTCACTGCAGTGAATGCTGCTGGAAACAGTGAACCTAGTGAAGCTTCACAATACATGTTATGTAAAGAACCATCATGTAAGCTATGATATTTGAAACATATTTTAATACTTATTTGTAATTATGGAGCATAAATTCACATTGAAACTTAAACCAAGAAACACATAACCACATATAAACTCACTGAACTAGCTAGTATTGGAATAGCTTAAAAACAGTTATAGTTCATTTTAAATGTATTTCCTAGGAAAAACTGTCTGGAAATTGATTTTGACTGTAAAATGTTTTCTGCACCCATGTAAAAATGCATTTTCTTCTTTTTCAAAGATACTCCTGCATCACCTTCAGTTCCAAGAGTTGTGGATACTACAAAGCACAGCATAAGTTTAGCATGGTCAAAGCCCACATATGATGGTGGTGCTGACCTCTTAGGCTATGTTCTTGAAATGAAGGAAGAAGGTAGTGAACAGTGGTATCGACCACATACAACTGCCACTCTGAGGAATGCTGAGTTCACCGTGACTGGTCTTAAAACAAACCAGAAATACCAATTCAGAGTTGCTGCAACAAACGTGAATGGTATGAGTGAATTTAGTGAATCATCAGCAGAAATAGAACCTGTGGAAAGAACAGGTAACTTGAACACTTAATGTTTATTTTAAGGAAACTATATTTTCCTTTAGAACTTCTATAAGATTAACTAATTCCATGTTTCTTATACCCTTCATCAGAAATACCTGAACTTGAGCTTGCTGATGATCTGAAGAAGACAGTTACAGTCAGAGCTGGTGGTTCCCTGCGCCTAATGGTCTCTGTATCTGGCAGACCTGCTCCTGTAATCACATGGAGCAAGCAGGGTGTTGACCTTGTAAGTCGGGGTATTATTGATACAACAGACAGCTACACTCTGCTTATTGTGGATAAAGTTAATCGGTATGATGCTGGAAAATACATCATTGAGGCTGAAAATCAATCAGGAAAAAAATCTGCAACTATTTCTGTGAAAGTCTATGGTAAGTACTGCTACAATTTTATATGGGCATTGTATGATTCTGCATGCTCATTGCTCAGAAATGTGTAATTCATTTCCAAAGGAAGTTTGCATTTTAAATAACATGATAATGTTTGAGATGTCAGAGAAACAGTCTAATCCAAAGGAAAATACAGAATTTCTGGAGCTGTGCTACTTTATAAATCAAATCCCAGCATTTTTGTTTTATGCAGAAGTAGTCATTGACTGTAAAATGAAAGGATCCAAAAGGGGGAAAAAAAATATTTGTTTGTTTGTTTGTTTGTTTCATCTACACCCGGTCCACCACCTGCAGTGAGAGTTAAGGAAGCATCAAAAGATTCTGTGACACTTACTTGGGACATTCCAGTCATTGATGGTGGAGCCCCAGTCAACAATTACATAATTGAGAAACGTGAAGCTTCCATGAGAGCTTACAAGACTGTCACCACCAAATGCAGCAAGACATTTTATAGAGTTACTGGACTTCTAGAAGGAGCTTTGTATTATTTCAGAGTACTACCAGAAAATATTTACGGCATTGGTGAAGGCTGTGAAACATCTGATGCAGTACTGGTATCTGACGTCCCCATGGTACCACAAAAACTTGAAGTTATTGACACCACTAAATCAACTGTCACACTTGCCTGGGACAAACCACTGCATGATGGTGGCAGCAGATTGACTGGCTACGTTATTGAGGCCAGCAAAGCTGGAACAGAAAGATGGTTGAAGGTAGTGACATTGAAGCCTACCGTCTACGAACATACCATTATTTCTCTCAACGAAGGTGAACAGTACTTGTTCAGGGTCAGAGCGCAGAATCAGAAGGGCGTGTCGGAACCACGAGAGATTGTCACAGCAGTGACAGTTCAGGACCAAAAAGGTAGGTGTCTACTGTTGAAAACAATAGGGTCAAGCTTACAGCAAATGAATGTGATATTTAAATGGGTATTAAAAATATTGATTATTTTCTTTTCTTAGTTCTACCAACAATTGACTTGACTGGAATACCTCAGAAGACAATCCATGTACCTGCTGGCAAGCCCATTGAATTAGCGATTCCAATTGAAGGACGACCACCACCAACTGCATCTTGGTTCTTTTCTGGTTCTAAACTAAAAGAATCAGAACGCATCAAAATGGAGACTGTTGCCAAAATGGCTAAATTAACTGTGCGTGAGACCACCATACGTGACACTGGGGAGTACACACTTGAACTGAAGAACACAACCGGAACAGTTACTGATACAGTGAAGGTTATAATCCTTGGTAAGGATTAATGAAAATAACTGTCCATGATCTTTCTCCATTTCAACTTATTACATGAGAAATATGATTCCTTTTTTCCACCTGTTTTGTAAGCTGTTTGGTTTTTTTTTCCCTAGACAAGCCTGGACCACCTGTTGGACCTATCAGAATTGATGAAGTTGATGCAAATTATGTAACCATCTCCTGGGAGCCACCTGAGCTGGATGGTGGAGCTGCCCTTAGTGGGTATGTGGTAGAACAGCGTGATGCTCACCGTCCTGGATGGCTGCCAGTTTCAGAGTCAGTAACCAGGACAACATTTAAGTTCACCAGACTTGTTGAAGGTGCAGAATACGTGTTCCGTGTAGCTGCTACAAACCGCTTTGGAATCGGATCTTACCTGCAGTCTGAAATTGTAGAATGCAAGAGCAGAATCCGTAAGTCTGAATTTTTGTTCATTCTCTACCTTGAAAATTAAAAACATATCTTTAAATGGGTTTATATATCCACACATGTACTAGCTCTTTCTAGATACTGTTACTTACTTTTGCCAGATAAAATTGTACATTATGATGAACAGTAGTCTTGTTATTTTCCAAAGAAAAATGCCATCCATAAATCTGTATAGGTATTATAGATGTACTGCACAATGTGGATGGTAAACTTCAATTTTCTACTCACGTCCACCATTAGTCTTGAATAATTGCTTTAACCCATTACAAAACCAGAAGTTTTTCACTGACCTGATTTGTAAAGTACTTAGATACCTGCTAATAAAAAGAGTTTGATAGGACATTGATATTACATTGTTATTCACAACATGTCACATACTACTAACATGTAAAGTAATTCGATGCTTTCTTCACTAATTCCATGGCATGTTTTTACAGGTATTCCTGGTCCTCCTGGCACTCCAGAAGTGTTTGATATCTCTCGAGATGGCATGACATTGACTTGGTACCCTCCAGAAGATGATGGTGACTCACAGATTACTGGTTATATTGTGGAACGCAAAGAAGTTAGAGCAGATAGATGGATCCGTGTAAATAAAGTTCCAGTCACCATGACTCGTTACCGTTCCACTGGGTTGGTTGAAGGATTAGAATATGAACACCGGGTCACAGCAATCAATGCCAGAGGCACTGGGAAACCCAGCCGTCCTTCTAAGTCTGCTGTTGCCAGAGATCCAATTGGTAAGTAATCTCCTACATAGATTAAACACGCCATGGTAGAAGGGAATGACACTAGTAAAATGTACCCTTTTTTCTAATTTGGAAATTTATCTGGATGTAAAAACATATGAGATTCTGACTGAAGAAAATATTAGTGAAAATCTTTCATTCTGTTTTCCTATATAATTCACTATAGACTTATTACAGATCATAAATTGCAAGTTAGCATTTGTTTCATCCTTCAAATATTCATAAAACTAAATCCCACCTCCCTATCTGATCTTCTCTTCCAGCTCCTCCAGGTAAACCTCAGAATCCAAGAGTCACTGATACTACAAGAACATCAGTCTCCCTGGCTTGGAGTCCACCAGAAGATGAAGGTGGTTCTAAAGTTACAGGCTACTTAATTGAAATGCAGAAGGTTGATCAATTTGAATGGACCAAATGCAATACTACACCGACCAAGATTCGTGAATATACCTTGACACATCTTCCCCAGGGTGCAGAGTACAGATTCCGTGTGCTAGCCTGTAATGCTGGTGGGCCAGGAGAACCTGCTGAAGTGCCAGGAACAGTCAAAATAACAGAAATGCTTGGTAAGACATTTCAAGTTTTACCTCTTGTTGAAAGCTGTCCTAAAAAATGTTTTTGCCTAAATCAGGTATGATATCATCTGTAGAAGGACATAGCATGACATGTTAATTTTGTTTACAGCATATCCTGACTATGAACTTGAAGAAAAATACCAAGAAGGTCTCATGGTGAGACAAGGAGGAGTAATCAGGCTTACAATACCCATTAAGGGTAAGCCCATCCCAGTATGCAAATGGACAAAAGAAGGACAGGACATCAGCAAGAGGGCCATGATTGCGACTTCTGAGACTCACACAGAACTTGTGATCAAAGATGCGGAAAGAGAAGATTCAGGAACCTATGATTTGGTGCTTGAAAACAAATGCGGCAAGAAAGCTGTGTATATTAAAGTCAGAGTGATTGGCATTCCAAATCCACCAGAAGGACCACTTGAGTATGATGATATACAAGCTCGTTCTGTCAGAGTAAGCTGGAGACCTCCTACAGATGATGGTGGTGCAGATATCCTGGGTTATATCGTTGAGAGAAGAGAAGTACCAAAGACTGCCTGGTACACTGTGGACTCTAGAGTGAAAGGGACATCACTAGTGGTGAAAGGGCTCAAAGAAAATGTGGAATATCACTTCCGTGTTTCTGCTGAAAACCATTTCGGTATTAGCAAATCTCTCAAATCTGAAGAACCAGCAGTACCAAAGACACCTCTAAGTAAGTTTTCTTTAGATTAAAAATAAAGTTACTACATTATGATTTAAAAGTGCAATAATATGTGCAGAAATTTTAATGTTATGTCACTGTTATTTCTATTAATTTTATTTTTATAATTATTAACAGATCCACCAGAGCCTCCAAACAACCCACCTGAAGTGCTTGATGTTACAAAGAGTTCTGTCAACTTGTCCTGGTCCAGACCTAAAGATGATGGTGGTTCTCGTGTAACTGGCTACTATATTGAACGTAAAGAGACATCTACAGAAAAATGGGTCCGGCATAATAAGACACAGATTACCACTACAATGTACACAGTCACAGGACTTGTTCCAGATGCTGAATATCAGTTCCGTGTCATTGCTCAAAACGACATTGGTGAAAGTGAAGCAAGTCCTGCTTCTGAACTGGTTGTATGCAAGGATCCATTTGGTAAGAAAATGTCTGCGTTAACAGATCTTCTGAAGAGCAACTTAATGACATTTAGAGAAAAATTGATTTTCTGTATCTATTTTAATTTTCAGACAAACCAAGCCAACCTGGAGAAATTGAAATCACTTCTATATTTAAGGACAGCATTACATTAGAATGGGAGCGACCTGAAAGTGATGGTGGCAAAGAGATCCTTGGCTATTGGGTTGAATATCGCCAGTCTGGAGAAAGCACGTGGAAAAAATGCAATAAGGAACTCATCAAGGACAGGCAGTTTACAGTAGGAGGTTTACTAGAGGCCACAGAATATGAGTTCCGTGTTTTTGCAGAAAATCAGACAGGCCTCAGCAGACCTCGAAGGACTGCTATGGCAGTGAAAACTAAATTAACATGTAAGCAAAACTATATTGTCACATTTGCTGTGATATTGTTGTGATTTGCTGTGTCATAAACCATGGTGCTGCATTGAACATGCTGCCTACTTGTTTTACATGATATTTGCTAACATGACTGTCCCAAAGGACAGTCTTTCAAGTACAAGAGGAACAATTATAAATGAAAATTAATTTCCAGTAATATAGTAATAGAGGAAAATTTCATAGTAATCATCATTATTTTCTCAATTTTCTTTGTCATAGCTGGAGAAGCACCTGCCATAAAAAAAGAAATGCAGGATGTTACAACTAAACTGGGTGAGGCAGCTCAGCTGACATGCCAGATTGTTGGGAGACCTTTACCTGATATTAAATGGTACCGCTTTGGAAAAGAACTGGTACAAAGCAGAAAATACAAAATGTCATCTGATGGACGCAATCATACACTGACAGTAATGACAGATGAACAGGAGGATGAAGGTCTCTACACTTGTATGGCTACCAATGATGTCGGAGAAATTGAAACTAGTGGCAAGCTGTTATTGCAGGCTCCTCCTCAGTTCCACCCTGGCTTCCCATTGAAAGAGAAATACTATGCAGGTGCAGGTGGCACCCTCCGCCTTCATGTTGTGTATATTGGCCGGCCAGTACCAGCAATAACTTGGTTCCATGGCAACAAACCCTTGAGAGGATCAGAAACAATTACTATTGAGAACACAGAACAGTATACTCATCTTGCAATTAAAAATGTCCAGCACAAGACTCATGCTGGGAAGTACAAAGTACAACTCAGTAACACATTTGGAACAGTTGACACTGTACTTAATGTGGAAATACAAGGTAATTTTATTTTCAGTATTTTTGTGGAATATTTTCTCAAATATTGACTGGAAAAAGAAATAAAAATTTTGTGCTTTTTCTTGTACAGATAAACCAGATAAACCAGTAGGGCCAATTGTTATAGAGTCGATACTGAAGAATTCTGTGGTGATAAGCTGGAAACCACCAGAGGATGATGGAGGTGTTATGATAACCAATTACATCATAGAGAAACGTGAAGCCAAGGAAGGAGCAGAATGGCAACTTGTATCTTCAAGTATTTCAGGCACAACCTGTAGAATTGTTAACCTGACTGAAAACGCAGGCTATTATTTCCGTGTTTCTGCTCAGAATATGTACGGCATTAGTGAAGCACTGGAGGTTTCATCAGTAGTTTTTATGAAGCCTCCGTTTGGTAAGTGGAGGCCAAAATATCAATGTCTGTATGCCCCCATGTTTTCGTTTAAACCCAGCTAGCAGCCAAGCCCCACACAGCTGTTTGCTCACTCCCCCTCGGTGGGATGGGGCAAAGAATCAGAAGGGTAAATGCTGGAAAACTCTTGGGTTGAGATAAAGACAGTTTAATAGGAAAAGCAAAAGCTGTGTGCACCAGCAAAGCAAAACAATTAATTCATTCAATGCTTCCCATGGGCAGGCAGGAGTTCAGCCATCTCCAGGAGAGCAGGGCCCCATCACACCTAACAGTGGCTTGGGAAGACAAATGCCATCACTCCAAATGTGCCCTCCTTCCCTCATTCTATATCCTGAACATGGTGTCAGATGGTCTGGAATATTCCTCTGGTCAGTTTGGGTCACCTGTCCTGGCTGTGTCTCCTCCCAGCCTCCCATGCACACCCAGCCCACTCACCAGCGTGTCAGTACAGAAAGCAGAAAAGGCCTTGGCCCTGTGTAAGCTCTGCTCAGCAATAACAAAAACATCTCTATATTATCAACCCTGTGTTCAGCACAAATCCAAAACACAGCCCCATACTAGCCATTGTGAAGAATGTTAACTCTACCCCAGCCAAAATCAGCATACCCTGTAATTAATTAGTAAGGCAAGCTTACTTCAGTTTTTGAACTTCATTATTCTTTACAGAAAAACCAGGACAACCCGGCCAGCCAGTAGCAAGTGCTGTCACAAAGGATTCTTGTGTTGTCTCATGGAAGCCACCTGCAAGTGATGGCGGTGCAAAGATTAGAACGTACTATCTTGAGAAGCGTGAGAAAAAACAAAACAAGTGGATTTCTGTAACAACAGATGAAATTCGTGAAACAGTCTACTCTGTGAAAGATCTTATTGAAGGTCTTGAATATGAGTTCCGTGTAAAATGTGAAAATCTTGGTGGTGAAAGTGAGTGGAGTGAGGTATCCCAACCAGTCATTCCAAAATCTGATGTACCAATTAAAGCTCCACATTTCAAGGAAGAACTAAGGAATCTGAATGTGAAATTTCAAGCTAATGCCACATTTGTCTGCAAAGTCACTGGTCATCCTAAGCCAATTGTCAAGTGGTACAGACAGGGCAAAGAAATCATGCCAGATGGGGAAAAGATCAAGATACAGGAATTCAAGGGTGGATATTACCAGCTGATCATCACAAATGTAACAGATGATGATGCCACAGTATATCAAGTCAGAGCTACCAATCAAGGAGGATCTGTGTCTGGCACTGCCTCTCTGGATGTTGAAGGTGAATGAAGGATCTTGATGAACAAGATAAATTTGTTTTAATTTTGAATATTTAGACTATTGATGCTCTTCTCATGTGCTTTTGGTCATGTATTTTTTCTTCCTCTTTCTATTCCAGTTCCTGCAAAGATTCATTTGCCCAAAAACCTGGAAGGCATGGGAGCTGTTCATGCCCTCCGAGGGGAAGTGGTGAGCATCAAGATTCCATTCAGTGGCAAGCCTCCCCCTGTGATCACATGGCAGAAGGGACAAGATCTCATCGATACTAATGGACACTACCAAGTCATTGTTACACGATCATTCACATCTCTTGTCTTCCCAAATGGTGTTGACAGAAAAGATGCAGGGTTTTACATTGTTTGTGCCAAAAACAGATTTGGAATTGATCAAAAAACAGTTGAATTAGATGTGGCTGATGTGCCTGATCCACCAAGAGGTCTGAAGGTAACAGACATTTCAAGGGATTCAGTCAACTTAACCTGGAGTGAACCAGCTACTGATGGTGGAAGCAGGATCATAAACTACATTATTGAGAAACGTGCTACAACAGCAGAGCGATGGATCCGTGTTGCACAAGCTCGTGATACACGATACACAGTGGTGAACCTGTTTGGCAAGACCACCTACCAGTTCCGTGTAATTGCAGAGAACAAGTTTGGCCAAAGTCAGCCTTCTGAACCTACTGATCCAATTGTAACAAAGGAAGATAAGACTAGAGTAATGAACTATGATGAAGAAGTTGATGAAACCAGAGAAGTTACGACTGCTAAAGCAGCTCACTATTCTACAAAAGAACTCTATGACAAATACATGATTGCAGAAGAGCTTGGACGTGGGCAATTTGGTATTGCACACCGCTGTGTTGAGGTAGTTTCGAAAAAGACTTACCTGGCCAAGTTTGTCAAAGTAAAGGGTGCTGACCAAGTTTTGGTAAAGAAAGAAATTTCCATTCTAAACATTGCTAGGCACCAAAATATCCTGTATCTTCATGAATCCTTTGAGAGCCTAGAAGAATTGGTCATGATCTTTGAATTCATTTCTGGGGTTGACATCTTTGAAAGAATCAGTACACCTTCATTTGAACTTAATGAAAGAGAAATAGTAAATTATGTACGCCAGGTCTGTGATGCACTAGAATTTTTACATCGTCATAGCATTGGACATTTTGATATTAAACCAGACAATATTATTTACTTCACAAGAAGAAGCTCTGCAATTAAAATCATTGAATTTGGTCAAGCCAGACAGTTGAAGCCTGGAGACAGCTTTAGACTCCAGTTCACTTCTCCTGAATATTATGCACCTGAAGTACATCACCATGATTTGGTCAGCACAGCTACTGACATGTGGTCAGTTGGGGCTCTAACATACATACTTCTCAGTGGCCTTAATCCTTTCATTGCTGAAACAAACCAACAAGTTATTGAAAATATTCTAAATGCTGAATACAGCTTTGAGGATGAAGCATTCAAAGACATAAGCATTGAGGCCATGGACTTCATCGATCGCCTCCTAGTAAAGGAAAGAAAATCTCGGATGACAGCTGCTGAAGCACTTAATCATGTGTGGCTAAAACAGCAGACAGAAAAGACCAGCACTAAAACCATTAAGACCTTGAGGCACAGGCGTTACTATCAAACTCTAGTAAAGAAGGAGTGGAACACAGTTGTGTCAGTAGCCCGCATTTCCTCTGGAGGCGCAATTAGATCCCAGAAAGGCATAACGGTGGCTAAAGTTAAAGTTGCCCCGATAGACATTGGGCCTATTGCTGGGCAGATAAAGCATAATGTTGCAGAAGAAGGAGGGCATGCCAAATATGTATGTACGATTGAAAACTATGATGAGTCTACACAAGTCACATGGTACTTTGGTATGAGACAGTTAGAAAGTAATGAGAAATATGAAATCAAATATGAAGATGGTGTGGCAACCATGTATGTCAAAGATGTTTCTAAATCAGATGATGGTACCTACAGATGCAAGGTAGTAAATGACTATGGTGAAGACAGCTCTTATGCAGAACTTTTTGTTAAAGGTGTGAGAGAAATTTCTGAGCACTACAGATGCAGAACTGTTAGAAAAGTGAAACGACGGGTTGATACTATGAGACTATTAGAGCATCCCCCAGAATTTACTCTGCCTTTGTATAATCGCACTGCATATGTTGGAGAAAACGTCAGGTTTGGAGTAACTATAACAGTTCACCCAGAACCTCGCTTAACATGGTACAAATCAGGCCAGAAAATCAAACCTGGGGATGATGATAAGAAGTATACTTTTGAATCAGACAAGGGTCTTTATCAACTTGTCATCAATAATGTTACTGAAGAGGATGATGCTGAATACAGTATTGTGGCACGCAATAAATATGGTGAAGACAGCTGCAAAGCTAAGCTGACTGTGATTCCACATCCACCTCCAGCAGATGCCACACTCAGGCCAATGTTTAAAAGACTGCTGGCAAATGCTGAATGTCAAGAAGGCCAAAATGTCAGTTTTGAGATCAGGGTATCTGGTGTGCCAAAACCAACACTGACATGGGAGAAAGACGGTCAACCTCTATCCTTTGGTCCCAACTTTGATATAATTCATGAAGGTTTAGATTATTATGCTTTGCATATCAGAGATACTTTACCAGAAGACAGTGGCTATTACAGAGTTACTGCTACAAACAGTGCTGGATCTACAAGTTGTCAGGCTTATCTAAAAGTTGAACGCTTGAAATATGTCAAGCGTGAGTACAAGACAGAAGAAGAGCGGGAGAAGCATGTACAAAGGCAAATTGACAAGACCTTACGAATGGCAGAAATCCTTTCTGGGGTTGAAGCTGTTCCACTGACACAAACTGCGCAAGAGGCTCTCAGAGAAGCTGCTATCTTATATAAACCAGCCGTTAGCTCAAAGACCGTCAAAGGTGAATATGAAATTCAGAAAGAAGAGAAGAAGGAGAAGGAGGAAAGAAGACTTCGTATGCCATATGAGATCCCAGAGCCTCGCAAACATGTGCGCAGTGCTCTTGAGGAAGATCAGAATATTAAACACTTTGTACCTCTGTCAGACATGAAGTGGTACAAGAGGTTGCGAGACCAGTATGAAATGCCAGGAAAACTTGAGAGGACTGTTCAGAAACGCCAGAAGCGCATACGTCTTTCCAGGTGGGAGCAGTTCTATGTGATGCCACTGCCACGCATTTCTGATCAGTACAAGCCTAAATGGCGCATTCCAAAGCTGACACAAGATGATCTTGAAATTGTGAGACCAGCACGCCGGCGTACCCCATCTCCAGAGTATGAATATTACTATAGACCAAGAAGGCGATCACTTGGTGACTTGTCTGATGAGGAATTGCTCATGCCTATAGATGACTACTTAGCCATGAAGAGAACTGAAGAGGAAAGGCTGCGTCTTGAGGAGGAACTGGAGTTAGGCTTTTCTGCTTCCCCACCAAGCAGAAGCCCCCCACGCTTTGAACTGTCTGCCCTTCGGTATTCTACTGCAGCAGCACAGGTCAGTTCAGAGGAAGAAAGAAAAAGAGAGCTGAGGTATTCAAGCTATCACATCCCAACTAAAGCTGAGACCAGTGCAAGCTATGCAGAGCTTCGTCAACGTCACGACAGGGCTGCCTACAGACAACCTAAACAAAAGCAAAGAATAATGGCTGAGAGGGAGGATGAAGAATTGCTCCGACCTGTTGGTGCTGATCAACGACTCTCTGAATACAGGAGCGAGCTCAAATATATGGCAGAGGAAGAAAAGAGTAGACTCAGGAGAAGGAGGGAAAGGGAAATAACTGAGATCACATCAGAAGAAGAAGAAGAAATAGAAATGGTGCAATATGCTCACAGGGAATTTTCACCTCCCTCTAGATTACTAAGGAGAAGAAGATCCCTTTCTCCAACTTACATTGAGTTGATGCGTCCTGTATCTGAATTAATTCGACCTCGCTCACGGCCTCCTGAAGAAAGTGAGAGAAGATCCCCAACACCAGAGAGAACTCGACCACGCTCACCTAGCCCAATTTCGAGTGAAAGATCTCTCTCCCGGTTTGAGAGGATGGCAAGATTTGATATATTTTCTAGATACGAGTCCATGAAATCTGCTCTGAAAACTCAAAAAACCATGGAAAGGAAATATGAAGTTCTGACTCAGCAGCCTTTCACCCTTGACCATGCTCCTCGCATTACCCTGAGAATGCGCTCACACCGGGTACCATGTGGCCATAATACTAGGTTCATTCTAAACGTCCAATCAAAGCCAACTGCCGAAGTGAAGTGGTACCACAATGGCATTGAGCTCCAAGAGAGCAGTAAGATACACTTTACTAATACAAGCGGTGTGTTAACTCTGGAAATTCTCGACTGCCATGTTGATGACAGCGGAACATACAGAGCTGTATGCACAAACTACAAAGGGGAATGCTCTGATTATGCAACACTAGATGTTACTGGAGGAGATTACACTACATACTCTTCCCAGAGGAGAGATGAAGAAGTACCGAGGTCAATTTTACCTGACTTGACAAAAACAGAGGCATATGCAATCTCTTCATTTAAGAAAGCATCTGAAACAGAAGCAAGTTCCTCAGTAAGAGAGGTCAAATCAGAAATTTCAGCAACAAGAGAATCACTTTTATCTTATGAACACTATGCTGCTTCTGAAGAAAAGGTCACTGCAGCTGAAGAAAAATCGTTGGAAGAAAGGACTGTACACAAAGCATTTAAAAGCACTCTGCCAGCAACAATCCTTACAAAGCCACGATCAATCACTGTTTCTGAAGGGGAGACTGCAAGATTTTCCTGTGATGTTGACGGTGAACCAGCACCAACAATAACATGGCTTCGTGCGAGTCAACCTATTGTTTCTTCAAGGCGCTTCCAAGTAACACGAACACAGTACAAGTCTACCTTTGAAATTTCTTCAGTCCAGACGTCAGATGAAGGTAGTTACACTGTTGTGGTGGAAAACTCTGAAGGAAGACAGGAAGCACATTTTACTTTGACCATTCAAAGAACAAAAATTCCTGAAAAAACAGTTACATCACCTCCAAGGATCAAATCTCCTGAGCCTCGTGTGAAGTCTCCAGAGCCAGTTAAGTCTCCTAAACGAGTGAAATCTCCTGAACCCATCAGCAGTCCCCCAAAAGCTAAGTCACCATCTGGAGACAAAATGGTACCAGCAGAGAAAGTACAATTACCAACTGCTTCTCCACCAAAGATAAAACAGCATCTGAAAGCAGAAGCTCTTGGAGATAAGGTAAAGTTATCCTGTGCAGTTGAAAGCCATGTTTTAAGTGTCAGAGAAGTGGCTTGGTATAAGGATGGTAAAAAACTAAAAGAAGACCATCATTTCAAGTTTCACTATGCAGCAGATGGTACTTATGAGCTCAAAATCCACGAGCTAATGGAATCTGATAAAGGAGAATACACCTGTGAAATTATTGGGGAAGGAGGTGTTTCAAAAACTAATTTCCAGTTTACCGGTCAGGTATTTAAAAATATCCATTCCCAGGTAAGAGGTGTATCTGAATCTCATAAAACAGTTCAGAAAGAAGAGGAGTCACTTATAGTTTCTACCCAGAAGAAATCAGTAGTGGCAACTGAAGAGAAATCTGCAGTTCAAGAAGTCATTAAAAAGTCAGTTGTTACAGAAGATGTCAAACAATTGAAAGCAGAAATTACAGCTTCTTCAACTAAAATGACAGTGTCTGAAGGGCAGAAAGTGACATTGAAAGCCAACATTCCTGGTGCCTCTGAAGTAAAATGGGTGCTGAACGGAATGGAGCTGAGAAATTCAGATGATTACAGATACGGTGTTTCTGGAAGCGATCACACACTAACCATCAAAAAGGCCACTAATAAGGATGAAGGCATACTCACCTGTGAGGGTAAAACTGATGAAGGCATTATTAAATGCCAGTACGTTGTAACCCTTTCTAAAGAGCGCTCCAGTGAACCAGCATTCATCATGCAGCCCAAGTCTCAAAATGTCAATGAAGGACAAGATGTGTTGTTCACCTGTGAAGTTTCTGGGGATCCTTCTCCTGAAGTTGAATGGTTGAAGAATAATCAACCTGTAAGTAACCATTTAATATATTGACTTGAAAATACATATTTACTTGAAAAATTCAAAAACATTCATAAAATCGATCTTAATGAAACCATTTCTTTTTCCCTCCTTAGATTGCAGTTTCATCACACCTCAGAGTAACTCGCTCTAAAAATATATATTCTCTTGAGATTCGAAATGCAACAGTCAGTGACACTGGAAAATACACAGTCAAGGCAAAAAATTACCATGGGCAGTGTTCTGCTACAGCATCTTTGACTGTAGTCCGTAAGTTTGCTCTTTGGGTCTTGTGTTCAGAATAATCACAACATTTTGCTGTGGTGTGTGTACTAAAATGACTTACAGTAAAAGCCACTGGTAATGTTGACTTAGGTATTTTAAGCAGTTCATATTTCTTTTGTATATTACATATACAGCCCTAAAACAGCATTAAGAAATCTTTTTAACACCCACAGAGCTGCACAGAGGTGCTTTATTACACCAACAACTGCATGTTCAGAGAAAGCTTTGAGCATTTGTTCTAGGATGAGTATGTTAAGACCTTGGTGCTGGTAATTATTCTTTCCTCATTTACTAACAAAATCTGTTAAAATAAAACAAAATCATTCCACAGTCAAAATTTTTTGTGGCAACTTAACCGAACTGGGTTTAGTATTTTATTTGCTATACCATATCCCAGTGCCTAGCATCAAGGGATGGCTGTGATTTGCCTGTATGACTGTGTTTGGGTTTAAAGCAAAGCTGCAGTGATTGAGCTTTCCTGTTGCCCTTTATAGCTACAGAACAATGCAGTGCAATACAGATTTTACTATTCTATGTTTGTAAGAACTTGAAAAAGTTTCATAGCTTCTACAAATATGAACTGAACACCCGCAATTTTTCGGTGTCTAATTCTAGTAATGGTTCTAATAAGAAACACTGTGTGATGACCTGTTTTTTCTTCATACTTCTTACCAGTATGTATGTCACACATACTGGTAAGTTCCATTGCCTGTTTTTTAATTTCTAAATTACTGCTTGTGATTTGAATATCTTGAATCAAATGACTGTAAACAATTCTACACTCCACTGCAGTTTTCCATTGAAAGCAAACTATGCAGTCTTCATTTTTGTAAAATTAACCATACAGAACTGCATGACTTTGTTTGTTAATGTGATGTTGTTGCTTTTTCCTTCTATGTTTGCAATGCTCCTCAGCTCTAGTTGAAGAACCTCCGAAAGAGGTAGTATTGAAGACCACTGGCGACGCAAGCATGCACGAAAGTTTTTCTTCTCAGTCTTTTCAAATGGCTTCTTCTAAACAAGAGGCTTCATTCAGCAGTTTCAGCAGTAGCAGCATGACTGAAATGAAATTTGAAAGCATGTCTGCCAAAAGCATGTCCTCCATGAAAGAATCCTTTGTAGAGATGAGCTCCAGCAGTATTATGGGGAAATCTAGCATGGCTCAACTGGAGAGTTCAACTAGTAAAATGCTTAAATCAGGTCTGAAAGGTGAGCATTACAATTATTGGTAGAGTTAGTGCTTCAGCTATCCTGAAGTAGTCCTCAGCGTAAAGCTCATGGCTTAGTGAAAACAGACTAACTTGGTATTTCTTCTCCTGTTTTATAAAGGAGCACCACCCAAAATTGAAGCTCTTCCATCTGATATCAGCATTGATGAAGGAAAAGTTCTCACGCTATCCTGTGCCTTTTCGGGTGAACCAGCTCCTGAAATAACATGGTATTGCAAAGGGAGAAAAATTACCAGTCAGGACCAGCAAGGTAGATTCCACATTGAAACCAGTGAAGATCTAACCACCCTGATCATCATGGATGTCCAGAAGAACGATGGTGGACTTTATACTCTGAATTTAGGGAATGAATTTGGTACCGATTCTGCCACTGTGAATATAAATATCCGATCACCTTAGAGAGCTTAATCTGTATTATTTACACTTGTCTTTTTACAAGTGATTAATATATGGACTGAAATATCTGATATGTAAATATAAAAAGAAAAATATTTTTTTACCGACCTGAATGAGACAAAGTCCAGCTATACATTATGACTTATAGTCATTATTGACCTAAGAATTTAAAACACTTTTTTCACTGACATGTACATACTGTATATAGCCGAAGTTAACGGTTATGAAGTTTTGTACCGTTTATTTTATGACATTTTGAAATGTAACTTTTGGAACAGTTGGCAGGGGAAAGTTTCCTAGCAAACGACTACCCTGCTCAACATTTAACTAATTTTTGCGCCTCAACTCATTGTTGATGTCTAAGAATGCCTCAACAGGTAGAGAGGCTCCCTGTTGAAGATTACCAACACCTAAGACACGATACTGTGCACGGTATTTCATACATGCACAAATATTTATGTTGAATCAGGAATGTAAGGCATTGGTGATGTTTGCAATTACCCTCCTGTAAGCATTGCTTTAATGTTTTACATTGGATCTGATTATGTCATAATTTCCATACCTGACTGACAATTTCTGGACAAAGTGCAAGCGGCCAGCACTTTGTTCACCCACTGTCTGTGTACTGTTTCTGACACACTGACTGCCTGAATAGTTTTAAAAAAAGTAACATCACCTGGCCATTCCCTTAATCAACAAAGCTATTTAGGTATTCAAGTGCAGCAGCAGTACCCCATCTCGGAGGTTCTTAGGGTGCAGTGATTGAGTTTGTGTGGTAGTATTAGACACCCAGTAGTCATTTCCAGGCAACTAAGCAAGGAACCACAGTTTGAAAACAAACTGTTGCTACAACATTAAATACCAGCCTGCACTTCAATTTCCTTTAGTTCTCCTAATGTAGTAATAGAGCTTGGTAGCTGTTGAACCTCCTTGAGATAGAATTGTTCATTTGAAATAAAGCATGCTTTCTGCACCATTAAGTCTGTGACTCCTTCTTTCTTTATTATGCTGTTTTTACAGTTCCTGTACTACACTACAAAGAATTGCTGAAACAAAAGATGAGGTAGAAACGCAATTCTCCAATGTAAACCAGATAGTAAACTGTTGACAATACAGCCATCTATCAGAAACAGCCTGTCTACCAGCCAGCCTTGAAAATAGTCACTTAAAAAAAAATTTTAATCATAGATTCTTCATTGACAAAGGATAAATTCTAGCACATGCCTAAGCATTGTGCTGTTCTTATTCCTGTTACTTCAGGCTTTCCTCTACACCCTCTGTTTTTTTAGCTGCTGCAGCTAGTAAAGACTAGTTGACCCTAATTGCCTGGACCTTCAAGTTGTCACCTCCCTTGGGTGATTAATCAATTCTTCATCCCACAAGTCAGCCAATGTATCTGCCAGAGCAAAGCTTGTTTTTACATTTGGGGGTGGGGGTATGTTATCTATGGGAAAAAAAGTATTAAGGTCAAGGAGCAAATCTGCTTCCAGAATTCACTCTGTAGAAAACACTTGAGAGCAAACAGCCTCACAGGAATGACACTTTAGGAGCTGTAAAATTCTCTTAAGTGGAGTAGGATCATTAGTTAGCAAACATGATGCATCACTGTGACTCTCAGCATACCACTACTGCAAAAAAAAGCAAAAACTCAAATTCATCACAAGTAGTAAAGCCGGTAGAATGTTTTAAAAACCAATTCCAGAAAGACTCACTATAGAAGATTTTTTGTAATTTCCTATAACCCTATATATTGTCAACCACTATCTATTCAAATGATGCAGGATAGATAAGAAATAGGGACAAAAAAAAGGACTAAAGTAAAAAAAGGATTTCAGAAGAGCTAAGCTCTGGGTCAGGACAAAATCCAAAGTTTTTCAAGTGATGGAACCAGGAAGATTTAGAAACAATCATAAATATGAAAGAGTTTAAGAGTGCATGGTATTTCTTCCTTAGGGAAGAAAGTAAAAAAGAAAAAAAAATTAAGTAAAAAAGGCTGTTTATTTTAATCTTTAAACCCTTCAGGGAGAAAAAAAAACCCTCACAAAAATTTCTAATTCTCATTTCTTTAGAGTTTTAATCCCAACCAACAAACTCAGTGCAAGACACAAAAATGCACTGGTACAGTCTTGTTTAGCTAACAAGTAACTTGTGCACAAAGGCACATAATAAAATTAATACTAAAAAGGCACTAGATAATTAATCATCTCAGCAGAAAGAAATAGTGGTAACATCTGCAGATTTAACCATGGCCTCTTCTTCACAAAGGCTACTGGAAACTCAGTCTTACATGCCCTCTACTTAGTCTCAATACACTCATTCATTTAAGAGAAAGCACACTGGGGCAGCAGTGTAAGCAAGTTCATCCTGCCAGTACTGCTCTAGCCCAACTCTGCAGAGCACTTAAGCAAGTACTTTAGGCAGATGAGTCACTCACATGTCTAAAAATAGGATTTAAAATACTTAGGGCTTTGCTGAAACACAGCTTGAATAGATAATGTTACAGGCCAACCAGCTGAGCCAGTGTTCTTCCACAAGAACGCTAAGCAAATGCTAACCTAGAGTGACATTGCTGAAGTCACAACCTAAAGCTTCAATATTCCATTTCACAGAATACATCCCTAAGAACAACATTTTTCAAGACAACAGATTAAGCAGTCTGGATGAAAAAAAAATAACCCAAATATTTCAAATTACTTATTATATTCAGGTCCAATTTCAAACTGTACAAGCTGACATCTGCTCTGTTTAGAGATCAAATCTATTGTGCTATAGGACCAAGTTTAGAAAAATATCTTACCACTGATATGGTGAATGAAGGCATTTGGCATTCATAATACCAGACTGCTGATGCTTAAGGAAAGACTTTTTAACAAAGCTCTCTGAGCTGCTGTATAAATCCTACTATAGAGCTATCTATTTTCTACTAACATTTTACTTGTGGCAGCCTGCGAAAAGTAACTGTGATAGTGGAGAGCCATAGTAATACTGAGAGATTAATTTTATTGCATTTTAGCTGATTTTCAGACACAGACATTTCCTTTATTCAGGTATTATACTCCTTTTAAAAGATTCTAATTTATACCAACAGGAAAAACAGATACACTAGAATACTTAATCCAATAGGGGTGGAGCAAAACTCAAGTTTATAGTTTGTGAAAATAACCTTACCAAAAACAAATAGCTGTGATATCAATTTTTAAGTAAGGAATAACATTTTTTTGCAGAAGCAACCTCTGAAGTATTCTTATGCTAAAGTGCTTTCTCTGAGGAAAAAAATGTTTAAAAGGTGAAGCTGAATTACTAAGTTGAAAGACATACAAACATTAATTTACAGTACTTTAAAGCCCCTGAACATTGTAATCTCAGTATTCACAGCTCTCCAAATCATTGTGTGCTTTACCATTAATTCTTTATAATGAAAGCTGGTAATTTCTAAGCATTCTATTTCTAATTATCTGATGTTAGAAACTTCAGAGATATAACTAATCACTTTTCACCTAAATATGCATCCCATGCTTATATTCTTTAAGTGATGAATACTATTTAAAAATTTGAATTGGTTTCAGATTGATCTCTTCAGAAGCACATGAGATCAAAACTAGAAGTACCAACTACCTCTTCTGTTGAGCTTCAGCTTTCAATCCACACTAGAAAAAATTATACAATCAAGCATTTGTGATAAGCTCTCCCTTAAACATGGAAATGAAAAATGTAAGAGCATCCAGGTAGTTTTTAGTCTTACTCTGCATGGATCATTGTGATTCAGCGAGATAATTTTCAGAAATTATTTCTTAGCCCCAGTTACCGAAAGTATGACGGCATATCATCTTCACTGATTTCTCCGAATTACATTTTAGGATGTTTGGCACAGGCATCTATAATATAAAAAGGCTGATTTAACAGAAACGTATCACATATATATATATAAAGCTGAAATGATGGCTTTATGGACCTGTAAAAACCCAAAACAGTGCTGTGGTAATTACATGCAAATTTTGTGCTTGGATCTGATTGCAAGTTTTGTCTTGTAGCAGTATTTAAAATTATTCCTTTCTACTACATGCACTGATCAGTCTCACATTATTTTTTTTGCACAATGTGGAGTCCAACCTCTTTTCTTCATAGTAGTTGAAAGCTGAAAAAGTATCTGTCATTGTGACATGTACTTAACATGGCAGAAGCTGGCAGAAACCTCAGTGAAATTTCAAAAAGCAACCCTGACAGCATATGATTCAAGACAATACTCTCACTGCAGTACGTAGTTTACTTTTCTGAACATCATTTTTAATACTTATTTTTACAATTGTTGTGTCATACAGAATACATTAAAGCAAACATTCAGAAAAAAATGTACAAGCATGTGTGTGGCTGATATGCATATGCCAGTTTGCATGAAAACTGACAGAACTGAGCAGAAATGACAGCTCTGAGCTGGTATACACAAACCCCTTTTACAAACCATTCCATTCCACTTGAACCTGACAAAACGGTTTATAAACTGACATTTTATATATGGCCAACAGCTCATATGTTTTTCCTCAACATTTGGACCTGTTTTGACTTAGGTAAATCAACATTCCAAAAGCTTATAAGGAAAGCTCCCATTCCCATCTGTTCTTTCCAGCCTGCATCAATTTATTCATATACACAAAAGGAAGACTAGTTAAACCAAATTAAAGATCTGATTATAAAAAAAGATTTTGGTATGTGCTTGAGTACAAAAAACCCTGTACGTTTTTTTAGCAATTGTGTAAATCAAGAACAGTAAATGGCTTGCTTAAAGTGCTCTACACCTAAGACTTTATAGACCAAGTTCATCCCTAAACAAACACCCAAATTCATCCCTAAACCAACACCCTAAAAATCCCCAAACGCTTACAATGCTAACATTAACAACCTTTTGGACCAAGGTGCTAGTAGGCACTATTACACTATATTACTCATTAATTATTAAGAGAGTCAGATTCTGACCTCACTTACAGTTAACACAAATTTACACTGATGTAACTGAGAGCAGAATCCATCTTCTGGTGTATACCATCCTCAAGTGATATAAAGGAGTTGCAGAAACAGAAGCTCCCTTTTGTATAAATATGTCATAAATAAAACATGTATAGATACAAATATTCATTACAACAGCAGCTTAGAACGGTCTAACATTTCAGCTCTTGTTTCTATCATACTTTGCCAAAAACACATCTTAAGTAAGCAGAGTGAATCTTAACAGCGCTGTATTAATTATTTGTGATGCTACACACCCCAGAAACAGTTTATGCACATTTTGAAGCCTTTAGTAGATCTGTAGACCTTTAGTAGTGAAAGTAGGTAGAAATTTTTGATGCAAAAAGAATAAATAAATAAAAACTATTAAATATCCCATGTTTGGTACAAATACTTCATATTAAGTTATTTTTATACATTTGTTTAGAAAAATACACTAAATATTTCTACTTTCATTGCCTAAAAATAAGGACTGAATTATGTATATCCTTGTGTTTTTATAGGCGGCAATGTCAATTACCGTCAAGCTGCTGGAGCAGAGCCATTAGTGCCCATTCCCACAGCCCTTACACTGGCAAAAAAAAGCCATTGTGGGGCTAATCACAGCTCCAGGTGGATGACCAAGAGGCCCATGGCACAAGTTGCATTTTCTCAAAAAGAAAAAAAGAAAACCTTTTGCTGAAGTTTATAATGCATGTTTACTAATGTATCAGTCAGACCTCCACACATTTTAAAAAGAGCTGCATTTACAAATGTGGATGCTTATCTGTTAAAGCCATCATTTGTTCCAAAAAAATGCACATTCAAACTGTGAAATATTAGGAAAATACTCTTGCAAATAAACTATATAAAGATAAAATACACTTCAAAGATAGTATTTATGTTATTCTATAAAGTGCAGAGAAATCCTTCTAAAAAGGGAAATAACTACTTCCTATAACAACAGTATAATTACAGCAGCTTTTGCATAGCGTTATTTATAGAAAAGGTAATACTTTCATTTGCTTCAGGAGGAAAAGGATGAAAGAGTCTCTTCCAGTTCAGATCTTTCCTTTGACACTGATTTATTTTCTTCGGGAATGGTTGATGATACCAGATCTCCATTGACAGCACTTTTTGAACAATGAGTAGATCCTGGGAAGAGATCAGTTAGTAGTGACTTTTCAGCCCCCCAAAATATCATCCAGTCTGTCAATTACTGTATTTGCTAAGTATTTCCTATACATAAGCAATCAGAAAAACTAGTCAAGTTAAAGCCTACCTGAGAAGAGTTATAATGGAATCAAAATGCCACCAAGATTCAGAAGGAAAAACCACAGAAGAGCTGGTACTAACTCAGCCCATCTAATCAGGGGGGACTGATTTTGATCATGATCTTTATTATTGGCAAGGCTGTGTGCCTTCAGAGCAGTGCTGTTCTCTACAAAAGGCACAGAGCCACTGAAATGAACCATCTTTCCACCATGCACTGGGTGAAAACAACCATCCCTGCCACTTAGAGAGGTCAAAAAAAGAGAATTCCTTCTGTGACAGCAAGCAGATGGCAAACAGCAGTATTCCACTCACTCACCAGAACATCATTCATGTAAGAGTCTACTAGGACAAATATCCCTTTTCTGGTCTTAATTTTATCTTGCCAGTAGTCCCACTGATTTCAATATAACTACTCCAGCTGCAAGATCCTTTGTAATATGGATGGAAGCCAGCATGAGTCAACCAGGTAACTTGTATAGTTTATACAAGTGCTCTGATTTATAAGATATATATAAAACTGATATATAGGAATCTTACAAATAAAACTTTTTCTGCATGCTGATATCAGTGCTAGAACAGCGACTGTAAACAGGGAACTTAACCGTCCAGAAAGATACAAAGAAAACTCCCTCCCCTTCAAACTTACTCTGAGAATCTTCAGAAAGTGTATCACTGTAAGATTCTGTATCCGAGTATGTTCTTCTGCGCCGCTGAGAAAATCGGTGAAGAGATGAACCTGGTTCTTTTACAGAGTGATTAATCCTACAAAGGAAACGACATCTATTAGTACGCAAAATCTGTAACAACCCACACAGATTTTATATACTTTAAATTTGAAGTAACTTTGGTGCTTAAATTAAATTGTATCAATGCTTTTTACTATACTAGACTAAAAAGGGCACAGTCAACAATCTTAATTTCACAACTGCAAAGCCAGAAAATGGAAATAAAAATGAAGAAAATAATTCGAGAATCTGAAATACTGACTGAAAAAGAATGTTATTGTTCCAAGCTCTAAGTTCATGAACTTCTCAAAACAAGCCATTTGCATAAAGCTTCTAGCATGACGAAATTTTGGTATTGTATTAAAAATAGCAGCTGCCACCAACAGCTGATAACCTGCGTCCTTTTTTTTCAAAATTGGATCAATTTATGATTTTTAATTCTTTTCCCCAAGCAAACAATTCTTCTCACATTTTGATTTTAATGCTAGCAAGTTCAGGGAAGTCTTTTGAGAAACAAGAAAAAAGCTTAATGAAATAGAAAATTACCTTTCTGAATAGCAAGGACCAGGGTGGCTAATGGAACGCTTCATCTAGGGGAAAAAAAAAAAAAACATCAAAGAACAAACAACACCAAAAACATCACGAGCTACTTAGAAGAATGATTTGCATATCTACATTATTTTTTACTTTATTTACAGGTTTTACAAAGAGAGACAGCAATATTTTTTTATAAAAAACAACCACTCTTAGTTAAAAATCTGATTTAACTACATGATAGATGGATGCCATCAATATTAAATTTTTTAGAACATTCACATAGGAAATCATTTACTACAAAAAGATGCTACCCTCCTTCCTATCTATGGAATTAATTCCCTCTTGCACTGAAGTTCCTCACAGAGCCAATGTTAATTGCTATGATATACAGAATCATTTGATTCCCCATACTCTGTCCTTCTAAGGGAGTTAATCAATAGTGAATAGTTATGTAAGTAGTATCTTCATCATTATATACTTTTTGTTAAATAAGGGCATGGTATATTAATACAAACATCTTGAATTATATACACTGAAACATATGCTATCTTGCTGAAGTGCTTCAAGCTACAAAGCACTTAAGCAGGAGGGGAAATTACATAATTTTTATGATCAGTGTACAGTTAGCCCTCTAGAAAACCCAAAAAGTTGAACTGAGGAAAAGTTAAACCTAATTCATTTATGAGATACTCTTTTACAGGGTCTTGGCATGTATGATAAATTACTCTGATGATGTAAAGGCTAGCAAACAAATACTAGGAATGGAAAACTGATTTATACTTGGGACCAGTACTGATTTATAATATAGGCAAGATTTCAACTGTGGACATCACAGCACATAGCAATATCATAGCATTATGCCACTCCTCCCCCCAGTCCAACCACCAACATGACACTTAGAAAAGATAGTATTTCAAAATGTCTAAACCATTTGAATAGGTGATGGTGACACAGGAGAAACCAAGGGATCAGGGTGAGGCAACTGGAACATTTCTGGCTTAAACTTGGCATTAGCAATCTTCACACATTCTTCAAGTGTTGTGATAAATGTATTACACGTGGCACTAAGCAAGGAAGAGGCTTCATTCATGTTCTAAAAATAAATAAAAGCACAAGCATAAGCAAAAAAAAGAATTAAAATATGCAAATACAACTCTCCCCCACCACCTCTCCCAGATACACTAATTTCCCTCATTACTGCTAAGAACTTATATTTCCCATTTTATTTAATCAAATGTACACCTTACCATGAGGCCAATTTAAGAAAACAAATGTGACAGCATTGTAAATTCTTTCTGCCATCTGCATTTCTTTAGGGTACCAACCAACAATGCCTTACTGCAAAGCTTGTCTCAGAGTGACTAACTGATACCAGAAGATCATTCAGTGAAACAAATGAATTGCAGCAGAAGGTGTGAACAGTTTTATCACTCCACAGCAAGGAGCGGCAGGTCTGTTTCACCTCCCTAAAGTGAAAACTTGCTCTGTTGTCATTAAGCATCAGCCTCTGGCTTTGCACTAAAATGACCAACAACATCGTTTACATGCTGCTCAAGAGTGCAGAGAATGAAGTCATTCATAATTTCCAGTACTTTCATTCAAAAGCAGAAATACATTCTAGTATTTCACCTGGGCACGTTCTGAGACAGATATCTACACTGCGTGTTTCCAACACCTGGAACACTAGCGTTCACTGATAAAAACATGGAATACCCTCCTACACAAGGAAGAATGGACAAACAAGATTGTTTCAACTACTTCAACTGAGATGCAAAACAAGACAAAATATTGTATTGCTCATATGACAGCTCTTCTGGCCTTTCAACCAAATGGTTCAGAAACACAATTGCTTCCTAACACCTGGCACGATTACAGTTCAACAATCCAGGTACTTTACACAGAGAAAATCACTATCAGTACGTGTACACACAAGCATTCAAAAATCGACATTAGATTACACCTCCCAACATTGGGGAGATGAAAAAGGCTTAAGACATCAACAGTAACTTGAGGTGTATTATGTGAAATGAAAAGAAATTCTAGAATTCTGCACCTCAATGCTGGGAGGAGAGCGAGTCTCATCATGGTGAACAAATTCTTGTATTGTATGAACTTGCTGCATTAAAAGATCACAGTAGAGACGAAGTTCAGACATTTTGGTTTTAAGAGATTCATTGGTCTCACTTAATTCTATGAAAAAACATGGAAATATAAATTTATTGCATACAATGCACATACCCATTGTAATTTCTAAACACTTTTCATTTAAACATCGATTTGAAAATCTACTTTATCTTCCACTTAATTTTGAGGAAAACTGGATTCTGCACTGAATCAAGAATTATACTTGCAGCAGACAATAATCTTGGATAACTGATGCTAATTTAATTACTATTTTGAAAAGGCATATTACCAGGAAATATAAAGTTAAAATCTTTCTTAGCTGCAATGTAATGTGTAAAAAAATTATTGGACAAAATTTATGCCCACCAGAGTGGCTGGAAACGGTTACATTGAGCCATCCAAGAAAAAGCATGGAAAAAAAATAGTTATCATAAAGAGTTACTAAAATGGCAGAAATTAAATGGCTTCACAACAGCTGCAAACAATATGTCTGTTGTTGTGACAACAATACGTTGGTGGTATTTCAGCTTCTTAAGATACAAGAGGTCAATGGGGATGACTTCGAACTCTAACATTAAGGGGGAATTTACCACAGAGATGGCTAGAAATAATTACAATTTATATCAGAAGACAATAATACTGACTTTGTACCACAATATTTGCACTATGATTATCTGAAAAAGTGATATACTCTAGGCAACACACATACCTTTTTCTTTTTTTGTTCTGGTATCTGCTAAACAGGCTTTTGCACTGCCCAGTGCTACCAGCCATCTTTGCCTTTCAGCTGCATTAACTGCTTTCATATAGAAATGCTGCTCCCCTGGGATGATTAGCTCCATTCTCGTGTTGTCTGTTGCATGAACTTGTGATGGAAAAAAAAACAAAACAAAACAACCAAAAACCAAACCAACCAACCAAACAAACAAAAAACCTCTCAATTCAGTAACAATCATTTATTAAGTACTAATCGAAGTGTTTTAAAATGCTTATGATACTCCCACACTAATAAAATAAATCCCAATGCATCACTGCTAAATAAGGAAAAGCCGAAAGCTGCTCAACTTTTCTCCCCACTTCCTCCACCAAACGAACAAGATAACAAGCAAAATGAATTGGAATGGGAAAAAAAAAATTTTAAAAAAGTGATCCTCCCCACTTTATATCACTGATTTCATCTACACTGAAGAAACACTAACAAAAACGAGTTACCACATGAAAAATACTTGGTGGCCCATGTAAAATAAGTTCCACTTTTTAATATGAAAGTACCCACATCATAAGCTCAGTCACCTGTGGGGATCTGGAAAAAAGTCAGAGTTAACAGCAATGGGGAGGTAGAAAACAATCTTGCTATTAGCCAAGGAGGCTGACCTGCAGTCTAGAATACACTAAAGATGAAACTCTTAGTTTGGAACAAAAGTTCACTTACGATCTCAAATACACCCATCACCTGTACATGTGGGCAGCTGCTAACAGTGACAAAAGTAAAAATTACTCAGGAAACAAAAAGACTAAATACTTCTGGTTCATAAGAATCTCCACTTTTGGATCACTGCTGCTGCTGTTCTTCTGGAAAACAGCCTTTCATGATTCAGTCTCTATCCCTGGTCATAAGAGGGCAAAGCAGCAGAACTAAATGACTAGCTGATATAACTTCAGGCATGAACCCCGTGCACATAACTATTAAAAACAGAAATATACTATACATATACAGCATATAATATAATATAATATAATATACAGCATGTTCTAAATCTCAAAACAGAGCTCTATTCACATTCATTATTATTTGTGAACTATGAAGCAGACACACTGGACTACAGATAAACAATAACAGAGGAAAAACCTGTGATGCAAAAATCTATAATTGGGTGATTTTTCTATTTCTATGGCAGCTAAAATTTCATCAAGCAGAAATCTATTAATTCTTACCTTTTATTTCACACACAGCCATCTTTATACTTCCTTTGCTGCCTTTGCAAACATCATCCTGGGAATCATAGTATGACAATATCCCATTGTCTAAAACAAACCACCGAGGCTGCCAACCTAGAGAGATCAAAAACATGAAAGAGAAAGTTTAGTCTAATTCCTAAATTGTAAATCAAACTCATCTCTTTGGCTGTTAAAACTTTAATAAAGGAGGCAAACATTAAATTATTCTTGTAACACACCAGGAAGTAAACAATCTGTGCAGTCTGAAGACCAGAGCCACTCTATAACCAGACTAGTGTTACATGGATATTTCACTCTCATTCTTTTTGAGTACAAGATCAGCATTACTTCTGTTTTCACTGTCTTCCATTCTAGAGAAAAAATTAAATTTTAATTTAGCCACTATGGAATCCTGTTTTGAAGGCAGTTAAATTACATACCTCTGAAAAACCATTCTCATTCAAGTATATTTTTCAGGCAGATTTTTCTAAGACTGTGGGAACTTCTTTGTAAGATACAAATAAATAACTGATGCAACCAACTGCTATGTTTTCCACAATGCTTCAGCAACAATAACAAACTCCTTTTCTGCTTGGTGTCTACCATTAATGACAAGTACTACAGCCTATTTTCAGCCACAAAAACAGACAGTATACAGACAGCAGAGTAACATGGCAGATGGTAACAAAATTTAAACATTTCACTAATATGATTACTTAAGAAAAATGCTGCCCTCCTACATTCTGGAAATTGCAGACAATCCTTGACACACTACTTTTGAAATGCAAGAGCAGATGCTGTCTGTTAGCCACCACAAGCTTAAGGCAGTGTTTTGAAGTTCGCTGGTTTAGAGGGCTACTGGTTTGCAGCAGAAGTTAGCTGTATGCTGACAGAACAGTCTATTGTGTGTACAGCACTCACAGCTACTGTTGAGTATTTGCTTATTAAATAATAGACTTAAAACAGAAGCAAACACCACAAGAGTTCATTGCCTGTATCCATTTATCTTTTGCTACAGCAGTGTTTTCATTCATGTAAGTGAAAGTGACAGATTTTATTGTTTTGA
Organism: Pardalotus punctatus; assembly: GCA_013400915.1. Taxonomy (NCBI): domain Eukaryota; kingdom Metazoa; phylum Chordata; class Aves; order Passeriformes; family Pardalotidae; genus Pardalotus; species Pardalotus punctatus. The sequence continues at coordinate 122,366 of VZTX01000327.1, forward strand.
AAACAACCTTGTGCTCATTCTTTCTCTCATAACCACAACTTTTCCTCTATGTGTTTTCCCTATAGTTATTGTGAAGCAGTGACGACGATATCAAGTATCTCTCTAATTACACCACGACTGCTCCCTTTTACCAGAAGGCCCGTATCTGTAGACACATAATTGCTCTGAAAAATGCAAGATGATGCCCTGTGCACTTCATTTCACAGCACATCCGCACAATCCTTGCAATGTGGCCCACATTTTATAATCCCTCAGAACTGAGTTTCACACCACTCCACAGTCACAACCTGTGTATGGTGAAGCAGGACTGCACCCATGAAGTGCTGAAGAACCGGAGGGCAAATAAGATACTGCCAAAGCAGTGTAACATGAGGCACGATTAAGCGCGGTATTTGATCCAACACTGATCTGCTTCGGAGAGACAATTAGTCCTATCACAGTGTCAGAGGAGAAATGTTTCACCTTGACAGCACCGCCTGCTCCAGAGACGGTGTCTATTTTACAGCAGAGGACGGGGCAAACAAAACCAGGAAAATGCTGGCATTTGGGGCACTTTTTGTCTGCAGAGCTTCTAAAAATGCATTAAATGAAACTAAAGGCCGTCATGTGCTTTCCAGGTTGGAATACAAGAGCTCCCTGTCCTGCTGAGAGTCTCTGACTAACTCGGCAAGGCGCAATCCAGGTCGCGAGTGGGATTCGGCAGAAGGCCAGAGCCGGGCACAGCTGCCCGTGCGGCTGCCGGGGGCGGCCGGTGCGCGCAGGGCTCCGACCCGGCCGCCCCCGCTCTGGGCGAGCGTGGGGAGCGCTGGC